>JAFIRS010000165.1:600000-1083369 GCA_018342105.1 Gonioctena quinquepunctata
AAATATGACAACCATTCAGAAATATACTCCAAATTTGAAAGAAAATTGTAAATTTATTCAGTATATAGCAAAATCCTGTTTTCCCCTAGTTTAACATTGGAACCGTGAATGCTACTTCCTGGTAATCCTGAATAGTAAGTGACATTAGGAATAAATGAAATATACATTTTTATCATCCAATAAATGTATATAAGTTTAGGTGTGAAAATCTAAACTTGATTTGAACCCAAACTAAAGCATTATTCGTATATTCTTTTAAGTGGAGTATATCTTGTTTGAATTTAATATCATTTTGTTTGCAATTGTTCGAAGAAAGAAAGTGTAAAAGTCATCATGTTTGTACCTACACGAACAATAACCGTTGGGACAATTTTATTCTGAAAAAATCAAAATTCCCAGCTCATCTGCGACAAGATGTTATCGGTTCATAGTTTTTATAGTATTTATAAACACCCATTAATGTTCAGTTATGTTTATGAATGAATAAACTTCAGTTCGCAAAGTGTTGCCATGATACTTTATGGACAAGTCCGTAAAAGTATAATTTTACGGATTTTTTTTAATCCCAAATTTGCCGTTTTGGGAAGCGTATACAAGAAATAAACTTTCCATGCGTCAAATTTGACAATTCAATATTACTTTGATTCCATAATTGCAAAACAAATATTTCATGACACCCTTTATATGTGAAATTGATTGTTATAATGTATGCCTTGGAAAAACAAAATCCGGAAAAATAGTAGGAAAAGCCACATTCCGGGATTCCGTATTGCCAGTCGCGGCTTGCGCCTCGATAGGCAATATTTACGGTCGTCCGGGAATGTTCAGGTTTTCCTACTAGGTATACAATGTACTATTTATTTTATTCAAGAATGTTGCCGATAGAACAAAGTAAATATATATTTGAAAATATACAATACTGAGACTGGATGCTCTTACATCCATATTCAAAGTTAATAAACATACAGTGCTTCTCAAAAGTCCCTCCCCCCTCTTATTTTTGGAACGATTATACATAAACAAGTGAAATTTGGAAACTTAATATTAAATGTTGTAAACTTACCTTCTAGTGATGATAGATGACGAAATCGTCAAAGGTGACATCACAAGGCCATTGTGATCAATAATTTTAAATGGAACCCTACGGCAAGCGACACCTCTTTTAGAAGGTATCGAAAAAACCTTTCCAATGATACCAATTTTGTTTGTGTTTATGGCATATTTGGCAACTCGCTTTTGAAAAACGCAAAGCTGTGATGAATTAAATCAGTTAATATTAAAATTCCAAATTCAAGCTTCGCCTCTGGATAGTTGTCAAATAACCTGACGTTTTTGTTAGTCTCCCTTTTCGACGTTTTTGTAATTGTCCAAGTTTTTGTACATTTAATAATTTGTGTATTGTTGATCGAACGTTTAACTGTTTTAGCAGCTTTTGGTACTTCTAATATTTTTGTATATTTTGATAATTTGTTAAACTGTTGTGTGGCGAACGTTTGAGTGCTTCAAGAAGCGAAATGGTACGTGCTTTAGGTGATGAAGTAGCAGCGATCCTGATTCTTGGTGAAACTGGACAAAATATTCATGCAGCAGAACGCATTTTTAATGAGAGTTTTCCCGATCGCCCCGTTTCGAGGACTTATTTGGGGGAGCTTCTTCGTAAGTTTGAAACAACGGGTAGTATTAATGATGCGAAACGATCTGGCAGACCACAAATTTCTGATGAGAAAAAATTGATATACTGGCAGAAGTAATAGTTAATCCTACTTCTTCAACAACTCACGTTGCATCTACCTGTGAAGTCAGTCGAAGTACAGTACACAGGGTGTTGAAAAAAAACAAATTTCATCCATACAATTCGAAAATGGTTCATCAACTCTCAGACGACGACCCAGACCGAAGACTAGAATTTTGTGAAAATATGGAAACTAAAATTAACCAACAGCCAGACTATGTCAAAACAATTTGTTTTAGTAACGAAAGTACTTTCTATCTAAATGGAAATGTAAATACACAGAATGTGAGGTATTGGAGTGACGCGAATCCTCACCTGTTTCGTGAAACACATACCCAATTTCCCCAGAAGGTGAATGTTTGGGCAGGTATCCTGGGAAACCACATCGTTGGGCCTTTTTCTCAAATACTAATTCAACTGGTGAGGTTTATCTGGAGCTGTTGCAGAACGCAATAGAACTGTTAATCCTTGAAATTTTGGAAGATAATCCAGATGAATTCGGCAATTTGGAAATAACATTCCAACAGGATGGTGCTCCTCCACACTATTACGGTGCAGTAAGACGGTATTTGGATGAGGAGTATCGTGGTAGATGGACTGGACGACGAGGTTCAACGGAATGGCCAGCTCGATCACCAGACCTCATACCTTTGGATTCTTTTCTGTGGGGGTACCACAAATCGAAGGTTTACGCCACTGAACCTGACAATATTGACGTTTCAAAACAACGTATTGTTGCAGAATGTGAGGCTGTTTCCGCAGACACATTTGCAAAAGTACGAGAAGAGTTTAAAAATAGGATATTTCACTGTCAGGAAGTTAATTGAGGTCACTTCGAGCAATTTCTTTAAGTAGATACTGATTCTTAAATCTGTAATTAATATCATACTGAATGGAATTTAAATTTTAATGTTTACTAATGAGCCATTAAAACTGCCATAAACACAAACAAAATTAGTATCATTGAATAGGTTTTTTCGATACCTTCTAAAAGAGGTGTCGCTTGCCGTAGGGTTCCATTTGAAATTATTGGTCACAATGGCCTTGTGACGTCATCTTTGACGATTTCGTCATCTATCATCACTAGTAGGGAAGTTTACAACCTTTAATATTCAGTTTCCAAATTTCACTTGCTTATGTATAATCGTTCTGAAAATAAGAGGGGGGAGGGGACTTTTGAGAAGCACTGTATATGCATATGTAAACATACAGATTCAACTTTGTTTTGGGAAAGAGACCAAGATGAGCTGAGGTAGGTTTTTTGTAGTAACTTTGTAAATGAAAAATACTCTGAAAATATGCAGCAATTTTCCAGATGCACTTACCAGGCCAATATTCCATTTCTTATCGAAAATATAAACTGGATACGTATGTCTGATGGAGTCATTCAATTGAACCCTTTTCATCTCCGGCTATGATGCAATGAATAATGAATACTTGCGGATGAAACAGTATCTATTTCATTTCGAAATTCGAGACGGGAAATGAAATTCCACGGTAATTGCTATATTTCGGAAGATATCGAAACGACATCGGTGCAAGCTGCTGCCAGAAGTTTTCTTCAGCACTGATAGTCCGGGAGAATTTCAAAATACTGGAATGGAATAGCTCAGCTCAAGCTGATTAATAGCATGCTTTAATGGATTATATTACTTGCATCCCAATAAATACCATTTTTTAACAGACGAAAAAAAGGAGGAGGTTCTCAAGTCAATGCGTATATATATATATATATATTTTTATGTATGACCACGCATAACTTTTTACAAAGTAGTCCGATTTTTATGATTCTTTTTTCATTGGATAGGATATAGGGAAAGATGGATTTTTCACCTGTGAACGGATTCTGTTGAAACATGGCACACATATGAAGTTCTGATGACTCTAAAACATAATGGAGACCCGGAATTAATCTGATGATGGAGACGGAAGACAGTCGAAGGAACTCCTCTAATTCTTCTAAATATTGTTTTCTCATTCGAACAGCATTTTTGCAGGCCTATCCATATTGGTATCAAAAGATTGTCGTTTCATAAGTATTTATATTATATAACAATTAATAGTTAAAGTAAGGTAGGTAAGTATTTTAAAAGTAATCAAAAATTAGGTAGGTGGTAATTAGTACATTTTAGCCACAAAAAAATAAAAACTTTTGAACAAAAAATTAAACCGACTTTTTAGTCTCAATAACTAAGCTCCCAAACTGATGTAAGTAACTAATTTTGAGTCGGTGCCAAACCAACAATCAACGAATATCATTAAATTACTTTAAAGAAATAACAGAAAAGAATAAAAAAGCAACGTGAAATCTCCAAAAATGCGCAACGCCGTGTGCCCTAACGTGTGTCCTGTTCGGGTAGCTGTCCTGCTAATATTAACTTCGGGAATGATCGGCAATTTTCCGCGAAGGGATGCTTCACGTAATTAATTTGTTTGTTTATTTAATTCTCGCCGCCGTCGACTCAAAATCAGTTACTTACATTAGTTTAGGAGCTTAGTTATTAAGACTAAAAATACTTATGTATTATACAAGGGAAAGAAGTATTCGATTTTAGCTCGAGGTTGTGTTGTCAGATAAAAAACCGAGAGCTAAAATCTAATATTTTTCCCGTGTTTAATACACAATTTTTTTCTGTGACGGGAAAAACTACGATTTGATATTGAAAAACATATTATTACAATATATTGAAGTCAGAAAATTATCGATGTGAAATTTGAATTTTTAAACTGGTAGGCTGTTGTACTTATAGCGACAATTAGATCTGCATCGCTAGGAATCAAATATCTGTCAATTTAATTATGATTTGATTTAAAAATTGCGAACTTAGTGGTTGTTTAGTAGTTATTTTGAATAATATAAAGTTAAAAAATGACTCGAGTTTTCTCTGCCACCACCAGAGTTAGTAGATGTAGCGAAAGTAGCGTTACAAAAATTATTACCAGCTAAATCGCGGAAAATTTACGAAACCGCGTATTTAAGATTTATGGAATGGAAGATGAAAAAGACATGTAGTTTTTTCTCGGAGATGGTGTTATTGGCTTATTTTTCGGAACTGGCACAAAAACAAAAGCCATCAACAGTGTGGTCAAATTATTCAATGATTAAAAGTATGATACAATCCAATAATGTAGACATTTCAAAATAATTCAAACTAATTACATTTCTGAAACAGAATGGGAAAGGTTACACGCCCAAGAAAGCTGCGATTTTTACGAGTACACAAATTAGTGAATTTTTAAATAATGCTCCCGATGAAGTTTATTGAATGGCCAAGGTTGTTGTTGTATTTGGGATTGCAGGAGCTTGTCGAATTTGTGAAATCAGCCAGGTAACATTAGATGATATTGAAGATTCGGGAACGTTACTAATTGTGAAACCTAGGCAAACAAAGAATGATGTAAACAGGAGATTTGTAGTTACTCAAGAATATATTAAATTTTACCGAATGTACATAGCCCTTCGTCTAGCAGCAGCAAAGGATCGCCGCCTGTTTTATGCATATCGCAATGGAAAATGTATCAATCAGGTTGTGGATAAAGTTTTATAAGGTATCTGAAACAGTAGCTAATTTTCTTCAACTTGAAAATGCTAACTCATATACAGGACATTCACTTCGAAGATCGTCTGCTACACTTTTGGTTGAATCTGGGGGAGACTTGATGACACTAAAGAAACATGGCAGCTGGAAGTCATCAACGGTCGCTGAAGGGTATGTTGATGAATCGGTAGCACACCGGACAGAAATAGCTAATAAAGTGTTCAGAACGTGTGGCAGTGCTGAAATAACATCCGATTTGCGACCAGGTACATCAACGACAGTTGTGCCCTCAGCAGAAAAAAATATAATTTTAACCCAAGGAAATTCGACTGTTGTACCGAATAGTTCAAGGAACATATCATTCATGCAATGCACATTTAATAATTGTACTTTTGATATAAAGGAAATGTATCTTTTGTATAATAAAATATTCTAAAATTAAATATCTACCTTTACTTATGTGTATACAGGGTGTCCCTGGACTTCCTCTTTTCCTTTCGGAAATGTATAGATGGGGTCAAAATATCACCAGTACTTCATATAACTTTTATTCCTAAAAGCCTTTGTTACCAAGTTACGGGTCCTCAAAGTTACAAAATGAAAAATGTTTTTCTTTTATAACTTTCAAAGTGAATATTCAAAATCATCTAAATTTTGGTGATTGACTAAACAAATGAATTTTTTCGATGAGCTTCCATGCAGGAGTCAGTTGTTTTACTACAAAATCAGGAACAGACTACCCCCGATGGTCCACACCCCAAAACTTTGAAATGACAGATCATTTATCAATAGTTTTCAACAAAATAAGGTTACGTAGACAATTTTCTAATAAAAGTACTCATGTGAAAGTCGATCGGAGCAACGATTCTTAATAAAAATGCAGTTTTACTCGACGACATCAAACCCGATCGTCCACCATTATTTGAAATGAAAAATGTTCATAGTAGAAATACTAATGCTAACGTTAATTCAACAACATTTATAACAGGGATAATACAAAATATGCTAAAATACAGTACCTAGTTGAAAGTTTCATTCACAATGTAGATATTTTTCAAATGAAATATCAAGTTATGTAGATTCGTGGTGTTTTTGAACTAACAAGCTACTCCACTATGAAATATCGAATTCAGTCCATGTTTCGTATGTACGCGTGGAATGAGCACGTTTCGTGTTGTGTTATCTGAATCTCATGAAACTCAACATTTGGATGTTGCAAATTCGTATTCACAGCTTAAATGTTGAGGAGTTTCACTGATAAGTATAATTTCATGGGAGAAAATCTCTAACCCGAAGATGAATTAAGCTGAAAAAACGCACATCGGGAGACATAACTGATAAAAAGCAAACGAATAAACTACAAAAACGGCTGCACATGAATAGGTGAAAAATATCCGGTGAATAAATTTATGTTCCATTTCTTGATTGATTATTTACCCCATGAGTTTTGTAAGGTAAACGTGTTTGCATGATGAAAATTCGTTATGAACATTGTACCTATCATTTCCATTTTCATTACACATTAATCTTTTCGAATAATGGTAGACATCTCAGGTTGGATGTCTTCGAACAAAAATGCATTTTTATCAAAAATCGTTGCTCCGATCGATTTTCCACACGAGTACTTTTATTCAGGAAATTGTCCAGGTAACCTTGTTTTGTCAAAACATATTGACAAATCCCAGTCATTTCAAAGTTTTGGGGTGTGGACCATCGGGGGTAGTCCGTTCCTGACTTTGTAGCAAAACAACTGACTCCTGCATGAAAGCTCATCGAAGGAATTCATTCGTTTAATCAATCACCAAAATTTAGATAATTTTGATATTCACTTTGAAAGTTATCAAAGAAAAACATTTTTCATTTTGTAACTTTGAGGGCTAGTAACTTGGTAACGAAGGCTTTTAGGAACAAAAGTTATATGAAGTACTGGTGATATTTTGACCCCATCTATACATTCCCGAGAAAAAAAAAAGAAGGCCAGGGACACCCTGTATATATATATCCGGAAAAAAAGTACTAACTTTTTTCCCGGGCAAAAAAGTAATTTCATAAAAAGTGATATTTTTTCACCTGTCAACAGAGATAAAATGCCAAACTTTTTCCCCGTCACAGAAAAAAAAATATTTTATTTTTCTCTTTTCAGTTTCTTTCTTCGATGGTTTAATTTTTCGTTAAACAGTTTTTATGGGCATGAAGAAGATGCTAACAACTTTCATTTCATACTAATGTGAATTACAATTGCTAGATAATTTTTTGCGAAGACCAATTTGAATAGTTCTACATTTCCGTTAAAAACGAAATAATTGATACCCAGGGGAAAAGTGAGTAACAAACAATGCTTTTCTGTTTTTTGAGATTATGTGATAAGTGTGATATGCAGATCACGAAGTGTACAATGAAGGATGTGTACTTGTGTAGATTTCAATGATAGCCAAAAAATATTCAGAAGAGTGTAATAATTCATCTTCAAGTGAAAATTTATTTGAACTAATGGGCTATTTGTTTGCTTCAAAGAGCTATTTAAACAAATTTCAATAATTCATTTAATTTTATATTCATGCTTTACTTAAAATGGAGTACATTTCAATTCAAACAATGAGATATATGATTGATTGATTTTTTGAAAATATGAGCAGTGTTAATAAATTCAGATCTGGAATCATCTGAAACTGAAACATAAACTTTGGTCACTATCTTCAATCGTTCAAGATAACCTCGTTCTATTCAATATTGAATTGAGAATTTTTCCCATTTCAATATATTATTGGTTCTGCAATGTGGTTCATAAGAAGAGATTGATTATTCATCAGATTTCAGTATAAATAAGTTGGTTCCAGAATATGACTCCTTAAAAAAGTAATGAGCGAAAAGCTAGAAGAAAATATTTCTGTACTTATATAGTAGAATAGTTGAAAATTTATTGAAGTGCACCGACAAGTTTTAAGGAAAAATGTTTACCAAACTATGATTCTGTTCCAATGTATAGGTATTTGTTGGTACCTTTATACATTTCGAATTGACTAAAGTAATATGATAACAATGAGTAAGATTTTATTCGACATGTCATTGCACTGAGAACTTACTCACTCTGGTTGTTCAAATCGTGTACCTAATTGTCTTCCACAAAGTATTCCTTTAGTGTTAATCAAGTTTTTCATTTATTTCAGTGTAGTAGTTTGTGTGTTTGAATCAAGAGTTTCATTAGTTGCAGGTATATATTTTTGGAATCTCCTCAGTTTTTATAGATTACCAGGTCTCAGACAGGATTACTTGAGAACTTTCTATTGGGCAACTATACCTTCCAGAATATTGGGATGTATAAAATAAAAAAATGTAGTAAAACAACGAAGCCACTGAGAACTTCAAAAATTCAGAGGGTGGACCAAAAAAAAGAAAATGAATACGCAAACCATTCAGAAACACTTGTCAATCCTTTCTTATCAAGAAATACTGGTTATACAGTTCCATTTTTTTCTCGCGTAATCTGAAATGCCAAAAAACTGAAACCACCCATTTTTTGTGTCCTATTTTTGGAACGAAGTTCCTTATCGCGCGTTGCGAAAGGGGGCTAGACGGAATAAATTAAGACCAGAAGTTGTAACGACACTTTTTGCTATAGTGGTAAGCCGTGCGGCGTGCGCGTGTTTCTCTGTCTGTCTCTCTCTCTCTCTCTCTCATAGAAAGCAAGCCAGTTATTTTCGTTTCGTCTTTCTATTTCGCATTGAACAGTGTGGTGTCGCGACGATTATTTTTGTTGAGTGTATACAGGTTTTTGTACATAATAAATAATAAAAATAATAACAATAATGAATCCTGACAGTGTTTCTGAAAGTTCCGGATATTGCTGATGGAGTTAGGTAAGTAGAGATTTTATACAGACAATAATAAATGCTTATGTATTTTTAGCAAGTACGCATTATAACCTCTCTTTACTATTGTGCTAACCAAGTCATACGCGTTAAAATCTCTCCATTATTGTGTGTTTAGCAAGTGTACGCGTCATAACTTTAATAAATTTAAAAGCAAATTATATTTATAATAAAAATTAAAACAAAAATTTTTACAATGAGCCTACTGATTAAGTTTATATTACATTATATTTGTTAATAATAAAAAAAAGTTAATATAACTTAAAAAAAAAAAAAATTACAATTCCTTCACTAATTAATCGAAAGGAACTTCGTTCCATCCGGGTGTTCCTTGACACCTCTCAACTTTTTTTTGATGGATATTTGATATTCTGGAAGGTGCTTACATTTTTTATGTTTGACAAATTTGTGGTATTATGTAGAAAAAATAATCATTTCGTCAGTACAGAATATTAAAAAATTTCTGGTATTCCTGGACTATAAACGAATGAAAAACATTAAAGCCCCATTCATTACTTCAGTAATTGAATATAAACGAATATAGGGAGAGGATAGCGATAGCTGGCAGTCTGGAGATTATTTAAATTTGCCGTGAAAAAAATCCAATACCTTCCAAATTATGTTCACTGATGAAATCATAATGTGCTCAGAAATATTCAGAAATACATCTCTGATAGTGCTCGGTTACAGATTTTGCGATGAATAGAAACCAAAGTCTTGTCGATATTATATTAATTTCTTTGAATTTTACTGATGTATTCTGATTGGTATATCTTTGCTCTTGGTCCTCAGAACCTGAAAATACCATCAGTATATATATATATATATATATATATATATATATATATATATATATTGTTACGAAAATCGCCTTTTGACGCAGAAAAAAGTTCATCTCTAACTTTTACGCAGCTCTAGGCATGTAAAACATGTGCTTATTTTCGTTTGGGACAGGATTTTTGTTTACTAATTTTGAACAAATGAAAACTTTTCTTATACGCAGATGCACGGTGGAAAATTTTATGTCATTCTGGAGAAGAATGAAAACTGGTACTTTTTGTGAAAAAAGTTTTTTTCTAAAACCTACCAACGTATTGAAAAACCCCTGTGAAAATTCCAATTTTCCAAAATATCCCGTATTTCTGTATAGACTACGTTAAAGTACAGTAGTTTCTTTTGATATATCATTCATCCAGATTGGATGTGTGATAAGGCAGTTATGGCCATTACATGTTTTTTTTACTTTCATTATACCTCTGAATGAGACATTTTTTGGTTAGTGTATACAGAATTTGATTTGATTCGAGAAACCATATACGCGTCCACATCGTACCTTGGAAGAAGCCATACCGAGAGAAATTACGTTTGGATTAATCTTTTTATGTGTTTCGTTTGTTCGGGACTGTCTGAAGTGGCAAGGAAGTGGCAGAACAAGAGGATTAATTTCCGCCTGTGTACGGTGATGAGCTTTCAGGGGAAGAACGAAGATTTCCACAACTACACAAAAATGAATTTTTAATTTTCTGTTATTTTCGAATACACTTATAACCTAAACTTGAATAATTTATTTTAAGCACATATAATTTACAAATCCAGTGGCGTAGTCAGATTTTTAAAACAAAATCGCTTCCACCCCAAATCGCTCACATTACCATACTTTCAGGAGTTATAACTGTAGAACGGAATGAGCTATTGACTCCGGATTTTCGCTGTACAAATTCACTGGTGTTCAACTTCGAAAATAACAGAAAATTAAAAATTCATTTTCAAGTTATGCAGTCTTCCATAGCCAATAAAAACGAAATGAACCGAATCAAGTTTTAAAGTATCAAAATTATTTATTGAATAATAAAACAGAAAGCAGGACAAAAAATGTTCATTTTGAACAAGCTTTTAGAGGAGGTATCAATAATTTTAGGGAAGCTGAACTAATACATTAGGCATAGGTATTGTACTAAATCACTAGTAGGCTGTGATTTAGTACACCACAAATCGCTCACATTACCATACTTTCAGGAGTTATAACTGTAGAACGGAATAAGCTATTGACTTCGGATTTTTACTGAATGAATTCACTGGTATTCTACTTTGTATCGGCAGTGTTGCCAGATTTTAAATATGTCTATAATCTAAATAGAAATTTTAATCAAATACTTTGTTTCCAAAATTAAAGTTGTTGTAACTTCGTTGTTAACCAATATTTTTCTATGAAATTTCCATGGTTTCCATTTATAACGACTACGAATCCAGTGGTGTAGTCAAATTCCAAAACAAAAATTGCCTAATGAACTTTTGCCGTTTTTGACGAAGAAAAAAAACCATAGAGTACCTTGGAAATGAAACTAAATTTATGAAAATTTGTGTCGAAACACAGTTTCTGATGCTTAATATTAAAAAAAAATTTTTTGAGAATGATTGAAAAATAGAGTACATTATATATATATATATATATATATATATATATATATATATATATATATATATATATATATATATATATATATGTGTTCGGATAGGTTTCCGAAGTCATGATTATTATGAATATTGGAAGTTAGAGTTGAAACGCGTCTAGAAATTTGGTAATTTCGGCTCCCATTTTGGAGCCATTTTTAAGAAAAGGAAAAAAAATATATTCGAATATAAGTTATTCATAAGAGCAAAAGAGGGAAGTGATTTCCAACAAAGGCCTCAATCTGCTAGGCTATAGTCACTGAGGTAGGAATGTGATTTCCCCTGAGGCCTCAATCTACAGTCCTCAGGTGCTGTAACTCAGGAAATAAAATGATTTCCAACCGAGGTCTCAATCTGCCTACTCCTAGGTTGTAGTCACTTAGGTGGGGTTCAGGACACTGGGGGTCTCAATCTGCCTACTCCCCAGGTTTCGCCACTAGCTTCCTCTAAGGTCTCTCAATCTGCCTATTCCTTCGAGGAAACTGAGGATCAGAGGGTGGATGTGGAGTATTTAACCTAGCTGAATTCAGTGGAACGGAACTTTGGGCACGGCTTGGTTTGGCAGTAAGCCGGGAAAGAAGTTTCCAAGTATTGGGTAGTCTGCTCCATCATCGCGTTTTCTGAGGCATTTCGGGCGCTTCTCGATCTTAAGGGCTTCACGAATGTCCCTCGCTTGCAGTGTTCTCTCAGTGGCAATGGTCCTGGTGTGGTCGATATCCATTCTGTGGCCTGTCTCTTCATAGTGCTTGGAGATTGCCGAAGAAGGATCTAAGTTTCGGACAGCAAGTTGATGTTCGTTAACTCGACTGGTGACTCGCCTGTTAGTTTGTCCTATATATGTCCCAGGGCATTCGGAATATAGTATTTCAAATATTCTTCGAGACTTATCAGCTATGTTATCTCTAGGAGACCTGAGAAAATCAGAGATTCTATTATTTGCTGTTAAAATTGTTTTAATGTCGCGTTTCTCTCAGATTCTGCCAATTATGATATAAAAAAATTCTAGACGCGGTTCAACCCGAACTTTCAATATTCATATATTTATATATATGTTAAAATAATCTTATTTTTTCAATGTTTTCTCATTGTTCCGACTTATAAGTCGGAATTCCGACTTACAAGTCGGAAAACACCAAGTCACATGGCAATCGAAGTCCCTTTCCTAAGATAATGTTAGCCGGGGTGAGCTTGGTTGAATCGTGGATAGCTGCTCTGTATACCATCAGGAATAGTTGAAAGTGTCTGACCCGGTTTTCTTGACGTTTTTCCACTACCTTGGAAATGTTCTTCTATAGTTCGGTTGAATCACCATACCATCTGAACTGGGGGTGGAGATAGTTGTTCTGGTCTTGCAAACCCATCACTCACAAATCCTTGAATAACTTCGACTCAAAATTTCTTCCTTGGTCGGAATGTAACTCCATTGAATCCTAAGAACACCAATGACCTTGTTATTGTGGATGCCTCCTTTTCTGAAATGGCATAGGCTTGTACCTATTTGCTGAAATAGTCCGTGGCAACAAGGATGTATGTGTCACCATCATCGATCACAGAAAATGGTCCAAACACATCAATAGCAATCCTTTCGAATGTTGCACCTACGTTGTATTCCTTCATTTCATCCCTGGTCCTTGTTTTGGGACCTTCTACAGCAGATTTCTACATCACTTCGACATCGAACCCAGTGGAACTTCTGCCTGATCTTGCCCAAAGTCGCTTTCACTTGCCCGCATGCCTCCTGATGTATTGGCCAATCCAGTTTCTTGGTATCTGCCCAAAAACTGGTGTTAACCTCTGCCTGGAGTTTATACCACCATTTCGGCAGTGAGTTGAATAGAATATAAATGCATATATCTATTTTATGTACATGGATACATTTATAGCTGGTCACTCCATACTAAGTGAAATAAAATAAAACATATCAAAATTACTTAACAAAATGCAATAAAACAAATACACAATACACTTAAAACCAGCTCGATAATGAGAGGAGAAAGTAGAGAGTATGTTCATGAATCTAAATTAAAGAATGTTGAAAATGTCCCAGAAACTCCGGGACTGAGTGGAAGAAATGCTGTAAAAGGAATTTTTTAAGTTCTTTCGTGAATTAAGTCGATTGGAGAGATCCCATATATGTTGGCACAATGCTATAGAGTCGGTATTCCAACGAGTTCCTCTGGGATACTGATATCCTAAACCTAGGGGTCCTTATTTAATCTGCATTTCTCGTTCCATAGTTGCGAATTTGAGACTGAGTTACAAAATTATTTGTTTGTTCATGTATTTCGATCAGATTCTGAAAATATATAGATATATATATATATATATATATATATATATTGTTATGTAATGATAAATTGTAAATATAAATTGTTTTTATATAATAAGATTGCTAATAATTTTTGCTATTCTTTGTGAGCCAAATTGATATGATATATATAGATATTTTCACCCTGTATGTATATTTTGTATGATGTAATAATAATGGACCTTTTTATGCACTATGAGAAAACACTGTAATTAGAAAGTATAAGTGCTAAGGGTTATTTTATTTTTCTGATGGGTAGTTTTTCTATAATCCGGGAAAAAGTGGGTCTCTCTTCAGCTCTTTTTCTTGCATATATCTGATACGAGACACGAGATATGCAGAGAACTGCTGCAAATGAACAAGCTCTCCATGAATGTTTGGTATTGAAAAATTTCGGAAATTATTTTCTAATTTTAATAACTATGGAAATGTCTAAAAAGTGCAATGTGCCCGGTTGTCTGAACACCAGTGAAAGTGAATCAAACTTTTGTAAAAAGCGGAAATATATGCTTTTGTGCAGAACATTTCCAGGTGAGTACATCAAGGAACGATCTTGAATTTCACTCAATGCAAGTTTGCAAAATCATCGATCAGTACTGTATTTTATATCTAGTCCTATAAACATATTGTTCTTTGGTTCCAGCTGAAAGAAGATACTATGAATTGGGAATATGCTAGAACAACGGGATCCAAATTCATGTTCAAGAAAAATGTCTGTCCACATATCAACCTGAAACGACATTGGTCTGACAATGTTTCATCATAAGTACATGACCTACCAACGATGAAGAAACCCAAACCAAATGAAAACATCACTCCTTCAGCTAGTAAAACTGTGTTGAGTGACATTACATCCATGGGAAATATTTACTCAAGAGTTTCGAATAGTTCTTCTCCTAGCAGTAGCCAAGCTAGTACATTATCTGATTCACCAAAATACCACCACCAAAAAAATTCTGAGTATATTCCTAGTCAGTCTTCATCCGATCCTGATTGTGAAAATATCGAAGGACAGCAGCCAGGCTTATCTATGCACTTATAGAAAATAAAGAGTGATTTTATTTGGGGCTCCCTGAAAATGTTTACCACATTGTGAAATACATTACCAAAATTGAAGAAATTAAATATATGGATGTTCTGATAAGTTTAAAGAAGATACGGGTTGGGGATGTATACTCTCGATTGGCTGATGACTTTGATTGGAATTAATCAAGTGTTCACAAGATTTTCACAAAAGCTGTGCCTATGATGGCAAATTGTTTACAAGAGCTTATATATTGCCCTGACATCTAAAATTGAAAGAAATTTGCCGATCCCTTTCAGAGCTCGCTATAAGAAAGTTAATTCAATTTTATTAATTGTCTGGAAATTGAAAAACCCTCTGATCCTGTTCGTCTGTCCATGACTTGGTCAATACTGTAAAATTTTTAATATCTGCTACTCCAAATGGCACAATACAATTAAATTTTATTTCAGGAGCATACATACGGTGGACGAATTCTTTAACAACTTTGTCGATAAGATTCATTTCTTCTATTTTAATTTATTGAAATTCAAAAATACTTTAAATAACTAGAATGTGCATTATGTCAAAGTTTTCTAAGGTTTGTTCTCACATTCTCTTCATGAATGCCAATATCTTCAGATTTTTTTTTTCTATAGCTTTGTAACCATAGGGAAAATTTTTACCATAGAAAATGTAAGCCTGTATTTGTAAAAAATAGATGAGTTAACGTCTTTACCTTTGAATTAGTATCCCTCAACAAAGAATTGGTGTGAAATAAGTAAATAATTTTGCAAAAAATTCACGAAATTTGTATGAACATATTTCAAGTCAATTCATTCTAAATTATCAATTATATTTTCAGTAGTTCAAACTTAATAAATATTTGACTCATCACATGAAGGAAACACAGGTACCGAAAATAAATTTATTTATATTATAATACAAACAGACAAAGCCTACATATATATTCACAGTATAATGCATTTATGATTGATTATATCTAAACAATCACAGAAAAATAATTCGGCGAATACCCCAATGGATGAAGGTAAGTTCAACAAAAGCTTGAATCCCCACTTCATTTTGAAGAATTCATCCATTGCTTGATCCATTCTGTGTAAACTGTAGAGATGCTAGATGAACATGAAACAAAAAAAGATTATGAAAGTAGTCCATGTCAGGTGGAGTTCTAATTGATTAGTAGAAAAAATCAAGTCTGCACCACAGTAAGAAGCATTCATTTCTAGTAAAGAAAATAGCAATGCATTTCGGCAAAG
Organism: Gonioctena quinquepunctata; assembly: GCA_018342105.1. NCBI lineage: Eukaryota > Metazoa > Arthropoda > Insecta > Coleoptera > Chrysomelidae > Gonioctena > Gonioctena quinquepunctata. Next base: position 616,183 of record JAFIRS010000165.1, read on the forward strand.
TATTTTGCCATCTTCAAGCTCTCTAAAATATACATAGAAAAGATACAAGGGTGAACATCGTAAAAATTGGTAGAAGACTTAGCACAAGAATAAACATAACATCACCGACTCACACAAACATTGAATTTAAAAGGATAAGCAATAACTTTTTTAATGAAAAATCAAAGTGGTTTCAAATATAAATTAGAAAAAAAAAGCATTTTCACTTTATATTTTTTATGTAATAACCAGAGGTTGTGAAGTATCCCATGTTCAATTTTGATATAAAGTATCATTTATCCAATATATTAGGAGTAATTTTAACAAACTTGAAATAACTAAATAAAATAATCCTCACCTTCATTGGCAAATGCTCCACTGGGCCAATCAAAGGAGCTTGCGATCTCAGGGATTACACAGTTCTTTGATATATTCTGTATTCTGTGCATGTGCTGAAACTTGAAAACAAAATCAAATATATATATTTATATATTATGCCTGTGGCTTCCCGTTTCCCATTATCTCGTTTGGGTGCCATAATTGATTTTACAGCAAAAGTAATTATCAAGTTAGGTTACACACGAATTCTTCATTTGTAATAGAGAGCCAAAACACCAATGTTCATGACCGTAACTCAAAAACTAACCGAAACCCCATAAAAAAATGTACCCCTCAGTTGAACCCTTTAGGGGGTGAATTTCAAAAAGAAAAGCTCAAATACCAGTTTTCAATACACATACCTTCAGAGGCCGAACAGTCTAAACACGGACATTCTAGAACATTGCTTCCTCGTCTACCTGCACCAAACTATTATTAAAAAAATTGTGGATTTTATGTTCCGGTGTGAGCTTTGCTTTCACATTGCAGACGTTTTCTTGGCGTTTCAACTGTATGTAGCCCACAGCATTATCACCACTGGAGTCACTGGTAGATCTGTAAAAAGATAACATGTGTTGATTTACTTTTTTGATGCGAATAAGTCAGTTGAAAATGATCTCGATATTTATTTTGGCTATATACCTAACACAAATTGCTTACCGTTTTCACATTTTTCATTTCAGCACTCAAAAAAGTCATGTTTGTTAAATAAAAAGAGTAAATCATCTCATAATCCACCCTTGGCAAATTTTACGAAGCCTTGTTTCATTATAAACACACCAAATCGTTTATGATATTAATAAGTTGATAAAAATAAACATTGATGGTTAACCTCAAATCTCAATATTATTTTCATGGGAACTGGGAACTGTCTGTAACATTTGCGGTGTTGCCAATGATCGGTCTTCATCAAAAGGAAGGCCCGTTCAGAAACTTTGAATGTTTTAAATAAAGAAACCCGTTGTTGAAATGAGATTTTTTTTTATGAGTCTATGAATAAACAGAGTTCAATTATATATTAATGGTGTATATCAAGCAGTGAGCTATATTTTTGACAAGAACAGTAATGCGTGTTTCTGAACGTGGATTATGGAGGGGGTAGTTTTCGATGAACGTGACGTCACGGGTACTCTTTCAACCGCAATATCTTTTCGAAATAAAAAATATATGATGGCATTCTAAGTCAATTGGACGTTTTAAATGAAATACAATCGACCTATATAAGTTTTGGAATTTTTTTTTCCTAAATGGAAATGTCCATTGCTAACTACGTCACTGTTCTCTCGTCACGCTGCTGCCAATTGTTATCACTTTCCTCACCACGGCTAAGCAACAGTTGGTACGCCTCTTACCTCAGATAGCCGGTTCAGGCAATAGAGCCACTAACCACTGCTGTCTAATTTCAATTTATTCAATGGTCATCGGTATGATTGTTGATCATTGTGAGAAAACAAACAACAAAGTATCAAAAAGCAATTATTTCCTTTATTCAGGAAGACTTAATTTTACCTGGCCTGCGAGAAATAACTTATTCTAATGTGAATTAACAAAGATTCACGGATAATCATAAAAATCAAATCATGGATGGATAGACACAACCTCACTTTTTCCTTGAGAGTGAAGTTTTCTGTTATAGTTCAAAATAAAGTGAAATAAAGTTCTTCAGATGTGAAATATGTTATTTGTGAAATTGTTCAGGACCGGATGTGCACTATTAAAGTTTTTATACCTGGCTGGAACTGTCGGTGTTCAAGATATGCCCTGAAACTGGATACCTTCTCCCTCCAAGCGCTATCAGGAACTCCAATACCATAAATCAGGAACAATACATATGCAGAAATCAGCTTTGGACACATGGATATGTTGTATAATTAAGGTAATATTGGTTTTTTTCTTCTAATGTTGGAATTATTTCATTTTTCTTTCTCCAAAAATATATCGTGGCATTCGTTCTAAATTTATTTTCGATCTCGTTTTGGCTTTGTTTGTTGTCACCTAGATACCCATTTTGTTCCTCTCCTCCGATTCGAATTTTTGAATTCGCGCACTGAATTGTCACATTTTCACTGTTTATGGTTATGTGTCATAACTTATACATAATACTATTTTTCCATTCTTATTAACTATGTACAAATTTCAATAATAATTGCCTCTGACACTTTCCCGCTCTTATTCTCTTACAATTTCAAATTCTACATGTGACCATCTGTTCCCTGATTGGCTATTGTCATCAAGAAGTTTGCTGTTCTACCATTGGCTACTTTTAGTTAGCTACAATTTTATATACTGTATGTTTCAAATTTATACATTTGTAGATCACACTTTATTCAGGAAAATTTTTTAAATCTAGACTTTTTGTTGTCTTTTGAAGAATTATGGGTTGTAATCATTCTGACAGTGTATGAAATTGATTGTAATGTAATTTGGACATTTTTATCTATTCATATCATACATAGGCATATAAACAAATAGAACTTCCAAAATTATGTAAAAACAATCTCTTGAAACTAATAATTATTTAGTAATTATTCTTTCTGTGTTTTTTTTTCCTTTTAAAACTTATAACTGGCATAACATAACATAACAATATATATATATATATATATATATATATATATATGTCAGCGGGAGTATGGCAGCGGGAGTATCTTGAAGTGAACAAATTAAGGCTGGCAGTGGCAGCAGCCTCTAAATCCACAGTTTGCATAATTATTAGGCCTTTTTTGTAGACGGAAAATTTCCAACGACTTTGAGGAGTTGCCCCAGAAATAGTGCAAAGTTAAATGTGAATGGAAAGTGCAAATATATGCATTTGAATGTCTCTAATTGATATGATGTTTCAGCTGACGTATAGCGATGGTAAGCTCGAAAAATTGTGCTTTATTCACAGCGTTGTACCATCAGCGAATAAAGTACACTTTTCCGGAGCAAAAAATTATGATAGGTCATTAATATAAATAATGAAAAGTAACTACCCAAGGATTGATCCTTGCGGCACTCCATGCATATTCCTTTTTAGTTCTGATGTGCAGTTTCCCACTTCTACAGCCTGGAATCTGTTAGTGAGATATGATTTTATGAGAGTTAGTGCAACTCCTCTCACTCTCAAGAATGATGTTATGAAAGGCATTAAAAAGATCACATAACATCACTGATGTATGATAACCGTTTTCCAAACAATATACCAATATACCAGTAGAGCTCGAGCAGTGGAGAAATTTTTGCGAAATCCATATTAGGAATCATGAAAATATCCATTCATTTCAAAATATTCATCTAGTCTTTTCTTAGGGACTTTCTCTAGAATTTTTGAAAAAATGTAAATAATAGAATTTTAAGAATGAGGTCAATTTGAAAAAGTCAAAGATAAAGTAGGTACCATTATCACCTTGTTATCATGTTGAAATTGTAACAAACCATTCTGGAAATAGCTTTGATTTATCAAGAAAATATTTATATAAAAAAAACTGACATTAATCATTCGAATGAGATTTACTGCTACTTACTGTCGTTAGAAAGAAATCCATCATCTAGTGACCCTGAATGAACAGTTGGTACCACTGAACTTAGTAACGAATATGACAACTGCCATTCATCAAAAATTGTGGGGATACAAATGTCTCGAGACCCGAGACGATAGGGGTCCCGGAGTCCTCATGAAACATTAAAAAAACGATTGTTCAATGTCCATACCTAATACCCAAGTAAGGCCAGGCAGCCACTGTCTATGTCTTTTAAGATCCATTACCCTTCATTATTACGAATCGCGACAATGTTGCTTCTATATATTTGATCTCAGTGAATAAATTAATCATTTAAAAACTTTAAGTCGGCAAACTTCGAAGACAACATGCAGCCCTTGGAACTACTCAATATGATTTTAGAACAAAAAGTACAGAGCTTTTTGCAAATGTTTGCGTGGCCAAAGCGGGGAGATAGTTTACTTTGGCCAGGATAAAGATCACTTGCGTTTGACTATGGGACAGACACTACTCAATGATTTGGAAATGCCTGTATTCCGAGCCACAAGGCAACTGAATTTCAAAAAAAAAATAGATGATTTTGCCGCCAAAAATGCCAGAAAAGCGAATTGGTTTTGAAAACTTTATTGTACCTATTGTTGAAAATTATATAGTTCCATTTATTTATTTTACTTTTACAAGAGTTTACATCTATATTTGATATCTGTCAAATATTTTCTTTTACCAATTGCATCAAGCTTAAAATATTTTAGATAGTGGAAATTGTGTTACATTGCACACACAGTGGTTGATTCATATATTATGAAAAAAAAATAGCTCATATTATTAAAGAATATTCATTCCAGTACCAAGCCCACGCCTTCAGTTGGATTCTATTCAAAGAAACTGATGGTATAAAAAGAAAAGGAGGTAGGGGCGAAACTGAACAACTCTTAGAATGAAAAACATCTCTTCAGAAAATAAAATTTCACTTACTTCATGCAATCAATGGAAATAAAAGTGAGAATGGATGGACGGAATCCCATACCGTTTATTCCCGTTGTTGCGATTTGCACAGAATTTATATTTGAATCATTCGCATTGTGGAGTCTTTATTGGGTAGATTCGAAGACTCGTGGCTCTCAAACCGTATTGTGGGAAGTTGTCTCTATGGAAAACATTTTATTTTTTTGCTTAAGTATGCAACTTCAAGCCAAAACTGTCGGCAGCCAATTTGGGAATGGAAATTTCTCCATTTTCTGTATGCCGAGCCCGAATTGGAGCAGTAAGGATTTTATTTATCAAGTTTGAAATACTATTAGGTTAATCAAAATAGTATTGGGCGCTCTAAAAGGTATCAAAAAGTCTCATAGCCGTACATATGTCTGGAACACGAGCATTTGTGACTTAATTATGATCGGTTTCAAACAAAAAGTTGGAATGTATCAAATCTATTGCCCGAGGGAATACAGGCATGAAACCCATTTGGAAATACGAACGAAAAAAGAAATGGAAATTCAGATATTCACATTAGGAAGAATGATTTGCAGACACAGACTGTGTAATGGAGTTTAGTAATATTCAGCGATGGGGAAAAATCCCTTTGTTATGCCAAATTCTTTCAGCATACCTTGCAATCTAGGAATTTCGGGAGGTATATTGGAATTTCATACTTCCATTTACGGTTTGGAATTAATAATCCAGAGGATTATCGGAAAAATTATCAGGGTATGATAAATTCATGGAATGTTTACCAGGATGCCCTTCGTGTCATAGCTCATTTCATAATGAAGATCATTACATCGAATAATGTGAAATTATTAAAACTCGATGATTATAAATGAAGATAAATATTTAAGGGATATAAGTGAGTTCCTCTTTTATAGAATTTCTCTTATAAGTATATATTTCTCCCCATCATTCTTTAATTATTTCGTGTATTGTTTCATCAGTCATATCAATTGGAGATTAGATCACTTGGGTTGGGTTATTGGTGTGGAATAGACTTTACATCAAACGGACGTTTGTTCGAAAAGCGCTCCGTCCACACTTTTGTTTTGATGGTCCCCGATGGTAATATTGAATTGATGTTTAGAATTGAAACTATTTTGATTTCCCTGACTTTAGGTAAATTGGGAAGATCTCGACTTCCCGACTCATTACCCATATCATACTTTGTTATTGGATAAGAATTCTGAAACTTCCATAACATTTTTCTAAGAATTAGATAAACGTTCCATATGATGTATGACAAACTGTATAATAATTCTATATAAACTAACAGTAAGTTGTACCAATTTTTCAAAGACCCCGTATAAAAGATCGGAGATTTAAAAAATTTAGCAAACAATAAAATGAAATTATGTTGATTCACGAATATCATTCGAAATAATCTATATAAACATTTTATCAATTTATTTCAGTTTTTCCAAACACTCTGTATGAAAAATGTGATATTTCACTAATTTAGCAATCGAAACTATAATGGAAATATATTGAATGAGAAAGTACCATTCAAAACAATAGTGAATGTTTTATAAATATATGTCAATTTCTGTTTACACACATTCTGTACAACATAATGAAGACTCTACTGAGTTAGCACAAATTATAATGAGAATTTATGGAATGAGCAAGTATCATCCCAAAGAATTTTCATGAATTTTAAATATCAATTTGTACACACACTCAGTATGAAATATTAACTCTGAAATAATCCTAGATATAATTTCATACTAACAACAATATGTCAAACTATTTACGAAATGTAATTCAAAGTGATGGGATTCTTATTTTTATTCATTTTACTGAAATAACTGGAGGTGCGCTGAGAAAAGTCACCAATCAAAAGTTAATTTAAATATGGATTGACAAAATAACGAAAGACCATTATCAAATATGTATTTAACTTGTAGTAAGGCAATTTCAATTTGATATAACTTCTGTAGAAAATCGAATGTGCCATTCCATGAGTAATATTTGGGAAACATTTGATATGCCAAGTTGAAACAAATACATAACTTTCAGCTCACCGTACTATTCAACTGTTTCAGATTTGGATCACACACACTTGTTTTAAACGATTGGGAATATGTTTATTTTAATATTTTTTTTAGTTATATTATTCTAATTCAACTAATACATTTCAATAATTTCTCTTTTACTGTTATTTCTGAATTTTTCTGTTTACATTGAATACTGGTACCGAAATGAATGTGTCTACTTAGACGGTTGATCTCGAAAGGTTACATTGTACTGGTTACTTCGGATACTCTTTCTGACTTGAACTGAATTTGAATGAATGCCGAATTATAATGCCTCTCAAAAACTTCTCCGCGGCTTTATATATCCCGCGATGTCATGACACGCTCCCACGAATCGTAGTGAGAAGGGGAGTTTTTATTGGGAATAAATTTTGTTCCTTAGTTTATTATATTTTGTTTTCAGCAAGTCATATGGGTCCCACACATGTCAATAATCATTCTTAGTGGGATAGGGAGTTTAGGGTTATTTCTGTCTAGTGGATGTTACTTATTAGTATTTATATATATATATATATATTTATATATATATATATATATATATAAAGATGAGTGTTTTCATCTCTTAACATGTTTTTTTTCATAGTTATCATGAATCTTAGTGATCTATGGTGTATTTCTTGATAATTGTATTTTCCCACACAGATGAGCAATTCTTGTATATATATTTCGGGTATCTCGGAAACAGCTCTAACGATTTGGATGGAATTTTGTATTTATATAAGGTTTTGTTTTTGAGTTTATCTATATAGGCGTTTTTCATGAAGAAACACGATTTTACTCAAACAAAATTATTTATCACAACTATCGTAAGTATAGCGCCATTTCGTGAATTTTTGAGGCACTTGCATTGTTGCTATTGGATGTTAGCCTACTGGTACCTCTGAATTTTGTGAGATGGCGCTATATGAGATCATCCGAATACGAATGTTATATATGTTTTTTTTGGTTAGTCCAAGGAACTCATTCGGTTTATTTAAAATGTGTATTTGTAGCCAATCTGTGCATTAGGCGATATTGCGAAATATTCATATGTAATAAGTATGTGATTCGTATCTAAATAAGCATCTTCTCCAAAAAAACACGATTCTATAGAAAAAAAGCATCGAGCAAAGCTCGGTCGCCCAGGTACTGGTTCATTAAACTCATCATCATTTGAGATCCACTTCCTTCGGAAGTTTGTTCCATTAATAGCCATAATCGCAGAGTCCGTGTAGAAATTTCCAGATGAATGGCACTTACAGCTAAACATGTGTACAATACCCCCCCTCTCCTCATCTCTTCTTCCGATTTTCACCAGAATAGGTCTAAAGAAGTCCATACCTGTAATCACGAAAGGCCGAACTTCATGCCCTCATCTCATTTTTTGTAATTGGCCATTAGGAGGTGTAAGTTTTCTTCTTGCATCTATTGCATTGGCTAAACACCCACTTGACAGCTGCTCGCCCATTGATAATCCAAAATGTGTCTCTCCATTTAGTGTCGTTCCTATTCCTTTATGAGGAAATAATTCAACGGAATGTTGAATCAGCAGTTTGGTACAATGATGCTCTTGGGGCAAAATTATCGGCTGTTTAGTGTCTTCATCCAAACTTGGGAACAAGTTTGTCCTACTTCACGAGACAAAAATATTATTTTTCCTCTATGGAGAAGGTGAAGCAATTTTTCTTTTTTTTCTCAGTTCCTTTCCTTTTTCTATTTGACGAATTTCTTCGCCAAAACATTCGTATTGTCACTGTTTTATCCTAATACTTCCAGCCTCCTTCAACTCCACTTTCAACTCCCCTTTTATTCTGTTACTTCCATTCTTTGTTGTCAGATTGTTGATGAATCTCAAACACCAACCGGTTGTCCTTAATAATCTCAACCATTATATCTGGTAAAACATTTTCATTCATCTTGACCAACAGGCATACCTCCCATAACAAAAATCCTTTTCTTATTTCAGAATCACAATTATAATTATTGCTAATTATTTGGGCTATTCTTCTATTGATTTGAAAAGTTCAGGTCCTTGTTTACCGTTTTTGGAGGTATTTGATTCCATTTTTTGTGGCCTCATCTGCTGGGGTGACTTCAGAAGGAACCCATCTCCAATATTCAAATCTTGTTCGTTCTTAAATCTACCCGATTCTATGAGCAGCAAACTGTTTGTATTTTCTACCGTCACCTCTTATCCATCCAGGAACCCATCGTGAATCAGTCCAAAAATAGATATGATCCATGGTTACTTCGAGTTTTTGTTTAATAGATTCTGCAATTCTACTTGCCATCACAGCACCTTGTAGCTCCAATCTCGGGATCGATAGATGTCTCAGCTGTGATGAAAGACACTCTCGTTCTTGCTGTGATGAAAGACACGTCCATTTCGGTTACTACAATTACACGGAGGTACGATACGGCCGCGAATACTTTCTCACTGATGTCTGAGAATGTATGTATCTCAATTCTCCTAGGATTAGGAATTTTCAAACTGTAACACTTTGGAATTCTCAGATCGGTTAGTTTTGGCAAGTTTTCTAAGCATCCAAGTGTTTCTTAAATCCTCAAGAAGCTCTGTATCCCACTCGACTCCCAATTTCCAAATATCTTGCATGAGTATTCTATCCTTTATGCTAAAGCATGCTATGAACCCTAGAGGATCAAATAAATACATCACGGATCTCGAAATGAAAAGGTATCCTCTTGAACGTTCCATCATAGTCCTAGTACACGGCGAAGAAGGTTCTCATCTATGTTTTTCGATGTAGCCAAGAGCATGTCCTTATTCAAATATTTTTGCATTCTTCTACAATTGCTCATCCAGTTAACAACGTCAAATCTTGCCATTTTTTGAATCCTACATACTTCTGAAATCCTCTTGATGGCAACTTCTGTATCAGTCGAGTCAAGATAGTCATCTACATACAACTTTTCAATAATTGCTTTTTGGATCTCGAGATTTTGTGAGAATTTATCTGCTTTGTAACTCTTCACGAATTGTGCGCCAACTGGCGAGCAGGTAGCTCCGAAGGTCATCACTTCCATTTCATATGTGTCCGGATTGCGATTGCGATTGCAAAGAAACCGTTGTGGGGAGCTATCTAGTTTTCGGATCCGAACCTGGTGAAATATGTATCTCATATCTCCGCAGAATCTTAATCTCCTTGGTCTGAATTTTCATGAAATCACGACCAACGATTGTGAGAGATCAGGTCCAGACAACAACGCATCCAACTATACTTCCAGTTCAAAAATATTTTTAATGTTGTTCATATTCATAACTCAATAAGATATAAAAAATTTAAAGCATATATCTTCTACTAAAATTTTTATTTCATCTCCAAATATTGGTACGAACCCAAATACACTATGCCACCGCCGAATACAATAAGCAACCGCATGGTTATCTAGCATGTCAGAATTCCAAGAAAACGATCTGGAATAATTGGGTCCAAATCAGTCCAAGTTAATGACCTATATAAGAGTGAGCCCAACCGGCGAGAGGGACAGTTCTTTGTTTGAACAGTTGGAGAGTAGTACGCAATCTTTCAGTAGGAAACTGTATTTGAGTTATTATTGTCAGGGTACATACATTATTGTGTTGTGTAATTGTTAAGTGTCATGGTCAGTGGTCTACACTTAAAGCGTTAATGAGATTTCTCGTAAGGTTTTGTCTTGAATAATTTGTACACTATAATACGTGTCTTTCACCTGAGCTCATTGTAAATTAAAGTTTTGAAATAGAAGTAACAATGCGCAATTACTTCCGCAAAAAGATCGATCTCAATTTGTGGCAGCAATAAATAAGTCCCGAGTCCCATTTGAATAAAACATTCAATGTCGATGGAAAATCTCGCTCCGGCATGATGTATAGTTAGAAACAGCTTAGGTGGTAATGATGGATCACCCTTTGTGCCCGGAACGTTTCTAAAGCTAACAACCGTTATTTTGCATGTTAACAAGGATAATCTCCATGGTTGAGGTGGAGTTATTTTACGGAATCAGTGGTGGGGTGCGAAACTTTATTGGAGTCGGTTTCGAAAAGATTAGTTCTTCCGGCGTGATAAATTACATTTATGGTTTTTCCAACGTATATGCTGCAGTACGAATAATACTATATATTAACACATATATCATCCGCGTTCATATTGTTTTTTCAAGGTATGAATAATACCGTTGAAAATAAAGCAATTTTCCAAGCGGCTTATCTGGTCTATGAAGCGAATTAACGCTGCTACGAGTATAACTAAATGGAACTTTCAACGCAGCGAGCATTTACGTCAGTCACCAAGTTATTTGAGAAACAAAAACATTAAAAAATGAGTATGTTGCATTTCCCGCCAGGTTATTTTCAAGAGCAGTTGAAACCATTGAATTTAACTATTTAAAAGTTGATAATATGCAATAAAGAATCGGTTCCATCGGTTTTTCCTCGGATTGAACTTACACTTGTACTGCTAAGATTTTGGTATTGATTCTTTTATTTTGCTGGAAGGTTTGTGACCTTATTATAAATTTTGTTGGGGTAAGGTCTAATAACTATTGATTCTTTGCCGACATTTCGACTTTTATAAAGTCATCTCCAGTGCACTTCAATTAACCCTTCAGCGAGGGCGTGAAATCATTGAGATTCAGAAGGCGCGTCCGTCTCGTAGACCAAAATAAAAAAAGCTGGATTTCCTGTTATGTTCATGCGCTGGGTAGAAGGAATTGAACAAATAATGGTTTTCACTAATACTCACTTTATGAAATTATGATAATAAACACAGTTTAGGGCACTAGAAACACTAAAAACTTAGCCTTTCCTATTTTTTTTTTAATATTATAGTATACCGGGTGACAATGGGACTGGGGCCATGCCCATATCTCCTTCACTTATCAACCGATTTGAATGAAATTTTGTACATAGATATGAGACACAATTTCGGATTGACAGACATATGAAAACAAAATGGCCGACTTCCGGTTTCGCCAGAATAGCAACCAATTTCGATTTTTCGAATAGAACACACTGTATGTTTGATGTTTTTCGGATTCTACGGCTCAACTTACATACGAAATTGTTGCCAAATTTTCATTTTGCAATCGAAAAAAAAATTATTTCACATTTTTTTTTTGCCTAGGAGGCCTTGATCAAGTTCAAATCTATACTAATTCACATCACTAACTCATAGTGATAGTCATTTCATCGATAAGATCAATAACAAATCCTACAGCAGGAATTGAAATTTTCTGAAAGCATTTTTAACGAAATTTTTTTTTTCAAATGATACCTACCGAGGGCCATCTTGCCATTCGGTGGAGAATTCAATTACCAATTCAACGATATACATTATGTACCACTTTCTTTTTGTTCAAAACGTAGAGAGCCATCTAACAAAATGAAATCAATCTGAAAAAATTGGTAGTTAATATGACATCTATCCATTCCTTCAATCTTCACTTCAGAATGGTATAGTCCATCCAATATCAATTGCAGAAGCTGTTTCTATAGGGAGCAAATAAAAACTCACTTCGCTAACACGAGCGTATATGCGAAGAAACGGAACGAAAAATAATCTGTACTACTTGTATACAGTCTCCGTCGGCACAAGGAGCCCGCTAGTCAACGTGGACTTGAGTGACTGCTGTCTGTTCTACAACCGATTCGTCTGGGCCAATCAAGTCGGACATCAATGCTTGAAGGTGTGTCTATACGATGGGAGGTCATAAATCACGCGTTATATTTGCGTTTTAATAGCTCTGAAAGATTAAAAACCAGTAGCGTCTGTGGTCTTGGTGTGTGCCGATCGAAATACGTTTTAGGATTTGTATCTGTTACAGAATAACCTAGATCAAACAATGAAAGAAATTATTTTTCTTTCTTAATGTATTTGTATAAATAAAAGCTTGTCATTAATTTTTTTTCATTTTTCATTATTTATGAAGTATTTTTCAAATCTTGAAATATCTAAATAAAATTAGTTATCTCCGCCACTGCTGCTCACAGGATTTCGCCGCAAGACTTTTTTATGCTTCTGCAATTGATATTGGGAAAACTTTTTTTTTATAACAATGAATTAACAAAAATAATCGACTTGACAATATGTAATGATCATAAACCCATTACAGAAAAGATAACTTCAATATAATCGAACTGCTTATCTAAAAAGTTTATGATATAAATATGATGTACAAATATAAAAAATTGTTCAGTAGCTGTTATGAGAATAAAAAATCATCTTGATTGAGTTAGCATTCACATGTATTGTAAGTTCCTGGTTCTCAGAATCACATTTATAATGATCAAAACAATGAAAATTTCCTAACTCTGGTCTATTTCAACATTGTTTGGATTGTTGAAAATAGTTTTGGTCAACGCCAGTCGTGGTCTAGTGTCAAGTTGTGTGCGATGTTGCCAGATTTACAAGTTTATGATTATGGGTAATGACATCACTTAAAATTTAGAAATTATAATATAGAGAAACTATAGAAGCAATATGGCTTGTATGGTTGAGAGAAATGTCGCGAAGAACTGGACAGTGAATTTAAGTTTTGATGCGAATCAGGCTTAATAGGAGAATCATAAGAGGTTTGAAAGGCATACATATGTGACAAGTGTGATGTTGACAGTTGCAAAGCTGGGGTTAATGGCGCGAAAGTCGAAAAACTGCTGGAGAAGGAGAATTAATCAAATTTAATGATAATAATGAACTGGTGGAAGGACTTTCAGACTCTTTAGTGATATAAGGTAAGCTTGACAAAGTCGATATTTCAATAATAAACTGGTTGGTGAAAAGACTTTCCAACTCTTTATTCATAAGGTTGGCTTGAGAAGGCTCTTCTTGAAAAGATTAAAATAGTGAGAAAAAAAGGCCCTTTTCCTTTTTTTGTTTTTCACCTTCCTTCTCGAGGGCAGCCACTGGTATTTCCACATCCATGGTTGTTACTCCTTTCTCCTTCTGGGTGAAATTCCTCAATGAGGGCTCCGAGTATTTCTATCCACTGCCTCCTTACTTCATCTTTTTATTCTTCTAACTTCAGGCTCTCATCGAAATGACTTGTATGGATCAAGGATTCCATGAAAACCATCTACCTCTCACCATCTTCAGGTTCACATCGAAATGAATCAAGGGTTCCTTTGAAAAGACCTTTTTTTTCTCACCATTTTCATCTTCTCAAGAAGAGCCTTTTCAAGCCAACCTTATATCCAACCTTATTCCAATAAGGAGTTTGAAAGTCTTTCCACCAGTTTCGAAATGCCTTGTATGGATCAAGGATTTCATGAGAACCATCTACCTCTCACCATATTCAGCTTCAGGTTCACATTGAAATACCTTCTATGGATCAAGGGATTCTTTGAAAATACCATTTTTCTCTCACTATTTTCATCTTCTCAAGAAGAGCCTTTCCAAGCCAACCTTACATGGAATAAGGAGTTTGAAAGTCTTTTCACCAGTTTCGGAATGCCTTGTATGGATCAAGGATTTCATGAAAACCATCTACCTCTCACCATATTCAGCTTCAGGTTCACATTGAAATACCTTGAATGGATCAAGGGTTTCTTTGAGAAGACCTTTTTTCTCTCACTATTTTCATCTTCTCAAGAAGAGCCTTTTCAAGCCAACCTTATATGGAATAAGGGGTTTGAAAGTCTTTTCACCAGTTTATTATCAAAATATAATTTAATTAATTCTTCTTCTCCAGCAGTTTTTTGACTTCCGACCCACCAACCCCAGCTTTGCATCTGTCAACATCACACTTGTCAAATATGTATGTATGCCTTTCAAACCTCTTATGATTCTTCTATTGCGCCTGATTCGCATCAAAACTTAAAATTCACTAGCTAGTTCCTCTCGAAATTTCTCCCAACCATACAAGCCACACTGCTTCTATATTTTTTCCATATTATAATTTCCAAATTTTAAGTGATGTCATTACCCATAATCATAAACTTGTAAATCTGGCAACATCGCACACAACGTGACACTTGACAGCACGCTGTCTCACCACGGCTGTATAGTCGTTGGCAAAACATTTTCAAAAGTTTAAACAATGTTGAAATAAACCATAGTTAGGAAATTTTCATTGTTTTGTTATTCTGAGAACCAGGAACTTACAACACATGTAAGAATGCTCACAAGCTTTAACTCAATCATGATGATTTTTTATTCGTATGACAGGTACTGAACAATTTTTCATATTTGTACATCATAATTATATCATAAACATTTCAGATAAGCGCTTTGCTTAAATATACAAAATTTTACAAGAAATACAGAATTTTAGTTTTCGATTTGGAATCGTCGTGTACACAGCAGTAGGAAATTTTCCTAAAATGTTTATTGTTTAATTTACATAATTTATGATGTGAATGTCAACTCTGTCCTATTTACAAAAACATTGAATTTTTATTCATATTAACATCACTTTTCTAGAAAAGTCCTCAATACTCAACACTTAAAACATGAGATAACAAGATCGCTTCAGGTATTATACATTTCGGCATCCAGACAAAGTGTCAGGACATATTTTTATTGTTAGGTACAATATCTCTTGGACGATAGTAGGGTTCAAATGTGAGATCGTTGTTTCCTTCCTTGGAAGAAATAAGGAACATCTTAACAATTGAAAATTTTGACTTATTTCTACCGTGTCAGACTTGGCTGAAACAAGATATACCGAATGATTCATACATATCGATGCATTTCATTTGATAGGGGTTCTCGAGGTGGAGGAGTTTGTATATACAGTGTGACCCATTTAAAATAGAACCACCCCTGTAAAATACGCATTTTTCAATCAATCTTTAAAAAAAAATTATAATTCCAAGCATCAAAAACTAAAGTTTTGACACAAATTTTCATAACTTTAGTTTTATTTCCAAGGCACTCTATGGTTTTTTTTGTCGAAAACGGCAAAAGTTTATTAGTCAATTTTTGTTTTCAAATTCGACTACACTAGTGGATTTATAGTCGCTATAAATAAAAACCATCAAAATTTTATTGAAAAATATTGGTTAACAACGGAGTTACAACAACTTTAATTTTGGAAACAAAGTATTTGATTATAATTTTTATTTAGATTATAGACATATTAAAAATTTGGCAACACTGCCGATAAAAAGTCGATCACATGTACAGTGAAAGTCAAATCAATAGCTCATTCCGTTCTACAGTTATAACTCCTGAAAGTATGGTAATGTGATCGATTTGAGGTTGAAGCGATATTTAAATAAAAATCTGACTACGCCACTGCATTCATGCCGAAATTACACTTCAACAAATAAGAAATGGTGTAAACAATATCCGGAAGAGATACGATAAATCTGTCGAACTAAATGGAGGTTTGGTAGAAGTCACAAAAATTCAAATATTTAATTTTACAGTAATGGCCACGTTTATACCGTGTCTTGGTGTGCTGACTAATGATTATATTCCAACCAAATTATGTTAGTCAGTGTGGTATAAACTGTGCACTTGGTCAAGTAACTAGCTTGGTTTGGTACCGAAATTTGTTGTATACCAGACTATAATACTAAGTTGACTAAGATGGTGTAAACAATATGATAAGTTTTACCAACCGCGACTGTAAATTTTGGTTTGAAAGATTGCTAAGCGTTCTGTTGTCGTGTGGTTATCGCACTGGTTGAATGCACCGAATGGAAGCAATAGCCATAAAAAAGAGAGCGAGAGAGAGTTAGTGAAAAATATGTTTTGTGATTCTTAACCTTAGTTTCCGCATCATTACCTTGGAAATTGTTTCATATATTTTTGTTAGTATTTTTTATATAAAATGAGTTGCTGCAGTTCAGAACCTTCTACAAAAAAGTCCAAAGGTATTAATTGGACAGATATCAATTTTGGATAGCAAAAAATTTACTAGTCATTTACAAGAGCCTTGAAGAAGACATGTTGAGTAGTGGCTTTACAAAACTGCTGAACAAATGACATCAAAAATGACTGAGCCTGAGCTCACTGACTTCCAGACATTGTCATTGACAGATGACACAATTCCGAATTAGATAGCAGAGTTTCAAACCTTTCTCTTGGTTACATGACTAAATAAATACCAAACCAGAACCAAGTTGCTTAATTAATCATTTAACAAAACACGATGTAAATAAACGATTACTAAGACATTTGGTTTGAATTTGGTCACATACACTTGGTAAGGTTACCAAATTCACACACGGTATAAACGTGGCCATTGTTAATTTTAGTTTTAGTTCTTGCTTAATGACCATTTATTGTTGAATAAATACTTTAAAACTTATTTCTGTTCATTTCGTTTTTATTGGCTATGGAAGAATGTACTACTGTATAACTTGAAAATGAATTTCAAATTCTCTGTTCTTTTCGAATACACTTATAACCTACACTTAGATGAATGATTTTAAGGGAATATAATTTACAAATCCAGTGGCCCAGTCAGATTTTTATTACAAAATCGCTTCCACCACAAATCGCTTACCATACTTATAACTGTAGAACGGAATGAGCTATTGACTTCGAATTTTCACTGTACAAGTTCCCTGGTATTCTGCTTTGTATCGGCCGTGTTGCCAGATTTTAAATATGTCTATAATCTAAATAAAAATTATAATCAAATACTTTGTTTCCAAAATTGAAGTTGTTGTTAACCGATATTTTTTCATGAAATTTTGATGGTTTTTTATTTATAACAACTACGAATCCAGTGGTATAGTCAAACTTGAAAACAATAATCGCCTAATAAACTTTTGCCGTTTTTGACAAAGAAAACAAACATAGTATGCCTTGGAAATGAAACTGAAGTTATGAAAATTTGTGACAAGATACAGTTTTTGATGCATAATATTAAAAATTTGAGATTGATTGAAAAATGCGTATTCTACAGAGGTGGTTCCATTTTGAATGGGTCACACTGTATATCAAAATAATATATAAACGTGAGATTATTCAGTTAGAAACCCGACACCATAAACAACTTTATATCAAACTAAAAATTAAAAAAAAAACTTTTGGCGTGGTATATAAATCTCCCCAACAAGATACAGATACATTTCTGAATGAATTTGAGGATAACTTGAGTTATATCTGGCCCTGTGTAGATGATATAATTTGCATGGGTGATATTAATATTAATCTCCTGGACTTACACAATGATAAAACTGAAAAACTCCTATCTCTTTTAGAAACCCTCGAGTTGAATCAAATTGAATTACAACTACATCAGCAACTCTTTCAGATGTGATTATAACGAGCTTTCATAATGTAATGGAGTGCAGAATCTTGGACAACAATGGGATATCAGATCATCAAATTATGTATTGCAAAATTCAAATTCAAAAAAATAATAACCAACCGAAAATGTGTGCTTATAGGAGTTTCAAATGTTTTGAGCAAAATAGTTTTGTGCAAGATCTTTATGATACACACAAGAGTATGTGAATGAAAAACTATCATTTCTTGTCAATTGTATGATGAATTCAATTGACAGACATATTTCAATTGCCACTTCAAGAGTAACAAAACCTAAAAGTCCATGGTTAACAGACATTATTGAGGAAATTATGCAACTCAGAGACGACGCCTTGAAGAAATATAAGAGAACGATGTCAGACATTGATTTCCTATATTATAAAAATCTGAGGAATTACGTAAATAAAGCAGTGAAAAATGAAAAAAAAATATATTTTACCCATCAATTTAACACCAATGAACGAAATCAATTCTGGAGGAAAACGAAGACAAACAACAATAAATAGTGAATCATATTCACTACCTGAGAATTTGAAAGGAGTAGAAGAAATAAACAATTTTTTCATCAACTCAGTTCTCCAAGGAGAACCCCCAGATGAACTAAAGAGTTTTTACAAGAATAATTGCCTTATTCAGTCTGACCCACTTCAATTCGCTAAAGTGAATGACTTATTCATGTATGAAACCATATGTAATATTAAAACTAATGCTAAAGGAATTGATGAACTAAATTTAAATCTTATTAAACTTTGTTGTCCCCATATAATACCATATAATAAATTTTTGTTTAATAAATGGTGTTGTTCCTGAAGTTTTGAAGACAGCAGTGGTACAGGTTTTACCGAAAAAATCCGATCCAGTGGAATACAAAGATCTTCGTGCTATAAGTATACTGCCCACGCTATCGAAAGTTTTGGAAAGAGTCATAGACATACAATTGAAAAATAATCTCGATCACCATTCTCTACTACCTGAAATTCAGTCGGGCTTTCGAAAAGGTTACAGCTGTACCACTGCTCTCCTCCAAATTGTGGATGATACCCTCAGAGCAAGAGACCAAGGAAAGCATACCATTCTAGTACATCTGGACTTCAGTCGTGCATTTGACACTTTGGTTCTTGCCATTTTGCACTACTTGGGACTCTCAGAATCTGCTATCACATCATTCGAAAACTATCTGCATGCACGCAAATGAAAAGTCTGTATAGATAACTTGTTCTCTGCAAGAGTAACCTTGAAATCAGGAGTACCACAAGGGTCTATATTAGAACCACTTCTATTTTTTATTTACACCTCAACAATTCTGAAATCGCTTGAACACTGCTCTATTCATTGATATAAAGACGGTACACAAATATATTACAGTTTTGACTCGAACGACTTGGAAATAGCCAGTGATATCATTAATAAAGATCTTCAAAAACTCATACAGAAGGCATCAGAGCACTGTCTGTACATAAATCCTAATAAGTCTATACCATAGACGGAAATAACAGTCAGTGACTCATCTTAGCTCGATCGTTCAGTATTGCAACCTTTTCGCCGCCGTCGATAAATATCAGTACAACCTAACCTAACCTCGTCCACGAACTTCCATTAAAATAGAGGCTGCTTCAAATGCTCCGTAAGATCTATTGCACGGGCCGAAATAAATTTGGCACCGGTGTGCTGTGTCCGCATTTGAAACAAGCGGCATATCAAGATTATAGATTCGAGATACAATAGATTTTTTTTGTAAAATATTTTATTATTTTGCCGCTTTTATTGTGTTGTTTCTGAACTAGTGACTGAGGTCACTGACTATTATTTCCGACTCATGGTATAATATGATGTTTTTTGGGCCAAAAACCATTCAATCTCAGCATGATATCAATATTAATGACGAACCCTTGCTGTTTTGGAACACACAAGAAATCTGGGTGTGGAAATAGACTCCGACCTAAGATTTCAAAAATACATAAATGAACTCATTCAGAGAGGTCATACAGGGTGTCCCTGGACTTCCTCTTTTCCTCTCGGAAATGTATAGATGGGGTCAAAATATCACCAGTACATCATATAACTTTTGTTCCTAAAAGCCTTCGTTACGGGCCCTCAAAGTTACAAAATGAAAAATGTTTTTCTTTGATAACTTTCAAAGTGAATATTCAAAATGATCTGGATTTTGGTGATTGACTAAACAAATGAATTCCTACAAAGTCAGGAACGGAGTACCCCCGATGGTCCACACCCCAAAACTTTGAAATGACAGATAATTTTTCAATAGTTTTCAACAAAATAAGGTTACGTAGACAATTTTCTGAATGAAAGTACTCGTGTGGAAAGTATAATGAAAATGCAGTTTTGATAAAAATGCAGTTTTACTCGAGGACATCAAACCCGATCGTCCACCATTATTTGAAATGAAAAATTTTCACAGTAGAAATACTAATGCTAACGTTAATTCAACAACATTTATAACAGGGATAATATGCTAAAATAAAGTCGTGAACAAAAAGTACAGTACCTAGTTGAAAGTTTCATTCACAATGTAGATATTTTTTCAAATGAATTATCAAGTTATGTAGATTCGTGGTGTTTTTGAACTAACAAGCTACTCCACTATGAAATATCGAATGCAGTCCATATTTTGTATGTACGCGTGGAATAAGCACGTTTTGTGTTGTGTTATCTGAATCTCATGAAACTCAACATTTGGATGTTGCAAATTCGTATTCACAGCTTAAATGTTGGGGAGTTTCACTGATAAGTATAATTTCATGGGAGAAAATATTTAACCCGAAGATACATTTAGCTGAAAAAACGCAAATCGGAAGACATAACTAATAAAAAGCAAACGAATAAACTACAAAAACGGCTGCACAAGAATAGGTGAAAAATATCCGGTGAATAAATTTATGTTCCATTTCTTCCACAGATCTTGACAAAAACACCTTGTAGAAAGAAATTAAATTAGTGTGGATAAAAAATGACAACTGGAATGCGATTTTGTTTTGTTGACATTGTATTGTCAATATTCGTAATAGGACAGTTTGAAGTGTTTTGATATGGCCGAACAGTTTACATTCAACGGATATGCAGATATGCATGCATTGCATGGACGAGCATTTGGTAATGCTGCAGAAGCCCGTCGTCTGCATGCCGAGCATTTTCCCAATCGAACGTTAGCGGCAAGAGAACCGATCGAGCGTGTCGATCGCAGCTTGGGGGAGACAGGTGTGTCTAAATAATTAATTGGAGCCTGTTGTTTTATTTCGATATTATTGTAGGTTCAGTTTTGCCAAAACGAGGTGGTGAGGGCGCTCCTAGGGCTGTGCGTACCGTTGTATTGGAAGAAAATATTTTGGAAGCTGTCGCTAATGATCCTTCAATGAGCATCAGAAACCTATCAGAACAGTTCCATACATCCAAGTCCACTATTCATAGAATAATTAGGGAACAACTGCTCCACCCATATCACATCCAGAAGGTACATGCCATGACACCTGAAGATTTTTCAGCACGACTGGAATATGCCAATTGGTTCCCGGATAAGCAAAGAGAGGATATGACTTTTATTACTCGAGTTTTATCCACTGATGAAGCAGGTTTCAGTAGAGATGGAGTAATAAACTCTCACAATTTCCACATATGGGCCGAAGAAAATCCCCACGGGATATTGCAAACCAAACACCAACGGAACTTCAATGTGAATGTTTGGGCTGGTATCATAGGAAACCATCTTATAGGACCATTCGTTCTACATGACCGATTGAATGGAGAACGTTATTTGGAGTTCATTCAGAACGATTTGAATGGACTTTTGGAACATGTTCCATTGCAAACCCGAAGAGATATGTGGTTTATGCATGATGGCGCTCCTTATCATTTAAGTTTTATTGTGCGGGACCATCTGCACCAGATTTTCCCCAATAGATGGATTGGTAGAGGTGGGCCATATTCATGGCCACCGCGGTCTCCGCATTTAAATCCATTGGATTTCTTTCTGTGGAGGCATCTAAAAAGCCTCGTTTACGCTACACCTATTCATACCAGAGATGCCTTGTTGGATAGAATTACATTACATTGTGAAGCCATACGAAATGACCCTGGCATGCTATTTCAAGTGCAGAGAGGGTGTTTGCGCCGACTAAGAAAATGTATTGAGAGAGACGGGGGTCATATCGAGCAGTTTTTGTAGCGGATTTTGCATTTCTGTTTGCTCTTGAGGCTTGCGATTGATTATTTACACCATGAGTTTTGTAAGGTAAACGTGTTTGCATGATAAAAACTCGTTATGAACATTGTACCAATCATTTCTATTTTCATTACAAATTGATCTTTTCGAATAATGGTAGACATCTCAGGTTGGATGTCGTCGAACAAAAATGCCTTTTTATCAAAAATCGTTGCTCCGATCGATTTTCCACACGAGTACCTACTTTTATTCAGGAAATTGTCCAGGTAACCTTGTTTTGTTAAAACATATTGACAAATCCCAGTCATTTCAAAGTTTTGGAGTGTGGACTATCGGGGGTAGTCCGTTCCTGACTTTGTAGCAAAACAACTGACTCCTGCATGGAAGCTCAACATAGGAATTCATTTGTTCAGTCAATCACCAAAATTTAGATAATTTTGAATATTCACTTTGAAAGTTATCAAAGAAAAACATTTTTCATTTTGTAACTTTGAGGGCCCGTAACTTGGTAACGAAGGCTTTTAGGAACAAAAGTTATATGAAGTACTGGTGATATTTTGACCCCATCTAAACATTCTCAAGAGGAAAAGAGGAAGTCCAGGGACACCCTGTATATCTCTGAAAACCTTGTATGGTTCAAGGCATTGTCTATCATCCAATATAAAATAACTATTATGTGAATCGATAGTATAATCAATTTTTAATTCTGCTGATTCTGTATATGGCCCTGAAATTACTCAAAATACAGCTCAACAATACAAGAAGTACAAAACTCCTGCTTGAGATTGGTATATGGCGTGCGCAGGCGTGAAAGGATTTCTAATAAACTGATACAAGCTGGTTGGTTGAATATGGAAAAAAGAAGTTTTTTTCTTTCTGCATGTCTTTTGCATAAAGTAATTTTGAGTAAAAAACCATATTATATACATCGAAAGATGATTTTTCGCTCAGACGTCCACAATTTGAATATAATGCACAGAGGAACACTAACAGCACCAAAATTCGAACTGTATTCTTAAACGCTCATACTCCTACCAAGTATGTAGGATATACAATTGTCTGCCAGCAGAAATAAAAAAGCTCTCACTAGAAAATTTCAAATCCAGAGTAAAAAAACATATCTTTTCCCATTAATAAATCAACATATGTCCTAGTACTTCTATTTTATACCGATTATTTCATCCTAGGAAGGTTTCAACAACGATCAAATAATTTTTGACTTTTTATTTATTTTTGCTTCCCTCTCATCTTGTTTTGGCAAATGCAACACCGGCAGGAAGAACAATTTAGTGGAGATTTCGATCTATTCTTTCTTGATGAATGTATAGTAAACAGCTGAAAGAAATCAAGACGTTTATTATTATTATTATATCTATTGAATCTGATGTCCTTAAAATCACGCTTGAAAATTTTGCACTTTTCAAAGAAAATTTTGGAAATTTGTTAGCAAGGTCCAAGGTTTGGGAAAGGGTGAAAATGATAACAAATGCATATCCTGCACCCTCTGAGATTTGAACGTTGGAAAATGAATGATGCTTCTCAGACTATCCTATATGTTTATCTAGTCCTATATATTAATAATAGCTTTATTGTCCAAGAGTAGATATTCATCACTTGATTGTCTTCAACGGCATATCCGTTGAATTTGCATGACCGCTCTGTTGATCCCTCGATCTCTAAAGACTGAAGAGGGCTACCCCCTCTCCTAGTGGAACACGAACCCATTATTAGCGGGAGGAGGATGAGTACGGTCATTACACGAATGACCAGACCGACATTACCATATATACCAAGAGCGTCCGTGAGCTACGCTCTCTATTTACTATCGACAGATAATTAATTATCGAGAGAACCGAGGAATTTCCCGTCTACATTTTCCGGATGCCGAAAACATTCCATCTCACAGTGCCGTGCTAATAGTTTGGTTGTTTGGCAACAGATGAAACTTTGTTAGGTTGCCCCTTCAATACCGACGTTGATGATCCGAGTAGAGTATTTCCAATGTCAGTTCAATAAGTTTATCTTCAACTCAAAATCGTACGAAACGATAATGTGTAATAATGAAGGGAAACGGAATGATAAATAAATATGATTCCCCGTGTGAAGTAAACCCAAATGAGTGGAAACCGTTCGCCGAGTAAAAACCAGTCGATAACTCAGTCAACCAGTTAAGTCGCAGGGAATTCTGTCAAGAATATATTCATTCAGAAAGGTCACCTGTAAACTATGAAAAATCCAGTATTCATATATGAATTCTTATTACGTGAAAATTATTCTATTCTAACGAGTATTGAAGTCATTGCACCAAAAAATTATAAAAATAAAATCCTATATCTTGGCTCGAGACAAGAAATAATAAGTATACTGCACGTGTGAAACCAGGAAAGTTAAACATGTGTTCCTATAAATAAAAGTATCAAGAAGATCATCAGAAAATAGATTACCTACTTATAATCGACCCTAAAACAAAGAAAAATGCACAGCTGCATCATCGTAGACGAGAATGTGTAATTATATTTGAAAATAAAACAAAGCCAATTGGGAATCGTATAGTAGATTATAGCTTTTTCTCTGTATGTGGGATTAGCGGATATATAAACAGTTTTGGAACAATAGGAGCCATTCCATTCGGGTATTCATTTCAAGTCAGTATGTACCTTAAAATGCGCATTAGCATTTTAAATTGAGCTATTTTGATCAGATCATGTTTTAGTCAAATAGATAAAGACTTTTTCTACTTCATGTTATATTCAGTTACAAACAAGTTGAAATGTACCAGTCATTAGAACTCACACCGATCAGTTTCTTAACTATTTTATAAACAACCAATCAACTTCAACCGTAGCCGCAACAAAAACAAGTCGAATTGCATACACTGATATGTAGTTAGAAGAATTCATCCGAAATTCATCATTGCTCCAGTAGTAGATGAATAAATTAAATACTTATCGGAAGTTCTAAAGACTAAATTGAACAAAAAAATCACTTAAATAAAACTATTTGCAAGATTAAATATCGGAATTGATTTTAGTGAAGTGAGCTTCGTATAAGGTGAGACTTCATATTTTTTCTCTCCGATTGTATGGGGTACCAGGCTTTATAAAATGAACATTTTCCCTCATTCATACTCTAAATTCATTGAAGTTAAATTCAATTACTTTGATAAATATTCATTATTTCATCAGATTTTGATAGTTGCTTGTTTTAGAAATATGTATAAAACGATCAATACTATCCATTGATTATGACTGAAAATTTTGCTATTATGTTTTAAAGTCCTGCAACATACTAAAGTTAATTGTTTTAATCCAGAGAATTGACTTGAGTATTTAAGATTTGTGAACCTTGACAAATACAAAATTTGGAATATACTGATAAAGCATAAATGAAGTATTAAAATATATTGCTATGTTGGATTTTTCTACCTTTGTATTGTATTGTATTGAAATATATTGTTCATGCCTTAAAATAATAAAACTGTGAAAATGATATGATATTGATTATTGCTATGATTTTATTGCTGTTTTTACATGCACCTTTTCTAGTAAATTTATATACAATGGGTTCATAATAATTTATTGATTGATGGTGTATTGTTTTTGAAGATTTATCTTAATTATATCTTTCAAAATTACAACTATATTATTATTTCTTTTTTTTTTATAGCTTGAGATATGACCAAGTACATAGATAAAACGAACCTCGATCATATACTGAATGAATTGCTCCAACAGACCGCTCTTAGAGAAAAATTCTTTATTGTTACTAACTTTTAGTTGCACCATAACCTCTAACAACTTTTTATAAGACACGCTCTTGTACTGTCAATTGTGTAAAAAAGATTCAGTATTGAGTAGAGTGAATACAAATAATACCAGTATAGTAAGACATCATTTGACGGTAATTGTAAAATCATTCTATTGGATTTTCTATAGGGGTTCTTTGGTAAAAGTTACTTTGAGGTTCGACAAAATCTTGGTTTTACCGGAGTGAAGTGTGAATTCATAACACTCTGTATATACGCAGTTTTTAACAATGGCTGGTCAGTTGTGGGGTCCTTAGAGTCTCCAACTGTCCCAGTTTTACCAATTCAATGTTATATATCATTGTAGATTATCATTTCGTAGTAACATAGTAACACATAAGTGCCAGCGACTATCCTTTGGGGTCAATAATATGCACAAAATGTCAACTTTGTGATCTCTTAAAGCAGAGTTCGAAAGCAATTTACATTAACGCGTTCAAGATGTTACCACCATGCCACATATAATTGACTATTATATTAACGTTCAGTTTGTGATATTTATTGAATACGTTCAGTTTGTGATATTTATTGAATTTTCTATAATATATTACACATGAAGTTTTATGGATTATGATCGGGCGACATTTTCGAGAAGACCAATATTCATCATTTTTATAATTACTAACTAGCGGCACTCTGTGATTACTTAACGATATCATTCTGCGTCTATTTATTCTCCAAAGGTTATTTTTTCACTTGAATTTAATTTGAATTCCTTCCCGATAATATCACGAAATATATCATACTGCATGATTTTTATAGTTTCGAGCTAGACATCTCTCCTTTTTTTTTAGTTTGAGGTCGTATAATGACAGTAAATTATATGGTGTGTTTCATTTCTCATGGAAACACCCTCTATCTTCCGTAATTTTTGTCGTAGAATCATGAAATTATTAGAATCTATAGATACACTGAAAATGTACTACCTGCACAAAAGGGGTCATCGTACGTGATATATACTGCACGCCAGCAGTGATGAAACCACCCATTTTTCCTGAAAATTTTATTAGGGGACAAAATAGGCCCAAAATTTCTTCGGAAAATGTTCTGTCCACAAAATTTGAATTTGTCTCAGAAGCTCCGCCGTATCTTCCGCAACTTTCAAGGTAGAATCGTGAAATTTGCTGGCTCGATAAATACACTGAAAATATACTCACTGACCAAGAGGGGTCCCTATAAGAGATAGGAACTATGAGAAGTAATGAGACAATTTCGGATTCTTCAGGACTGATTTTTTTTTTGAAATAGGGGTATCAGTAACTTGGGGATCCTGAATACGGATCCGAAGGAATTTTGGGACTATTATGCTTTCTAGGCTAATATAATTTTCAGGAAAAATCGGTGGATCCATCGCTATTGGCGTGCAGTGTATATCACGTAGTATGACCCCTTTGGGGCAGTGAGTTAATCCCTGAAACTCATTGTCGCCCTTAGTTCATTGCCGCCCGGAGTTTATTCCGTCCAAGGAGTTTATCATCGTTCCCGAAGTTTAATCCCTTTTCCGTAGATTTACATGTTTCCGTGGTTTCGGTAGATTTCTTTATGTTCCCGCTTTCGTAAGTTAAATACTTCTTAGGTGTTCATAAAATTCGAAATAATTGGTAACACGGCGTAAGATGGCGCTACGCATCGGCCGCAGCGGAATACCCGTTCTTCCGTAGAGACAGTTGATGAATACTGCGAATAAAATAATTTTTAACATCGCTTCTCGGCCTTCTGGTTGAGTTGACGTCTTTACAATATAAAAAAATGTTTCGATCAACATGGATATTTAAAAGGATGTTGAAGAATTATCACATTTCTTTTCCATTCATTAATACATATAAAATCCAAAACCTCCTACATTTTTTCGATTAATATAAAAGGATGCTTTACAAATGTTAATTTAGTAATTACAAATTTATACATTGATTTAACTTTCATGGGAGGTGCAAAAAAACTTCTGCTTTGCGAAATCGCTTTGTGGGTATGGCCAACCCTTAAAACATACACTCACATCGCGACGTCCTGGATAATGACTGGCGATGTGTGGGTTTGCAGATATTGAGCACTCGCCAATAATTACTGGTGCCCCTTTTTTGTATCCATATTGCGAAGTCGCAGTTCCCATCAGTAACTCCCTGCAACTTCTACGCGATCGATTCTGGTTCACTGGGAATCAGTGCACATTTTTTTTATTCCGATTGGCAATCAAACTATTAGTAGAACAGTGGTGTGGTGTGTGTCTGGGCAGAGGTAAACTCGGACGCTTTGGATATATTTCAATCCACGCGGTCAGAATAAGTCTTGAGCTGTATAGGTTATCTTGGCCTACCAGTCCAAGCATATAATCTGAGGCCATCAGCACACTTATCTGAGGCGACCGAGATTACCTCAATAACTGAACTAATTTTGTTCAATAAAATCACAAATGCACATAAAATGTATTGAATATAACCCTAAAAACACTACACCAATACTTAAAAATACAGAAATAGTATATTATGCAACGATCATGTAATGATAGATATTAATACATGAGCACGAGATAAGTTACTACAAGAACCGAAGGCGAGTGTGAAATATATTACGTGTAAGTTGTAGACGATAAATATTGAATAGTTTGTATATAACAATTTCAGATGAGAATATTTTCTAGTTTCACATTTTTCAGAGAGTGATTTTTCAGCAGTCGGGTTTTAGTTTTTGAACTTATTTTTATTGATAAATGAATTCATTCAATAGGTTGAAGAAGAATTCGTCAATTATTTTAGAATAGGCAGAAATTGCCCATAAGGATCGTGCCTAAATTCCGTTGTGAGAATTCCAGGCCAGAAATGTTAAACATTTGGTCGCCACATCGATAGTACGAAAGATTTCTATAAGGAACGGATATTTGTAACGATATATCGGTCATTTCTTATTGATATGCTCAGAGACACAAAATAATTCAGAGTAGCTCAAGTTATCTAATAACTCCAATCTAGGAATCACTATTGCAAATCTCAGCGCCATCTAACGGCAAACAGTCATTAGAGTTGAGAAGAAGATGAGCGAACGCGAAGCATTTGACAGGACGATCTGGTATTAATAGAATGCAACGTGCGAACCTCGCCCCTTAGCGATCTATCTTTTGATCGAGAGACCGTGTGTTCTGGAGCTTGTCAGCCATTGAGTAGAGAAATAGACATTTGTTCATGTTGAAATAACTAATAAATTAGAGAATCTTCCTTTCTTCTGCGAAATTGATTTCAAAGCAGTGAGTTATAGTGTGATATCGAGGTATGTAGAAATATTTTGACTTTAAAAATTTTAAGATATTTCTTCATGCAGTTTCGTTATCTGGATTCATCAATGATACGTTGCTCAGTAAACAGCGATTAGATTTATTTAGGTCAAGCAGATCATTGATGCCAGTGCAGTACCATATTAATTTTTCAAATGAGTTCAGGTGGAATTATAAATATCACATGTAATATATCGAATTGAATCGAGATATCGGTGTTCAGTATCATCTGTTTTGATTGCTTTCTCTGACAAGGGTTCATTGGGGTTTAAAGAGGGTTTCTCAAGTATTATGGTATCACTTACACCGCATTTGGATATATTCTGGGTGTCAATCACAAGAAGCATGTGATATAGTTGAATACTATATGTTTTTTCCATGGTCTTGGGGATGTATTTTGGTACAGTTTCTAATTTGGTGATAATTATCACAGAGCTGTGATTTTTGCTTCTGACCTTGGAGTTTGGAATAATTTTTTTATCATACAGAAAACCTTTATGAAGGAGTATTTGACGATTGGTCAAAGATAATTCTTATACACTTTCTCTGAATATCATTGCGATTGAAGTCATTTTCGTATATCAAATTCTTCAAATCAATTGTGCTGAATTCTGATTTTTATTCCTTGTAAAATATAGTCTTGGCTGATCAAGATCAGAACTACTTCCTTTTTTCTGTATAGAGCAAAGATCAATTTTGTCTAAATCAAAATTTAATCTTGAATCTTCAATTTCAGTATTGAATAATAATGACAAATCTCAGCACAAGCTGATTTGTATGTTCAAATAATTCTAAGCAATAATCTCTTGATGAGATTACACTCATCTGTAACAACTGTGCCTTGAAAAGTGCATTGAGAAATTCCAAATTCGAAGAAGTTGAATTTTTAGTCAAAACAAATTCTGACACAAACAATATTGTTTTTCATGTTGTATTGCTGAGAACAATCAATCCATGGACAAGAAGCTGATGCTTGTCTGTTCCACTTGATCGGTCGCCCAGTAGCCATAGGTACCCCCTGATTGCGAGCCACACGACTACGCTTAGTCTAGCTACGAGCTACACAATACTCAATCAGAGGTACATCGTCGTCGATAAAACTGACAAGTTCAGCACTACTCTTTGGAAACTCAAAATTGTACTTACTTGTTATACAACAGAAACTCTTGTACATTTGTTAATAGACTAATATAAGTTTGGTATTTGTTTTATTGTTGTAGTGATTTACAGAAGGAAATATCATTTGATTTGCAATTATTATCGACTAGGGAGTTTGAATTTTTATCCTAATTAAACAATTAATTCTGGCGTCCATTCAAATTTACAATTTCTTGAAACCTTTGCTTGAAACATAAATAAATGTGAAACTAGCAAGGCGGTCCGAATAACTCCACACCGCTCTTCACTGAATAGCCTGGGCATTCTATTACAATAATTCACTTGTTACATATTGACGTACTTGGGAATATGTTCAGTCCGATTCGAGATTTCCAACAAGTTAGATCTTTCATCCGAGGCATGAATTTTTTTAAATTCAGTTATATAGGCCTTGCCAGCCTGAGTTCTAGTTTATTCAAATTCCATATTATTCAATCAGGTAATATTGTAGTTCAAGTTTGATTAGACTTCCTCGCATATCAAATACTAACAATTATTTATGAATATCCTTTCTTTCTGGAATTTCATTACTCAATTTAAGAATCCAAGCCACAGAATGATTCATTGCTGAGCCAATAAAGTAATATCTGGTTGTGAGAGCTCAAAAATTACGTTGTTTCATTGAGGGAAGGAGAGAGTATGAGAAAAAGAAATCTGGAAATTGTTCAGTAAAAGTTACAGATCTCAAAGGATCTAAGTTTTCCACAGTTGAACAATTGAATGAAAGAAATAGAGTCACTGAGCTAGTGCCAAGATGTCTCCCAGTCAGGAGATGGTCCAGAGATCTTCAAAGACAAAATTTTTCGGTAAGGAAATTATCTTGGTGATTCTTTATCAAATCTCATATCGCATTTTCGAATCCACGCCAGTACAACTATTTCGAAAATAATTTGGTTTTGCTATTTGCTCGGCGATAAGTATGATTTCAAGAACAATATTCTTTTCTAAGTAAAGACAAGTGGTAAATTAATTGAATATTATCAGTAACGTACGTTTCTGCATCACAATATAACTGACGAACACATTTTACATTACGTGACCACTCCAACAACCATTATGCGGAAGCTTGGGGCAATTTTCTGGCAACTCGCCTCATTAACTTTACGGCACATATTTCCCTAATTTCCCGTTGGTTGCTGGGTAATTAGGATACATCCTAATTGCCCGTGCCATAAGACGTCCATAATGATGATTTTCTCGCATATGTTCCAGCATTATTTCAAGTGTTTTCCTCATATTTCAGACTCACATTCTGGTGCCATGGAAAATATGAATATTTACATTAATGTTAAAAATGAAACAGCCATGTGAAGGAATTAAAATAAAATAAGAAGTAGTAGGTGCATAAAGTCATCTTCACGAAAAATTCAATATAAATTGAAAAAATTGGTAGACCACAGGCGAAAAACAACTACTTTCCTAGCAAATACAACTCAGAACATTGAATGATATCCACCTGAAAATCCATGCAAACTTCCATATCAATGGAAAAAGATTGCAAATGTTCCTTTCTGATGAGCTCGATTGTGTTTAATTTATGTCGGGTCTGCCTTACAATCCGCATACCGGTTTCAGGCTTTTCGACCCTCATCAGTACGGAGTAGTCACCAGCCAGAGATCCGGAGAGCTCTGGCCGAAGCGAGACACAACATAAACAAAATCACCATCAAGCCTATAACATCTGTAGGTACGCCGGAAAAGATGACTTTTAACCTGCGGTACCTAGTGACCGAAAGAAACACTCCATACATTTTGTGAAGATGACTTTGTGCACCTACTACTTTTTATTTTATTACATATGTCATATGTCTATGGCCATAGGGCCTTGAAGGGGGTTGGTAGCTCAGAGGTATTTAGTGATAACCAGATTATGAACTCAGAATTCAAAAACAAACATACAATATTTATTACTATCATAAATATATACAACAATATACTTACACCTAAGGACTATATATACAACACTGCCAGAACGGCAGCTCAAAAATAGAAACTACATTTCGTTGGCTTCCAGCTCTTTCTCCCAGGGGAGGGCACTTCCCGACTCTGGACTTGTGGCACACACCAAGTCCTCGAAGAGAGAGTTTGATTTCAACAAGAGAATCGAAATCCCAAGATATATATATATATATATATATATCACTTTTTGGTAGGATGTTCTTGGGATTTAGATTCTCTTGTTGAAATCAAACTTAAATTACTGAGGTAGACGTTTCGCCCCTCCAGTATTTTTTCCCTTTTTTGGTTTACTGTTTTTTCATTCTAAATGTGGGTGAAATAGTTGTGGGATGGGGTAGTAGGGGGGGGGGACAAGTTTATTACGTATCGTGGTGATCATTGTACTTGGGAAATATAGTTTCTTTATTGTTGTAATAATAATTATTGGATATTAGTTCGATGGCGTGTTGGGTTTCCTCGTTTTGTTTATTTACGATGGCTGTGTGATGGTGGAATTGGAGACTGTTCATGCACGAGAGAGTTAGGTGTTAGTGGAATGTGTTTAATAACTGTATATTGTTATGATGGGTTCGGTTATATGATTTTAAATTTTTATATATTTTTTGTGAATTTATTTTATTAGATTATATTTCTGAATCCCTATCATAACAAATGAAAAATACCGGCTATGTTATGTTACCTTTCTTTTTTTCATTTTTTTTTACCTTATCCCAGCTCAGTCAGGTACGCCTATGAACATGAATCACTCTTTCTCAGTAGCCGGTTCCTGTAATCGGTGTTGCCGACTATGGCAATGACGATTCGATAAGAAAGCTGTTCATTGAAAAAGTGAGGTTAGAAATTGAAAATAAACACAGGTTTGCAAAGAATAATCAAAATTGTTGGCTTTATTCTAATCAAAACTTATAAATACCCTACTCTGCGATAGGTACCTTATACTAGCAAAACAATGATATAAAATAGTGCAGTTTGGATGATTGTGACAATGAAAACTTGAGAAAGAAAGTTCAAACTTATTATCAGTCTTTTTGCATGGAATTTTATGAAAGTTCAACTCAAAACAATATAACCAGTGGTTTAGAGACGTAAAGTTATTGGTTTAATGTGAAGGTAGCACTTTGATGAGTTCGGATATTAGTATACCTTGTTGCTGCCTTTCGATTGAAGTTTTCAGTCCAGTATACGTATTTCTGGGATCTCAATGACAGCTCACCTGCACTCCTTCAAAGATTTATCTTCTAGACCAGGTAGGTGGAAGTTTCATTGTCTATTTACTTCTTCAGTTCTGCTTTTCAAGAATTTTTCTCGTTCGGGAATTTTTTATAACGGGTTTTCTTGTATTATCTATATTGCTTCTCTTGAAATTTTCTACGTGGCTTCACTTTTTGAACTTTTTTCAATCCTCCTCAGAACTTGTTATCCTGATCCATAGCAACACTCACAAATTTTTATTTTTTCACAGATTTCCGTATAAGTATCACTTTCTACCGAATTATTTGCTGTTCTAATTAATATTAATGATTTTATGAATGATATCTAATTCCAACTCTTACATACTATGTACAAATTCTTATGAAATTATAATTTTTCAATTTCTGCCATTACATTTTATTTTTTCCCTCCCAAACTCTTTCGAATCTCATTGGTGGGTTTTCTGTTGATGTGAATTGTCATACAGGATGTTCAAAACTTATCTATCTTACTTCAATCCAATGTTTGCTATAAATTTCAATTTTGATATGTTTTAATCGTGGATTTTTATTAGATATATCATTGGATGTATAATTCTGATATCAGAACAACTTCATGAATGCCCTCTTTATACATATGTATCGACTGGAGCACAGTATAAAGTTCCATAATAGTAAAAAGGTAGAGAAAATTGTAAAACAACATAGCATTAACGATGATAATAAAAATAACTAATAATAATGATAATTATGAGTTTAATCATTTAACAACATTTCCTAACATAACAATATATATATATATATATATTTATATATATATATATATATATATATTTATATACATATATATATATATATATATATATATATATGTTAAAGACAGAATACCCTCACTCTCTCAGAGAAATGTGGTATATAGTATTCCTTGCCTAAATTGCGATCAGTTTTGTTGCATGAGGGCCAAACTTCAAGATCGTTGAACCATAGAATTACTGCTCCTACAAGTGGGTTCAGATTACACCTATGAAGATGTACATTAGCTGAGCATGTGAATAACTTTCATCAACATATGAATCACCAAGTAATGCAAGTCTTAGACAATGTGTCAATCCAGAAAAAAGATATTTTCTAGAAATGTTTTCTCAGGAAAGTTATAATATGAATAAAATAAACGATATCAACCATCTTAGTGAAATTTATTCTCATCGATTCGAGAACAATTACTTCAAATAACCTTAACCTATCACCAATAAATTGTCAAATTGGAATCCATGATACAATTGGTACTAACTGAATGACAATTGACACCTGTCTTGTCAGTTTCTATCAGACAAACTCAACATACTCAGTCGGCCCAACCTTACATTGTTGAGGTCGAAACTTTGTAAGCAATATTTTTTCCCAACGATACAGATACTTTGGCAAATATTCCTCCTCTCATTATACCTCGAACAGTTTCCATCAGACAAAGTTGATAGTCTCAGTCGGCCCAACCTTACATTGTTGGGTCGAAATTTTGACGTTTCTTTTTTCAAAAGTCAATGTTTCGGAATTTACTACCCGTAGAGGTTTCTCCAAATGATTACAACTTCTGAACTTTCAAAAATAATGTTAATGAATATATCTTTTCCCTACCGTCCATGATGGTAGATTTTCAGAACAGCCCCCCATTGTGTCCGTGCCAATTTTTTTATCTTTTTCAATGTATTCAACATTCAAAAGAAGCAATTTTATCATTTCATTACGTTGAATCATCGAGTCAACCAAATTATCTATAAACAGTAATAAAAAATTTCAATGTTCCCATTCCGAATACCTCATTACCCATATGAAAGCCTGCACGCATGTAGTCGAATTAAAAATAATTGGTACTTTCCATCCATTATCGAACCATTTCAGTTGGAAACCATTTTTAAACCGCATTAACGGCAAATTCAATATTCGAACACAACCAAAATCGTTAATTAACTGCCAGAATAACCCTTGAGAGTCTTTGAAGCAACAAAATTTCCAATTCAACGATGTAATACAGCGTGACAATGAAAATTGAATTCATTAACTGGACTACGCGTATCAGTTGGATAAAACCAATTATGAGGATTTGGTCTCATAATTTTTAAATAGTTTTCGATGTTGTTTTCCATGTAATACATGAATGGATAGGAAAACAAGCAAGCCTACGTATCAGCTCTTTTGAATTTCATTTCAATTTCCAAATACCAAGTAATTTATGAGATTGTAGCAATTTTTGTAAATGCCGAAACTATTTCATTTGAAGCACATCCAACTGGCAACATGATTCTTGAAGTGTCGAGCATATTTGCACGGTTTATAGCTAAAGAATCAGTTCGCTCACTTGGCGTCGGCACTTTGATCTTTATGTTCCCGTTTGTACACTGCGCAACTCTGATTTGTGTCTCTCGCGCATACTGCGTGTTCTGTGTTACTAATACGGCCATTTTTCGGATACTTCGAAGACCTGATACAATATGCGACAACCGCGTACAGTCTTCTGCGCATCCTGAATTGTTTCCCTGGAGTGGATGTTACCTTGGAACATGCATTTGGGCCAATTGAGCGAACTGCTTCATTAGCTATAAACTGTGATATTTGTTTCAACTACCCATATGGATATTACTTTATAAGACCCTATGTAAACAAAGTGAAGTCAAAAAAACAGTCTGTCCTTTTTCAGTCTGGTGCTGGAAAACTGTTGCGCTTGCGCAACTTTTGAATTAGGACACGTGACATGAATATTTAAGGTTAGGTACTTTAATAACATTTCGACCTGGAACCCATCCATCAGTTTCTCA
Source organism: Gonioctena quinquepunctata (assembly GCA_018342105.1). Lineage (NCBI taxonomy): Eukaryota > Metazoa > Arthropoda > Insecta > Coleoptera > Chrysomelidae > Gonioctena > Gonioctena quinquepunctata. The sequence continues at coordinate 652,613 of JAFIRS010000165.1, forward strand.
AATTCTATTGGTAATCGATTAATTCTTAAATAACAATTGAAAAGCAGTACATTTCGTATAACTTTTTGGCTTGTTTCTCCTCCAATCAATAGCCAATGTACAATTGCACTCAAATAATTTTTTTCGTGAAACAATGAGTATTAAAACGAGATGGACGATCAAAATCACGTTTATACAGTGTCCGGCATAAAGTTCGCAGCATATGGAAAACTTTTTTATTATCGATTCCTAAAAAAGAATCATTCGTGATAAAATGTTCTGCTTTTTCAAAAACCTGAATTGCAAATACCAACGTTGAATTTTATACAGCCCTATACGAGGAAGATAGAAAAGCAAGCTTTGTTTCAAAATAATATGATCCCATCACTTTATTTCTCGGGGTAGAATTCAACTTCATCGGGAAATATTGTTCAAAATCGAATGTTGATCCAAAAATTCGATTCTTGGCCACCTATGACCCATTTCATATTTCAACTTTTTTCACATTTTTTCCTCATCGCCCTGTACAACATCAGGAATATTATGCTAGACGAATGGTATATTGTTAGATATGATGATATCACTCTCTGCATATTTTCTCATTTCTCCCTCCCATCGGAAAATCACATTAATTGAATTATATAACGGAATTTCACAAAATATTGCTGCAAATAGTAAATAAAACTGAATTGTCTTCAAGGTATGATGCCAAAATGCCAATTAATTCACAATACAAATAATATTTTTTGAAACAAATATGTCCTATGCTTCATTCTACGTGGAGTCCTCCATTCTCAATACACTGCATAGTACGGCGGTGCATTGCATCCTGAACATTTCTTAGTATCTGGGGAGCTATTCCCCGAATACGATCCCTGATAGTATTCTCCAAATGACGTATATCTTGAATATACCTTCTGTTTGAGATATCCCCATAAGAAAAAACCCAAAGGAGTGAGGTCCGGTGACCGGGCGGGCCAAGCGTTATTGGAATATCTTCCAATCCATCGATTTGGAAATGTTCCGTTTAACCACCTTCTCACTTCTAGCGTAGAATAAACGGATGCATAGTCTTGTTGAAAATACATTTCAGCTCTCATGTCCAGAGAAATATCATCTAAATAATTGGAGAGAAACGTCTGCAGCATTCTTAAGTATTTTTCAGAATTCAGTGGTTGAAAAATACTGGTCCAACAATAATGTCATTAAGAATTCCGCACCAGACGTCTCTACATTGTATCCTTAAATGTTGATATCTGCCCACCACCTGCAATTCTGGGAGCTGACTAGCCCATTTGATGTGAAGGTTGACCAGTCACTGTGAATAATTTTTTTCGGAAACTATCTATTATCTTCCATCATAGACTGAAACCAGAAACAGATATCCAAGCGATTATCCGGATCTCTAGGTTCCAAAGTGTGTATGAATTTTGGTTTATACGGTTTGAATTTATTATTACCTAGAACTCTTCTAATTGATCGATCGGATATACCAAGATTTTCTCCTCTTTGCGATAATGACATTCTTGGATTTTCAATCGTAGACAGCATAATATTCATAACAGTTTCTTCATTTTCAGTTATCGGTCGTTTATGTGTCAGTTTGTATTTTTTTGAAACCGATCCAGATTCCCTGAGTGTTTTTAAAATTCTTGTAATTGTCGAATTATGAACGTTTTTACCTGGATGTCTTTCATTAAAAATATCGACAGTGTCTCTACAAGTATGATAATTGTCAACATGTATCATTACAATCTCCACTCTCTCCTGTATACTTAGTCGAGCAGCCATGATTGAATTGAAAAACTACTGAAATTACTCTACAGATTTGTGAGTTATTCTTAATGCGTCAAATATGGTTTGCTTACAATTAGAAATGAATTTGTTTTCAAAGCCAACTCTGATCGGCAAATGTTCTGTATCTCAATCATTTACAGTAAATTCAAAGAACAAAATTATGGAATGGTATTGCTATCGAAGTCGAATGTAACAACTTACGATATTTCGAAATTCATAAATAATACGTGAATAAATTTTTGGAGTGGATTAAAACCTTAATTTTGTACGTTGAATGCTGCAAAAAATTCAATAATATATTGAAGATGCATTCTGATGTCTTGCTTAAAAAAAAACTATAAAAAAATTGTCATATTTTACAATTCCTGATTGTCTTAAACATGTTATTCGTGTTGAAAAGGGAAACATTCTCAATTGGATATTGATAAAAATATTTTTCTGTGAATTGAGAAATCCACGATAAAAATTAAGTATTGTGAAAATAAATTCATTTTCATTCTGGCATCACACCTTGGAGACAATTCAAATTTATTTACTATTTGCAGCAAGATTTTGTGAAATTCCGTCACATTATTCAATTAATGTGATTTTCCGATGGGAGGGAGAAATGAGAAAACATTCAGAGAGTGATATCATCATATCTAACAATATACCATTCGTCTAGCATAATATTCCTTATGTTGTACAGGGCGATGAGGAAAAAATGGGGAAAAAAGTTGAAATATGAAATTGGTCATAGGTGATGATTCGAAGTTCTGGATCAACATTCGATTCTGAACAATGTTTCCCCATGAATTTGAATTCTACCGTGAAATAAAGTGATGGGATCATATTATTTTGAAAAACATGCTTTTCTATCTCCCTCGTATAGGGTCGTATAAAATTCAATTTTGGTGTTTGCATTTCAGGTTTAGAAACAGAGGTTTTTATCACGAATGATTTTTTTTGAGAAATCAATAATATTTTTTTTTTCCATATGCAGCGAACTTTATGCCGGACATTGTATATGCGTACCCTTCTTTGATCATCCGTTGCGGAGAATCGAATTGATTTGGCCCCACAACAGCTATTCTTATCATCAATATTCGTAGTGGATGAATATATGTGTAGAGTGACGTAGCAGCCCCCCCGAAACTATTCCATTTGGAAAGCGCACATACTAAAAGGAAGATGCTGCTCAAAACTAAAAAAAACATTGGAATATGATTGAGATATGGAAGCCACATCATAAGAAGAAATCCTTGTTTCGAGAAGCGCGCCAATCGAAAACGACTATAGTGTTACGAATCTGTAGTCCATAGCTATAAAAAACACTGGACTATTTTTATTCGCCTTTCATCACAAAATAAAGATAAACTCAGAATATTGATTTATTGAATTGACATAGTCTATTGTTATTTCGTGGGGTAATAAATGAGAATAAATAGACCAGTGTTTCCTTATATCCAGGGACCCCAAATTCGTAAGTTGGTGTCCGAAACGAAGTGGCTATTTGGGAACAATTTATGGTGAATTCGAAAAATACGCCCTACGTCGCTATATAGGCCATAATGGTAATGATGAAGCAGCGGTTTGCCGAGCAAGAGAAACAACGACTGCAAGAAAATAAAAAACAAGAAGAGAAACGGCGACGAAGTGGAAAACACCAGGAGGAGAAACAGAAACAGTGACTTGAGGAAAATTAATGACTGCACCACACATCGGGTGAATTTTGAAGAAACAAAACAAAGATATTAGCAACTTAAAAATTATTCGAGCCCATAATCATCTTCAAATGATTTTGTGAATCCACCGACTGTCGTCGGATAGTGGTCATGTTCCTTATGTTGAGTTGGGTTCTTTTCGAGTGGGATAATAGTCGCCCCTTTCACTGTGACCTTCTCAGGTCTACTGTGCTCGATCCTAATCGAATTAGATCGAATTAGTCCTAGTCTGATGAAATCAATGATGATATTCGGTGATACCTTTTTCAGGATTTTGTACTCCAATTTCCCGTGATCTAGATGGTGAATCTTGTTCGTTCCAATTCCTTGCATCTGCATAAGATGTGCTCCGCTGTTTTTTCTTCTTCCTGACAGAATAGACAATCTGGGCTCTCAATAATCCCGGTTCGGTCTACTGTGGACTTGTTTGGTTCATATCAGTCCAGTCTGAAAACACTTCTTCAGTAATGATCTTTCATGTCCCAAGGAAGAGCACTGGTTCTATGAAATCTGTTCATACCTTGTTCGTCTTTCTCATTTCCTTCAGTCCACATAGCAGAGTTATTCTGTTGTCTCTGCCCAAGCTTTGGAGGGACTTCTCGTAGTTCCATACTGATCCTATCAGACTTGATATAAATGCTTTCAGCGCTACCTAGCTGCCCGATATGAGTTTGATAGATTGATTTTCACATTATTGCTTGAAGACAGAATCCGATTGCATGAATTTTTGCCTGGAATATTGTGGAGTACTGTCCCAGGTTTACGCTGATGCTAAATTATGGCTGAACTCCATGTACTCCATCTTCCGTTTTGCAGCCGTATGTGTATCATTGTTAGATGTCTCTTGTGAATTCCAGTTTGTTTGTTTTCCATCCATTTCTTCCTGGGGGGAGAACCTCATAAAGTCTATGGAAGTTGTATGGGGAGATCATTGTGTCGGATGGGTTCCTCCCTCATTCCTCGGTGACAGGTTTCTGTACATATTCACTTCTCTTTCCATCTCGGCAAACATGCAACGGAGGAATATTGAGGAAGGCTTCCAGAGCTGCTGTCGGGGTTATGGTCTTTGGAGTTTATTGAGCTATTTTAGTTCTTTTTTCTGTGCTCCTTTAGTCCACCAGACGACTGCTCCATATGTCTTACCACTGTGAGGTGAAGTCAGTACATTTTTTTGTGTTGCCTTCTCCATGTTTTTCCAGAGATTCTTCTACAAGTCTAGAGAGCTTGCATTAATCTTGGATACTTTTTCTAGATGAGCATTCCACGTGAGTTTTTTATCCAGATAATCCTCTCAAGAATTTGTCTTCTTCCTTAAAGGGAATTGTTTTTCTACAGAGGACCGGCTTTCTCAGTGAATCTAGTTTTCTCCTTCTGCTGAATGGCAATGTAACTGTCTTACTAGGGTTAACTGAAAGTTCTTTGTTTCTTCACACCACCTAGTGATAGTCGTAAGAGCCACTTGGAGTATATTTGATATCACTTCTGGAAGCTTGCAGCTCGATTTCCTCCACCACAAGTGTTCTGAAAAGATCATCTTCAAGAAACGCCCACAGCAGGAGACATTGGACTATTTTCTGAAGACAGACTCTGGCCACAACTATCTCATGGTGTATCTCAACGTACCCTCGATCCATTTTCCGATATACCTATGATTATTTCTCCTCCAAATTCGAAATAGACTGCTACTGTTATTTGCTTACATTATGGGCCTTAGAGGTGTGCTCTAAAAGGGTTCTCTCAGTACCTTGTCTCGTATGTTCCTAGCCAGATTTTCATCTGTGGCTTTCAACAAAAATGGTGCCAAGCTGATCGGTCCTTATATCGTAAAAAAAATTACATTTTAATGTAACCTTAATCAATAATCATTTAATATAATGAAAACATTTCATTTTCAGATAAACAGTACCCATTTGTGAAATTTAAAATATTTTGCAAAATTCATGTAAAACAGTTTGCCGAATACTAAACAACGTGTAAGTTTTTTCAATATATTAATTCAAGACATAAAAAGGAAATACTGCTGTCTTATATTAATTGTGCTATATTTATTTAGAGAAATCGAAGCAACATCCAATTCACATTTTATCAATCTCAACCAAGTCACTAATTGTAACTATGAAATCAAAAGTGTATTTCAATCATTTTAATATGATCGTTTCATCAGGAAATACATAAACAGTTGATATTGAAATGATTGTAAACATGTACTAGGCAACTTTCTAGAAGTCATCTCCTGAACCACATACCCAAGACTCTCACAGAATATATATATATATATATATATATATAATATATATATATATATATATATATATATATATATATATATATATAGTAGAAGGGTAGTCGTTGCTGACTAGTTAGGTATATAACTCGAGGATATTGGGGTTTGCAGCAAAGGAACAAGAAAACTCTCTTTAGATTATTCCAAGCTTTCGGGAGTATTTATTCCCATCATCAGGGAGACTACAATAGAGGATCAATACAGGTGAGTTATTTTTCAAAGTGAACTTACATCTATGTTGAGGTTGGTTTCCATGATGTTACACAAAATTTAAATTGTTCGCACATTATGAATCCAGGTAAAATGAAGAAGAAAGTTTAAGTTAAGTTAATACTTGTAATTAAAACACATTAAAGTTGTAAAAATCTATACTGAAGTTAATGTTACCATCACCAAGTGGTACTGGTACATGTCATTTTCTAGAGACAATTGACAAACGTCAACTATGACATCTGAGGTTAGGTGTTACCAACTGTTGAATTTTTAACAATAAAATTCGATATATAATCGGATTGTGGTTGGCCTTTAGGTGGTGTTGGACAACATGGTTTCATTATGAAAACTTTGAAAATTTGGTTTCGAGTCTAGTGACAGTAAAAATGAGTAGATCTCACTTAAATGATTGATGTCACTCTTTTTGTTCATGCAGTTATTTGATTGTGCAATGAAAGCCATTTCTAAGAAACTTCTTTTTGATCTATGTGACTCAGTCGCTTACTGCTTCAAAAAAAATGGAGATTTAAATTGTTTACGTGTTCTACTAGAGAGCAACTTTCAGGATGCCATCTGCAATCACTTCTGTGAGAAATGATTCTATTAGACAATGATCTAAGGGTTTGGCCTATGTATTGTTTGTCGCAACCTTGACAAGGAATACTGTAAATGACATTTGTGAGTGATGTACGAGAATTTTTATCTTTCACTTTCTAGAAAATTGATCTAATTGATAACACCGTTTTATTTGCAATTTTGAAATTATTTGGAGAATTGAATAATCTGGTGAGTTTAGGAGTCTCTCTTATGTATAGAACTGAGGTGAAAATATGTTGAGTTGGACCCGTGTCAATTTCATTGTGGATCAAGGATGCATTGATGCCGATGTATTAAATAGAATTTTTCAAAGTAATGATTTTGGATATAAGTTATCTAGAAAAAGTTTTAGAAGTATATTTGAATTTTTATTGTGAAAAATTGTGCTTGAAGTTTTAACTACTCTGTTTTCCATTTGTTTTACAAGGTTCACTTTCATAGAGTGCTTGTGATGAGAGTTATAACTCAAATAACTTCCTGAACTGCATGGTTTCCTGTACCAATCTATCACTATTGTGTTACTCAAAGTTTGGATGAATTTTGTGTCTAGAAATGGTACGGAATTCTCGTTGTTTTCAGTCTCTATTGTGAACTGGATATGTGGATCATAACTGATAAAAGTATTAAGAATCTCATTCAGCCCTTCTTTTGGCAAAGCCACTATGATGTCATCAACGTATTTTTTTATGAAATGTAAATTAACAGATAAAACAGGAATAACTGTATCTAGCACATCGTTCATCACGTACGCTGCTAGAATAGGTGAAATGGATGCCCCCATTGGGATACCAAAAGTTTGTTTTTAAGTATTGATTGAATGTGTTTTTTTGTGGAGGAACAACGTTTCTTGACATGTTTTTTGGGTAACCTTCCACAGTCTGAAAATGAAAATATAATCAGGAAAATCTATACAAGTGTAGAAAGGGCCAACTAATTAGTTCACCCCGATAAGATATTGCGTTCACCAAATTATATTTCCTATAGAAAAAAGATACTTCTCTATATAGTTTTTGATTGACTTTTCGGGGACTATATCTGCCCCCGTTCTCAAAATCTTCTAAATCTCCTTTACTTGTTTTAATAATTTGGATTTTTTCTTGCAGAGTCTTTTTCGCTTTTTCAACTGACGGATGTCAATTGAGATCTGCCAAAAAAGTTTGAGAGTGACGTATTGCTCATTTGATATATGGGGTGATGTTCAGATCAGTTAATTAGCATTCTACCATATCTCACTTCCTCTCTGAGTAGAGGTAACCATGTATGACCGATTTCAACAGAATGTGTTGGAAAGCAGTTGTTATTTGGTGAACGCAATAACTTATCGGGGTGAACTAATTAGTTTGCCCTTCCTACACTTCTATAGATTTCCCTGATTATATTTGTTCATAAATTTTATTTTTTTATGTGTTATCGTAAAGAAAAGTTATCAAATTCAAAAAAGCCTCTTTCTGGATGCAAAAATGGTTACTGATAAGGTCCCACTTGAGAGCAATAGATAGATTTTCATAACTTTAATGTGTTTTACAACTATTAACTTAACTTAAACTTTCTTCTTCATTTTCCTGGATTCACAATGTACGAACAATTTAAATTTTGTGTAACATCATGGAAACCAACCTCAACATAGATGTAAGTTCAATTTGAACTGTAATTACACAAAAATAACTCACCAGTATTGTTCCTCTATTGTAGTCTCCCTGATGATGGGAATAAATACTCCCGAAAGAGTTTTATTTTCCTTTTGCTGCAAACCCCAATATCCTCGAGTTGTATATAAATATATTCTAACATATAGTTTATTCTTAGGAATTTGGTTCGTGTATTGAAAATGAGGATTTTTTGTCAATGTACTTTGATACATTACTACCTTCAGAAATGTCAGAAATAGATCAGGTCTAAGACAAAATGGTGTTCAAATCCAATGCGATTTGTAATCTCGGACTCTCTTCAATGTTATCGAATACCAAAGTAATTCCAAGACGATCCATCATTATACAGAATATCCCTGAAAATATTGCATTTCTTTCACGTCAATAGTGTCAAATTTGAAGGTTATTCACCTAATTGTTTTGTTGGTTTTCTATTATTGGCAAAGGTTTCTTCTGTACAGCGTGTTATTCGGAAAAATTATCGTTCTTAGCGTATGGAGCAATATGGAAGAGCCACAGATCGTGTACTTAGTGCTTGATAATATTCAAAATGTTGCCTCCTGCATCGTGTATGCGGTCACTACGTGTTATTCCACTCGACTTTTTCTGTACCACACCAACACATTCTAACAGCCTTCGGGAAACAACCGTACATCTTCGGACGATTGGATTCCGTTTGACATAAAGTCTTACTGCTGCATTATCATCACAATGGGCTTCATCATAACCCACTGCACACTTAGTGCAGCGGCACGGTCGATGAATGTATCATTGAGTGCGGGGTTGCCAGTTATAACTTTTTGATATACATTTTCATGTTGAATTATTTGAAAAAAGGGTTTCCATGCGAAATAAAAAACTCTTTTGTTCTAAATGGCCTGCTCTACATACCCTTTTTATTTTCGGGGACTACCTGTATATATCTGTCCCATCGAAATTTCAATGGTGAAAGTGAGTAGATGGTGAATAAGTAATTGACTGCAATTTTCTTGTACCAAAACCTCACAGTTTGATGCCTATTGTAATCAGAAATATGCAGAGCTTCAATGCTTTCCAAGAGAAATACAAAAATGTGGATTCTGGATAATGGAAGAAAAAAAATACACGATTTCGTGAATCAAAGAATTAATTAATGTTACAGCAAAATACACATCACAAACGGTTCAGTACATTAATCTTATATTCTTCGATGAAACAATGAATGATCTACTTGTCCTTTGATTAATACTTATTATAGTGTATTATGTAAATCTGGATGTGTCTATGTATGTAATATATGCATATGTAATCACACGTTTGCTCATAGCACTTCATCTGATATTTATATTTATAATTACAATAATTTCATCACAAATTATGTTTATTCTATTCTTTTTTAAATTATTTATGATTACTGATTTTCATTAATGTCCATCAATTATACAACATAAAATCACCTGAAATCACGTACAAGTGATGGTTCCCTAGGAACTAAAGCTTCTGTTTATTTACATTACATTTATTATACACTCTATTGTACTTTTTGTCTTTGTATGTAAATAAACATTATTATTATTATTATTCAAATTTCAATGCATACATTGTAGGGTATCAAATGGTATCACCTCTGTTATGGAGCTAATGTGTCTTGATTTAAGCGAGACTATTATCAGTATAGTCAATAGAATATTCGCATCAATCAAGTGTTTCCATTCACTCTTCAGTACATTACCCGTGAAACGAAACGACAAATTTGATTGACGGATTTGATTATTATTCGCCAATATTAATTTGAAGTTTATCGCAGCAATTAGGAGCTACTTGATCGTCATAGTTGTGGGGTTTCGAATCAGTTTGAATTCGAATAGTTTTTGAGGATTCGAAAGCAATATTCGAATACTACAATAGAGAAGTATCCATTATCTGTCATCAATTTTGAAATTCTAATCCTTTATCGAGGATTCCACTCCTCAAAGGAATAAATACAGATGAAAACTTTTTACAAATATTACAACTCATAATATTTAGTGTTAGTTTGTTTGTAAGTTCACCAATTATTCGACTTCATTTTTCATAGTATATTCCATGCATGCTCAATATGTCAATGAATTGATCAACGAATCATATATCCGGCTATCACACAATATGTTCACTAAAGTTGATTCAAAAATTTTTTTAAACATGAAACATGTAAGACATAAGAGGTAGATATAGTCAGTGTTTATCATAGCACCTACCGAGAAGGTTGTGTTCGCAGCTGAGCTCAATGAATGAAAAATATTACAATGATCGATCAAGTTGTATCCGAAGTGTTACCTGACAGTGAAAAACATGCAACTTTGAAAAGGTAAACCCTGAATTACCAAAGAAATCATGGAGACGGAGAAGCTTAAGGCTATAACACACTCCATTATGAGTGTCTATGAACAATTGGCAGAACAAGGGCTGGAGGTCCATTTCGCCAAGTATACCCATAGGCCAGACCACCTAACCATCACCTGCGCGGACAATGACAGCGCAAAGTGGCTTGGGGACACGGATCCAACTCTGAGACCATGGGCCTCTCTCATGGTCATGGAAGGGGATCAAATGCCCAAACCATGGATATAATATAGGCGTCAAAACGCAGCTCTGAACTGCATTAGATGCTATGCGGTCGAGAACGGAGCCCAGTGGACCTTCTCAATAGATGACGAGTCGAAGGAGGAAATATCCAAATTAGGATTACGCCCCTTCTTCGGCAAAGAGGTACAGAGGACTGCGGAGCAAGAACGCGAGAACGGCAGAAGTCAAAGACTCGTCAGAGGTCAGAGACTCAGCTGCAAAAACAGCTGACTAATTCCAAGGCCAGCCTACCGGAGTCAGCCCGCTCGAAAGGCCAACAGCCAAAGAGCCGGTTGATGCGGAGGTAGACAAAGGTAGGGAGAAACCAGTAGAAAGTGCCTCCTCTTCAACGGAATGAATAGGGAAATAAGGTTCTCGCAGGTAAATCTCCAGCGTGCAGAAGCCGCTTCAGCAACGCTATGTAGGAGATTTGACAGCGAAGGCATCTACGTGGCCCTACTGCAAGAACCCTGGCTGGATGGAGGAAGAGTTGCAGGCCTATCATCGCAACACGGTAAGGTTCTTCATAACACGAAAGCCGCAATGCCAAGAGCTTGTATAGTCCATAGTAAAAGGGTAAATTGTACTCTAATACAGGTGCTTTGCACTGATGATTTTGTTGCAGAGCTCCTAACAGAAACCTAGGAAGAAGGAGAGAAAAGCTGTATCATATGCTCCGCCTACCTTCCCGGGGATGAGACATGACCACCACACGCACCAGGCGACGTAGTCGCCTATTGCGTGAACGAGGGCTTACAAATCATCATCGGCAGCGACTCTAACGCTCTCCACACGGTATGGGAAAGCATGAACATCAATCAAAGGTGAGTCTCTATTGAATTTCATAATATCAGAAGGGCTAATAATTGCTAACAAAGGCAATAAGGCTATTATCGTCATATTCTTCGACAGCCAGGAAACACTTGAAGCATTGTAGTTAACTCCAGAGTTGTGTGAGACTGTGCTTGGCCCTGAATGAACTAGCAAACCGTAAGAAAGTGACCCTGGTATGGGTTCCGGGATACAAAGGTGACTGAGAAAAAGCCAATGAACTGACCAGACAAAATTCGTCAATGGCATTCTACGGCACGAAACCTTTCTGCATCATAGCAAAAGCAACGGTTGAAAAAACAATCAGCAAATGGGTGGGAAAACAGTCCAAAACTGGTGGGAATAATCCCCAGGTCAGAGGCAGGCAAAAATGTTTATTAGAAAACTATCACCTACGCTCACGGCAGACCTACTGAGCAAGGACAGATGTTCCGTAAAGGCAATAGAAGGCATGCTTACAGGACATTGTAAGCTCAGCAGGCATATGAAAAACATAGGTCTGGCAGAAGAAACCATAGGTTTTGCCAGACAGAAGCAGAAATCTCCATCCATATACTATGCGAAGGTAGAGCAAGGACAAGGTTTTCACAGAAGGGAACGGAATACCCAGAGACGGATCTTGAACGTACTGAAAAGGACGAAGCGCGCGCAAGTCATATAAATATCAAGAAACCACAATAGATCTGCAAAGGTCGCAGTGGAAATAGGCCGCACATCTACATCTACCAATGGAATCATCAATGAAGGTCTACTACTTCGTGATATTTCCAATGAGCAGAATACAAGTTGATGAAGTAATTAATGAGCAATATAAACTTTGTTTCTTTATCATCATCATCAGTCATCAACTTCTCCTCGAGAAACTTTATGACTTTGGTATCCGCGGTCAAAATCTCAAATGGATTGAATCTTATTCAACTGGCAGAACTCAATCTGTTAAGCTCACGTTCAAATCGAAAACATATTATTCTGAAATTTTTTTGACAGTTCTAAAAACCATTCAAATTTTGTCATTTTGTGTCATATGAAACAATTTCACCCAATCATGTCAACATTACACTGATAATTACATTCAGTGCAATTATCAATCACTATGACAACACAATTGAGTTTGACAGCTTCATTCCAAATAAATTTCACGTTTTGGCAATGCGAATGTTCAAAGTATAAATGCGCTAATCGAAGAAAAAATTCCCAGAATTACAACCTACAGTCATAAATATATTTGGGGAATATTTATGGAATTTTGATGCGAACGAGAATATGAATTAAATGAACATAGATGTTTTAAAGAATTGTTGTTGATACTGAAAGATTGGGCGATCAATATGAGAAAGAAAGACGGGACCGAATTTGAAGAAGCAACGGTGAAGACAATGTCGAACGTTTCGTGCAAACTTTTGCAAGAAAAGTACTATAATGACTATAATATTATGATTGACCCCTTTAACAATAAGGTATTTAAACCAGTCCGAGATGCCCGCGATGAAATCAGGAAGAAACTACAAGCAGATCCATGTAAACGTAAGGCCAGTTCAGTTTCGTTAAATTTGTCTAAAGTTAACAAAATAATATTGCTATGGGATGAAGATACTCCTGAAGGTCTTATGCGTAAATTTTACCATATTGCTGCTGTAGAATTAGCATGGCGAGGAGGAGAGGCAGTTGCTTGTCTGGTGGATTTTTTTCAAATCGAGAAAAATAATGATGACTCTCCAATAAATCGCATTGAATACAATCAGGTGTTCAGTAAAACGTGCCAAGCTGGTTCTTAAAGCTGTATAAGTAGTAAATGGTTGGTTTTGTGATTATGGTGCGATTCTATTCAAAATTGGTATGTGGGGGTTTTTGGGGTTGAAGATTTTTTTGCAAGCTTTTTTAAAAGCTTTTATTTTTAGTTTCACCTATTCCGGTGTCTGTCTGTGTGTCTGTCTGTCTGCAATCAAATCTTGAAGGTTAAATTTGACTCACTTCCAATCGTCCCATTGATTTGAAATTTGGCAGATGTACATAATTCCAGTGACAATTCATTATTGAATTTTTGTTAGAAAAAAAAACCAAAATGGCGGCTTTAAAATGGCGGACAATTTTTGTGATTCTGGTACCAATTCTATTCAAAATTGGTATCTAGGGATTTTCGGGGTCGAAATTATGATTTTTTTAACAAAATTAGAAATTATTGAACTAGTTATTTCATAAATACTAAAAAATATAAAATAAATAAAGAAAAAAACATTTTTCAAAAATAAGCATTTATAAGTTGTTAATAAAAACCGAAATGAAAAGTTAAAAATGAAAATTATAAAAAAAACATTTTTAAACAAAAAGTTTTATAAAGATGCACTCAAAATAAAAAATAAATTTTTTCATTGTTTGATCTAGGTTATTCTGTGAGTAACAGATTCAATAGCTTGCCGCGGATACAAAATAGGTAATCTTGCGCGGCTAGACTTCGAATCTGTTACTCACAGAATAACGTAGATCAAACACGAAAGAAATTATTTTTTCCTTTTCAGTGCATTTGTATAAAAGCTTGTATTTAATTAATTTTTATAATTTTATTTTAATATGAAATTTGAACTCTATCATAGTTTGGTACCCAAGTACTTTTCAGCTCAACAAAAAACTGTCATATTCCATTAATGAAAGACAATACCTACCAGCATTGGCCATCTCACCGTGAAGTATACTTTCGCTCTCCCGAAAAACCGGAATCTCCTGAAACGTTTCAGCCTTCTATCGCTGAATCCCATCCTTTGCTCCAAAGATAATAACTTTGACATCTTCCATATTCACCACCGAACATTTGATAGTCTGGAATTTCCGTCCATGGATATCTCCACCACGCCACAATCTCACTGCTATTAATTACTTTCAATTAATGTCATCGATGGGATTACATCGATCAAGCACTTTTATTAGGTCCACAGATGGGGAATTCCTTATCATGCACGCTTTCCCGAGAGATATATGGAGGGTATAAGGAATTAAGGAATGCCGGAATTGTTCTGGCAAGAGTTTCATTATGGAGGCAATAGTATGTTTAATTGTTTCCTTGCACTATCAACCCAGTTGCTGGAGATTCAGGTCGCCGTTTTTTTAAATTCGACATATTTTCACGGAAACCCTTGAGAGTAATGATGATGTATAAGAATTTTCCAAATGTTCTCGATGGATGTGAGAAAATAATTCTAGAGAGCTCGCAAATATTCTGGTTTTCCAAATAGAGTACCAACTCCTATGAAAGGCAGGCGCATCGCCACTTAGTCAATCATTTAAGAATTGAGTTGTATCGTGCTGAGAGATAAATTGCAGTAAATTAATTATATGCATGACTTACCCTGTACTGATGAGCACAATTATTTGCAAAGTAAACTCGTCGGTTGAGGCATTAGCCAGGGGAGCAGTTGTTTGTTTTCCGATGAATATTTGATCTACTCCACTATGAGTTAGCGCACCGTGAACTTTCTCGATATAATCAGTACATTTTCTAGCATTTACTCACACACACACACACACACGCACACACACACACACACATATATATATATATATATATATATATATATATTTATATATATATATATATATATATATATATATATATATATATATATATATATATATATATATTTTATATATATATATATATATATATATATTATATATATATATATATATATATTATATATATATATATATATATATCTTCATACATTTTCGGGGGTATAATGTGTTGAGATAGTTTCTTGGGTTTCTGTCGGTGTTCTGTGTTCTTGGTCCTCAAAAGGTCCGATTTCACGACGTTTCGGCAAATTCACATTTGCCATCTTCAGGTGATGTCTCATTCATTCGATTGTTTCGAACTCGACTGATGTTTTCGTGTTGTGCTCCTCAATTGGTAATGTTACTGAAACTAAGATCAACCCATGAGGAGGCTCCGAAACCACCAAAGTACATCAAATATCATAAATCTCTTCCCAAAAGAATAATAGAAGGATCATTGCAATGAAAATCAAATATGGACAGCAGTACCTGGAAAAAGTCTATAAGTCTATAGAAATTATCTGAGGAGCAGTTCCCGACGACACAATGAAACCCTGAGTATAACTCAGACAAAAAATAGACTTTCATTGATGGGTTGACACACTGTGCATTTCTGGAAAATTTCTCATAAGAGCTAAGTTGGTACAAGTAATTTTCTCCAAAGGAAAATGAGGGCAGAACTACTTCAAAACTCATTTCCACAAAGAAAAAGCAGAAAATAGTCCATGAGAAGGAGAAACATTAAAAAATCTGAGGAAGATAAAGATTGAGATCACGGAATCTGAAAGAGGGAACCCTTTCTATTTTACTGCCCAAACCAGGCAGTAAAACAAGAATTGTTCGACACTTCAAGGCGAGTGACTGCTTAAACTAACAAAAATTCCAAGATTCCAATCTGAAAGCACACGTGATGAATGTGCTAGAGAAACTCAATCACAGCAATCGAGCAGGAACATTTATGTATCAGAAGGAGTCTTAGGATACGGAAAAGACAATATTGTAATACAAAGAATAGCCTCAGAACGAGAAGTCATGGGATATGCCCTAATTGATTTCTAGTAACATCTTTTTGACAGAGGAATTCAGTTGAGTATTGAAGGGAACTGACCAACTAGACTAAATTATAGAGACAAAGGAGTGGAGATGTACAGTTGTGTGCATAAAAAAGTCGTACAAGGTTTGTATGGGTTGAATCTGCCTAAGATGTTCCAGATTTCATGAAAAAGTATTACACGTACACATTTGACAAAAATAGTTTCAATTTTGACACTACTTGTAAAAGACTTGTCAAAGTCGATGAGAAGTTTAATTAAGATTGACCAGCCTGACTCACAATAGCCTATAATTGCTGTACGACTTTTTTTATGCACACAACTGTACTTCGGCTGTATAATAGGTTTATCGCTTCAAATACAGGTGGATAGCATGTATTATTACAAAAGTTAGGTACATAATACTACAAAGCATATTTTCATATGTACCTCGATTATATAAAAGTATGTGAATAAAGGACGAGCTGGCACAAAAATATATCAATAGGATATTTCACAGTCTCCAATTACCTTCTGGAGCTTGGTTTTGAATGATTTGCTACATGAATTGGGCTTAATGGTAACAAGTTGTACAAATGAGCTGCTTGGTAACTAAAATAGTTTTTAAAATACTCAGTTCTTATTATTCCTTGTATTAAAACTATGCATGTCGCTGTGCCGTATTAGTGTAATTCTGCTAGATATGATGGACAATTATTATTAACAACACTAGTAACCAAGCAACTTATGTGGAGGAATCGTCTTTCACCCATTTTCAATAAACATGCACTTCGAAGAATGGAAGTAATATGATCACGTTTTTCCTGGTTGAAAACATATCTCATAACAAAGTTCTGACTTTTTTGTATTCGACTCTTGTTGGATATTGTTGAGGATCGACCGTGTATAAGACTGTGGATAAGACTGGAGTTTCTGCACTAATAGTTTGGTTTTACTAGGTAATACATTTTCATACTCCTGGAGATTTTCTAGTGCAGAAAATGACTTCTTACAAATCATATTGACGTGTTTGTTGAAGTTGAGGTTAATATCAATTTGTAAACCTGGACATTGAGCATCATTATCCCAAATGAGTTTAGTGCCTATCAATTCAACATCAAGATTATTCATGATTGTTTCGGTTTTATTGAATAAGATGGCATTCGTTTTTGAGCCTTAATAATTAAGGATTTGCTACTTGCCCATTCATTTATATTTTCCAGTTTCGTGTTTATGAGCATTTTTATGATCATTTTTGAGACTAATATACACTCAAGTCATCAGCGTACATGTGAAGTTTACAATTTTCAATATTTTGGGGATATCAGCCAGAAAAATTAAGACCAACAAAGGACCAAGTACTGACCATTGCGGTACTTCAGATTTAATTGGTTTCAGATTGGATCTATCAAGATTAGTTAAATGTATGTACTAATTGATTTCTTTCAGTTTTTTGTTCGAAAATTGCCCGCGTACATTTTTAATGCAATATCTTAGTGTATAAAAGACAGGATTCAGTTAGGGTAAAAACATAGTAGAACGACGAGGCTAGCGGCACAGCGACGAGGTATAGTTATTCTAATCCCAATTGGAACGGCAATAAAAATAAGAGCACTACGAGGAGTGTTCATATGCACTGCCCGGCAAATGGGAAATTTATATACTACCAGCCTTTCTACTTTCAAAGCGTTCCTGGTACAATCATAAGAAAGTTCTGTCGTGTGGAAGAGAATTCCTTCTCGAAACTTTTTATGTCGGTCCAATTGGGATTAGAAATACTTCAAGAGACGTGACAGGAGACACGTACATAGTAAGGAGACAAAAGTTGCGATTTATTGAGCATTCGACTTCCCAAATTACTAAAATCGGTGTATACAATGCTCTCTGACAGTAGAGATGAAATTTTATTCGATAATGCGGCGCTTCGCGGGCTTCTGGCAAATGCGGAGATTGGACAGAAATGACCCTGTACATCCCATTAATAAAGCATGCAAACGGTTTGGACAGTACCTTACTTTTTTTTAATTGAAATAGCACCCGGATCGATTTTTTTAATATTTGAGAATGGAGATTGCCTCTTTTGAGTATCTTTTGTGAAATGTGTCTCCTTATCTAGGAGATATTGGTGATTACATTAATAATGAAGTCTTGTGGAAAAATGAATAATATTTTTTATTAAACTTGAACAATTCATCTGATTTCTATCTCGGCGCGAATCGCCTCACTTGTCTCGTCGTTTGAATGTGTGGCAACCTCTTCACTATGTGTAGACTCATTCTCATACACAAAACATAAAAAGGTGAGGTGTCACTTAACAATGTTTTTCAACTTTACTTTGAGATAATGAAAAATTAACAAAAAATAACAAATAAAAAAAAGAAAGAAAGTATAAAAATATACATGAGAAATTCCTACATATACCTAATGGCTAATACCGCACTACAATAGAACTTCAAAGCAGTTGAATTACAATTTATTCTGAGAGTATATTATATAAACGTATTGTGACAATATATATTCATGAGTGATATTCATGAATGAATAACAATGTATCTTAGGAAAAAAAAGAATGAAATACAAAAAAAAAGAATCAAGTATCATAATAAGTCCCCAATGAAAAAAAACAGTTTTTTTTTAATTCAAGATGGAATATCTTTGAAATGTGATGGTAAGGAATTATAAAATTTTGTTGGATTATAAGACTATATTTGAATCACCATCCACTGGCCCAAAACCAACCCTTGGAATCAGTAAAACCTGATATGGAAACCTAATGGAAGGGCACACAGCACAGCCAATGTGGGACATCTGAGTCAAAATCTAACGGCTGATCTCCTATTCCTAAAGAGAAAAAAGGCACGCATAATAACTGGCTTACTAACTGGACACTGCATCCTTCGAAAGCACCTGCACATAATGGGAATGCAAAGATACCGTAGAGTGCTGACGGAACAGCCTCTCACATAATCTTCGAATGATCATGAAGACTAATAGTCAGGTGGCTTAGAGCTCCATTTTAAGATTACCGTTACCTGGCGGATGAAAGCACCAAATTTGGTATGAAGGTACCTTAGGGTATACTTACTAATTATGGCCTAGGAGCCCTCTGAAATTTCGAAAAATTTTAGAAAAATTATGTGTTTTTTGATTTTTTTTTTTATATTTCGCAACCCGCGAAGACAGTGCCTGAGTACATTGTACCGTGGGAGCCCCCAACCCAAATATCCGTCAACGTTGTCCAAGTACCGAAACATACATTTCTCTATTTCACGGTACCTTTCAGACAACGCGGTAGTACTTCCAGATTTGTAATGTTGTGTTGCATTATGTTGACCATCTTGGATTAATTTAATTTCTTTTACCTCAAGTAACCCTGGATTAATTTACCTTAATTTATTCTACTACTACATTCACTACAGCTAGGGGCAAAGAGTATTCATGTGCGTACTGTAGACACAGATGTGATTGTCATCCTTATTGGCACATTCTATAAACTAATAGTGACTCAACCTTTGGCCGATATATGGGTGGCCTTTGGCATGGGCAAACATTACAGGTTTTTCCACATCAACGCGATCTGTATTAGCCTGGGGGAGTCGAAATCACGAGCAGTACCTGTGTTTCACTCATTCTCTGGTTGTGACACAACCTCCGCCTTCAAGAGTAAGAAGTTTACTTGGGAAGCATGGCAAGCATTTCAAGACGTCACTGATACATTTGTGTATTTAGCTACTCATCCATTCCAACTGCTGAAAGCTGACTCCGAACACTTTAAGAAGCTGACTGTTGTATGATGAAACCACTCCTTTCAGCAGTATCAACCAGATAAGAAAGGAGCTCTTCTGTCAGAAGAATTAAGCAATGGACAAACTTCCACCGACTGCGGATGCTCTTCTACAACATATCCGTAGGGCAGTTTATCGAGCCGGTATTTGGACGACTAGCACACAAACACAGCAAGTGATTCCTTCACCGCACGATTTTGCTTGTAATAAGGTTTTAGAGTCATGGGTACCAGTTTGGATGACAATTCCAGAGGTTTCCCGGTCATGCCGGGAATTTATTGAATGTTCCTGCAAAGGAGACTGCAGCAACTGCAAATGTGGGAAAGCCAATCTGGACTGCTCACCACTATGCAAGTGCAAGTGTAATTTACAATGACTGTTGCATACTAAATTCCATGGAATGAATAGCTATAACTTTTTTTTTTGAACTTTTATTAGCGTTACATTTATACTTTGTAAATTACTGTAATTAATGATAGGGATATATTTTATTGTATATTATTCAATATGTAGACTACCCTAAGTTGAGTTTGTACTATAATAGCTGGCTTGACGCTGTTATTGAAAATTTATATTAAAATAGCTTGTGTTAAAGTATATTTTGACGTATTTATCGGCCATTTTGGACTTTAGAGCTGTACATATTTTTTTTTTTGAAATTCCAGATGGCTCCTAGGCTAACATTTATTAGTATACCCTAAGGTACCTTCATACCAAATTTGGTGCTTCTATCCGCCAGGTAACGCTAATTTCGTTAAGCCACCTCACTATAACTCATAGTACAAGATCCCGACTTAGATCGACCTTCTCATCACGTAAAAACTACTGGACCGATTTTGACTGAATTTTTTTTGTTTGAAAGCTTATTCTTGACATCCGGTATATATTTCATTCTGCTACCATGACAGAAACCGGATATGTAACACAACCACATTTCTTCACAACCAAGTGCTACCAATATAAGGTTTAATTTTTCGGAATAAAGGTCTGATTCAGTCAATTTGTATGATCCCATTCAACGACGTTTCGACAGAGTATTTGTCATCTTCAGGTTAAAATATTATTTATATTTCTGCTTTCGTATTGTACGAATGTTGTTGAAGATATTTGATTCCGCCGTTTTCGGGAATGGTTTATCTTTCATGTTTTTCCCCCTTCATGAACACATTGAATTATTTGGAAGATTAAGTTATGATATATGAGCCTTACTGTATTTGTATGGCAACATGTAGAGATCAGTTTTCATTATTACTACTACAAACGAAGTTAAAAAAGATTGATACAAATCTGGCTTGAGTTTTTGATATCATTTAGTTTCACCTGTCCCGGTGGCTGTCTGTCTATGAGTGTGTCTGTTTGTGTGTCTGATGTAATCAAATTTTGCAAGTTAAATTTGACCCTATTGATTTGAAAATTCGCAGGTATACACAATTCCGGTGACAATGCATTATGAAATTTTGGCAAGGAAAAAAACAAAATGGCGGCTCTAATATGGCGGTCAATTTTTGTTATTAGGGTCCGATTCTATTCAAAATTGGTATCTAGGGGTTTTCGAGGTCGGAGTTTATAGAAAGCATAGGAGTGTTGGGTGACAACTAGGTGTCTATTCCACGTAGGAATATTATTAATATTTTCGAAGTGAGTCAGTTTATTCCTCAGGTATGACGGGGAATCAGTTTTTAGAATTGTATGTGAGATGAAGGGTGTGTGAAGATGACAAATTTAGTTTATTAGTACTTCTAAATGCTGGTGAAATGTGGTCACACTTCCGTATACCAAGTGCAAATCGAAAACACGAGTTCTGGATCCGCTGTATTCTGGTGTGATCTCGATTAATAAAGGCTGGGCCATAAATGCAGTCGCAGTTTGGACATTAAACTTCCACATATAAGGAGTTACATGTCACGATTCAGGATACTTCTATGGGGATCACAAAGATGATTAACATGCTTCGAGTACCGCATTCCGTTGTCACTCCACAAGCCAAGATTTTTTGCTTCATTGACAACTGGCAATACTTCACCATTGATCGCGAACGTACAACATTGAGTAATCATGTTTCTCTTGGTTTTGGACCAAAAATCATCACTTCAGATTTTGCAGCATTTAGTTTTAAATTATGAGTCGACGATATTTCAAACAGCTTCAACAGATCGCTGTTGATACCATCCGCAGCTTCACGACACTCATCAACTGAGAAACTGATATACATTTGGTCATCGGCGTACTGATGTACTTAGAGCCACCCAGGAATTCTCCAGAGTCTGATATACAGATAGAGAAAAGTAGCGGACCAAGGATTGACTGAGGAACTCCAAAATCACGATTCAGAACAAAAGAGCGATGATTATCGGATTAAACATATTGAGAGCGGCCCGCAAAATAATTTGCGATGAGACATACGCCGCTTTCATGGAAACCATAGAATTTGAGCTTTCTTTCTAGTATTCCGTACTCCATGGTGTCGAATGCCTTACTATAGTCGTCCAATAGTTGAGGATTGTTATTTGTCCACGATCTGTGGAGGCAAGAATATCGTCAGTGATACAGGCCAATAGTGTGTTTGTGCTGTGATCAGTCCTGAAACCCGACTGAGTTGGTGGAATGATATTATTTTTAAATAAGAAACTGGAGATCTGTTGTTTCATTTCCAGTATTTTTGATAATGTTGGCAAGATACTGATTGGCCTGATATCAGAATAGTAGTTACATTCGACACCTTGAGGATGGGAAGAACTTTGGCACACTTCCAGTCTTAGGGGAAAATTCCCGATTTCAAGGCATTGTTGATCACAAAGGTAATGTGGTCTAATAAATGAAAACCTACAAGTTCAATCATTTGCTTGGATATGCCATCGCAACCAATAGCGTTAGACTTCAGAGATTTAAGGCACTGTATAATATCATATACCATAAGACGAAAATGATAGTGACTCATTCTTAGCTATATTGCACGGACCAGAATAAATTTGGCACCGGTGCGCTGTGTATGCATTTGAAACAAGCAGCATTTCGGGTGTAATGATTCGGGATACAATAGATTTTTATTGTAAAATATTACTTTGCCGTTCTTACTGTGTTGTTTCTGAACTAATGGCTGACGTCTCTGACTATTATTTCCGTCTTACGGTATAGTTGGAAACTTCAGTAAAAACGAAAGTATTGTTATGATCTATTTCTACATAACGTTTGAGTTAATTTAGCTGATGATCTGTTTTTCCAAATGTTGGAATATTTATGAAATGGTTATTGATTGTATCGACATCACCAACATTTTGAGGAAAAGCGTACTGCTAGTAATGATTCTCATAGATCTTAAACGGGACCACGTCAGTTTGTTCCGATTTTTCTATATAGCATACATCGTATAGGCTTTTTTGCTCTCTGAATAGCACCATTGACATAGTTCATTAACTCCTCGTGGAAATTCCAATGGCTGATGTCATGACTTCTTTTAAATCTGGCGTAGGCTTTATCTCTAGTCCTAATAATTTTCTTGATATTGAACGTCACCCACGGCCTAGGTTTTTAAGTTACCCCGTACTCTCTAAGAAGACAGCAGTAATAAAAAATCCTTACCAGATTTGAATATAGAAAAAATACCATGTCGTCGACGCTGTACATAGAGTAAACATAATCCCAGTTGAAATCGTAAACATAAAGGATACAAAGTTTTTCCAATCACAATTTATTCGAAACTTTGTTTCATTCATTTGTTTCATTCATTTTAGGTATTTGGCATGAGTTAGCGCAGTGGTCAAAAACGATATGTAATTTCGTAACCTCACGATTGTTTATATTGTTTTTGTTTTATGTAATAATAACATCCGGTAAAGTTTGATTGGAATCTGTAATCCTAGTAGGCTCATAAGTCGAACGATTCCAAAAAAATATTGAAGTGATTCGTGCCTAAACTATCACTAGGGAGATCAATATCATTATTATTATTATCAAGAGTATCCAACTGTATTAGTATTCAAAGTGAAGCAAAGCGTCCACGTCTGAATTTGGCACTTGCATCAACTGCATATCATGATAAAATAGCCAAAAGATTATTTTTGCAGTAACAATTGATATTTGCAAGCAATCTTTGATAAATTATACAAAAGCAATTGTACACGGATAATGGTTGCTTTATTGACAATGGAATCATCTTTATGATTATAAGTAATGCTAATTCATTATGAATTCACATGTTTCCCTCAGAGCTGAATCGAGTTTGGACAAGGAGATAGTTATAATTTCAAATTTGTCTCCATCTTCACAATAAATAATGGTTGATGTTCATGTTACAAGCTCACGGAGCCGTTTCCATCAAGATTGCGTGTACACTTTTTTCGGTACCTGGTACAAGGAATATCAGCAATGGAAAAATAATGAGACTGCCTTATGATTCGCGTGCAAAACCGAGAAATGTCGAGAACGTTTGGTATAAATTTGATGGAATTTATTGCTTTATGCAGACCGGTTTTTCCTAATAATCACATAATATTCATGCGTAATGAGACACAGAAAGTTGGAGAAATACTTGAAACAGCAATTATAGTCGAACTAGGGAAATACGACTTATGTATGTATAGAAGGGGCCCGGCACGGCAGGTTAGGTTGACGGGAGTCTTTCGATTTCTGGAGTAGCAATGCTGAGCGCGATTGGTAGTTAGATGATTGGCCACCTGCCAGGAAAGAACAAAAAAAGGATGGAAAAAAAACCAATGGATCCTTATATTCGAGACTATGAATTGACAAAAAAAAATACTTTCACCTTAGAAACAATATATCAAACAAATGAGGTTTCAAAAATCAACCAACAAAACTTCAACTTCAAACTAGAACATGATAACATCAGAAATTTTGGAAAAAACCTGGACGAATTCAAAATCCTTCTCTCACAGATATTTACAAACATCACGAGTTGATACATTTCAATGATTCGATACTATTAAAACTAGAAGTAGATTTTTTTGTATTCCCGTAGTTATCTTCGCCTCTAACAGGTCTTCCTCCACTTGCATTGACCAGTTCAACCAAAATTCACAGATTTACTTGGACACCCAGGCAAAAACCAATCATAAATATAATTTCATTGTTGGGGATATTAACATCGACATCCTCGACGAAAATGGCAACAAAGTTAATGACTACTTAACAGTCATTGCAGAGTACGGGGATAAATCTCTCATAAATGCACCAACGCCTCTTCAAGCTTGTTTTGACCATATCTTCATCAAAACCTGTAGTAGACGAGATATCGAATTTTAAATCCCAATAGTAACTCTTACATAACAGATCACTCAACCATCATCGTCGAAAATACAATTGAAAAAAACGCTAATTCAGAAATACACGAGAAAAAAACCATAATAAAATAATGCAAAAAATTTATTGAAAAAATCAAGTACACAAACTGGCAAAACATTATCTCACCTAGCAACTTGGATACTGTAGCTGAGAGATTTGTGACATATTTACAATATGAAGCTGAGCAATGCACAAACTACATACCAATAATAGGAAACCAAAAAAAAAGAAAGAATTGGATATCTACATCTTTGGTCAAATCAGTAAAAAAAAAAAAACAATTGAAAAGCGACCCGAATAATTCACGTCTCAAAGTGGAATACAAGAATTACAAGAAAACGCTTGATAATATAATACAAAAAACAAAAAATGGATACGATAAAACTAAAATCAACGAAAATAATCATAATGCTGTTAACCTGTGGAGAAACATAAATGAAATATTTTGTAGAAATGAAAAAACTGAAATTAATTCAATGAAAAATTTAAATGGCAACGTGGTTTATAATATGAATGAAATTGTAGATATTTTCAATAGTAGCTATATAAACACGGGAATAGATCTGGCAAAAAAAATTAAAAGAATATCAAACCATAAATTAACTGAATATATAAACAAAAAAGCTATATTCTTGAGACCTACAACCCCAACAGAAGTCTTTGATGTTATAAAAGAACTCAAAAACCGCAAAGCACCCGGAATTGACAACTCAAAGAGTGAAACACTAAAACTAGTAGCCGAGTTCATTGCTGAACCGATAACACACATCTTCAACAGGGCACTTTCCGTCATGCCTAAAATTACTCAATAGTAACTCCAATTTATAAAAATGGTAGTCGAAAAATAGTTGTCAATTATAGGCCAGTTTCACTTATAACAAATCTTAGCAAAATTTTAGAAAAGCTGATTAAATCTAGACTAAACTCATTAATAAAAAAACATAAGATATTATCCGATTCACAATTTGGTTTTCAGAAAGAAAATGTACAAAACCAGAGTATATACAAAGCTCTCGATAGAAGCAAACCGTCAATAGAAGATTTCATTGATTTATCGAAGGCATTTGATACAGTTAACCACTCCATTCTATTAGAGACTCTAGAAAACATTGGAATAAGAGGAAACGCATTCAAATTATTGAAATAATACCTAACAGATCGGAAACAAATAGTAAGAATTAAAAATATAAGGAGTGCTGAAAGGAATATTGAATGTAGGGTACCTCAAGGGACGGTTTTAGGTCCAATTCTATTCTGTATATACAGTGTGACCCATTTAAAATAGAACCACCCCTGTGGAATACGCATTTTTCAGTAAATCTAAAAAAAAATTTTCAATATCAATCATATAAAACGGTATCTTGACACGAATTTTCATAACTTTAGTTTCATTTCCAAGGCACTCTAGGGTTTTTTTTTCTTTGTCAAAAACGGCAAAAGTTTATTAGTCAATTTTTGTTTTCAAATTTGACTACACCACTGGATTCGTAGTCATTATAAATGGAAACCATCAAAATTTCATAAAAAAATATTGGTTAACAACGAAGTTACAACTTTAATTTTGGAAACAAAGTATTTGATTATAATTTTTATTTAGATTATAGACATATTTGAAATCTGGCAACACTGCCGATACAAAGTGGAACACCAGTGAATATGTACAGCGAAAATCCGAAGTCAATGCTCATTCCGTTCTACAGTTATAACTCCTGAAATAATGGTAATGTGAGCGATTTGTGGTAGAAGCAACTTTTTTGAGAATGACTGAAAAATGCGTATTCTACAGGGGTGGTTCCATTTCAAATGGGTCACACTGTATGTGAACCATTTATTTTCAGTCGGATCGTCCGGTAAAATAACTAGCTTTGCAGATGACACTGCGATTTTCTACTCAAGGGAAGCATGGCTCGAGGTCAAAGAACAAGCAGAACAGGATCTGAGAATGATTAAAGATTGGTTTGACTACAGACAACTTTTTCAAACTTCAACAAAACTTTTTTCCTACTTTTATGTAATAATAAATCTTCCCTGCCACACTACCAATTTCTAACTATTCAAAATACATTCAGAATATCACCAACAACAAATATAAAATATTTAGGAGTTTCAATAGATTCTCATCTGAGATGGGATTTCCATATGAATTATCCATTGAAAAAACTAAGGACAGGTTTTCTGAGGAGACGCCTACCACAGCACTAGAAGTTCTGCTAGGACACCTCTGCACCTAGTCATTGAACATGAAGCCATGCGTACTGCCTACAGACTCCAAGGTACAGGCCAATGGATTGGCACGGTGGCAGACCATGGACACTCCAATATTTGGAAAAAGGCAAAGGAGGGCTGTCCAATCCTACAAATGGAAAGAGATAGCATCCCGCCGGTTCTGAATTTTTAAAAGGGACCAAAAATCATCATCCCCACGAGGGATGAATGGAAAGACGCTGGCCCGGCAGACCTGCTATCTACGGATCAATCTGATATACAGATGGATCAAGACTTGGGGGAATGTCCGGCGCAGGAGTATACCAGGAAGGTACAAAGAAAGAAATCTCAGTTCCTCTAGGAAATACGCCTCAATGTTCCAGGCAGGAGTATATGCTATACTCACCTGCGTTCAGGAAATACTCGACAACAGAAGTCGAGGACCTATTCTCATTTTCTCGAACAGCAAGGCAGCAATCATGGCGATAGGATCAAACAAGATCACATCCAAATTGGTATCCGAGTGTAGAAACGCCACAGCAAGTTTGCAAAAAACAAGGTAAGTCAGCCACATATGGGTACCAGGACACACAGTTGTTCCTGGGAATGAAGCACACAGAATAGCCAAGATTGAATCAGAAAAGACTCCGGTCGGACCGGAACCAATATTGGGAATACCCAATAGCATGGCCATCTCAAACATGGAGGGACTGCTGCAGAAGCAGTTCATCAAAACATGGCAGGAGGCGCCTTACATATGAGGCAATCGAAGCTCCAAATAAAGGGGCCTTCGAAGAAACTGTCAAGAGAGATACTGTCACTCAACAGACAGGATATCAGCAGTGTGACTGGGCTCCTAACGGGACACAATCACCTGAACAGGCACATGAAACTCATCGGGATCACAGATGATCCCTTATGCAGATGGTGCCTGTAAATGACGAGACATCGTCGCACACCAGAGGGAGATCAACCTGGGTAGCATAATTCTGAACCCAAAAGATGTCAAAGAGATTCAGCTGAGGAAACTGCTGAATATCGTCAGAGAAATCGGCATGACTAGCTGATTCTCAGATCACGTGGGCGCATAATGGGCCCTAGTAAAGAGGCCTACGTGCACGGGTTCTCCGGAACCCACCATGTGCACAGAAGAAGAAGAGAAGAAGAAGAAGAAGATCACGTGTGTGCCCCCTCCGAGTAGCTGTCTATCTGATATTGACTTCGAGAACGGTCGGCAATTTCCGGAGAAGGTACGGGCTGCCGCCGCGCACCACGCTGCCATCATTTTACGCTTCACCTGATTAATTTGTTGTTTGTTTGTTTGACGTCGACTCAAAATCAGTTACTCACTTCAGTTTGGGGTCTCAGTTATTGAGACTAAAAAGGTTCATTTTATTTTTTGCTTTTCAGTTCCATTTTGCGTCGGTTTAATTTTTTGTTTATAAAGTTTAATGAACTCACAGGTTGGGAATTATAGCTATGAGTTCTTGAAAAGTAAGAACATTATATCACCAAAAAAATCGAATAATGGATGTCAGGATCATTCGAATCGAACTCAGATTGGTCCAATTTCTCGCACCCAATAACTCGTTTTTTTGTCACTCCCCCGTGATTGCGTGTGCGTGTGAAAGAACATAACTTCCGGTATCTCTGATTAGAAAAGTCCCGAAGTCCGATAAAGTCAATTTAGGAAAGCGACATAAATCTGCCCTTCGTCACAAAGCGATATGTTGAAAATCACGTTCTTGTTTGGTCAGTGGCGTGAAAGAGGGTGATATTTCTTCATGAGATTGCCTATTTAGGATTTTTGTTTCATTTCATTCTATTCTATAATATTCAATATTACAGATTTGAAACGTGACAGTTTTGATCATGTGACCTGCCTGTTGAAGAAATTCCAAGGCTAATATTTCAGGTGTTACATTTTTGCCCAGCCTCCTACGTGGAGATGATAATTATTGACTAACAAGCAATTCTTGAAGTATTGTTACTGTCCGAAACTTATACAGAGTATATGAACTTCAAAATGGACGAAATGTATGTGTTTTCGTGTGTCTGTTCGATCTTCGCGGACACTTGACATAAACCAATAGAAATTTAGTATATTTTTTTTTCAAATTGAGAGTAATTCACTCAAAGAAGATGAGTGTATTTTTTTAACCACTCTAGAAGTTCTCTTGAAAACTTTCATAGAAGTGGAAGAGATTTTCAATAGTATTCCAAAAAAATCCCGTTTTCGTAAAAATGGAATGAAAAAACACACATTTGTTAGAAATTCCTAATATAGTAGTTTTCTAAATAATAAAGAGGATTTCATGACTGTGTCGAAAGAAAAAAAAAATAACGGTAAAAAACATAACGTGTTTGTTTGGAAATCTAATACAGAAAACGTTGTATGCCTCACGTATACAAATGGCTTTAGCTGACATCATCATCATATTATGGATTAGGCTGACGTCTCGTCGGTAAACATAATTCCTAGGGTACATAGGTGGAACCTTCAGACCATTGAATGTGACTTACAAACGCTGATCAGAAGATACACCTTGTCAGAGCGCGTTTTGAACTTCGGTGATATTATTATCGAATGAAAAAAATCTTGAAATATAATGTAACAAAACAAAACTTATAGCTAAATACATTGTGTAACGTTTTTTTTTGCGTTACCGACAATATTTTGAATATATTTCATTATTTGGGATCGTTCTAAACAGTGTTGAAAATATATTGAAAGGTCTAGCTGTGTGCACGTATCGATATATTCCAAGAAATGAATTGATATTTGGTGGAGAATAATTCATTTAAAAATTCATAGCAGAGCGCTTCCGACTGTTAAGTCATCATCAGTGCTACCTGAAAGTAAGTAACCACTGAAAATTTGAAATAGAAAATTATTTGATTTAAATTGAAATAATTAAAGAAGAAGTGAGGTTTTCAGGAAACCATGAAAAGTATCTCTGCTGCATAGAACATCAATAAAAACATATAAAAATTCATCATGGTCCAGGAGTTGAAGCTTGACAATATTTGACAAGAATGAATGATGATTGACATGACAAGTGAATGTTGTGACATGGAATCACAGAATTAGAAATCAGAAATAACCCTGAAATAAGCCACCATGTCAACTGGAACACAGATCTGATAATAAACAGTCTACATTTGTCAGATCTATGTCATGCCGAGAAAACTAAAGAAGATTGTTGTGTAATTCTCCAATTTTGAGCCTTTATAATCGAATTCAGGTACAAAGGCAAAGTCTGATGAGAACTATCCTAGTCCCAAAGTTATCGATCATTAAGACCAAAAACGAAAGTGAAGAAGAAGAAACAGCACGTGTTTGACGAAAGAAAGACAGAAATTTGCAATGATGACTAATTTTGGAAATTTCTGTCTTTCTTTTGTCAAACAAGTGCTGTTTCTTCCTCTTCTTTTTTGGTCTTCTTGTACCAGGTTTTTTTTCAATATCAAACGTGTACCCATATTGAATATCGAAACAGAAAGATTCCAAACTATCTGATGACAAACGAAAAAATAGTTATATCTTTTTACTACTCAACCACAGTAAAAGCAATACTATTCAAGAATGAATAAACCAAAGATTCTAAAATCTATGTGGGTCCAAAAACATCTAACCTAAATCAACCGAATTTGTGCTGACAGATACAATATCTGATGAAGATTAAATACTTAAGCGAAACGTTATAATCTCTATATACAAAAAATTGCAATATGAAATAATACCAAATTTGCCTTCACGTTTTATTCCCACAAATGAACCAAAACCCAAGAAAATTACAGAAATATAATATATATGGTTCAAGAACACAAGAAGAAGTATATATATATATTATATATATATATATATATATATATATATATATATATAGTTTTTATCTTGAATCCTTTTATATTAATTTTGGGAAGTTTCTCAAATCCAATAAACCAAGAAACTATATAAATATACATACAGGGTGAAAAGTTGCTATCAAATTATGTCCTAAAATGCATCCCCTCTGAGATACAGGGTGTCGAAAGTACGAAAAAAATTAAGATTTAATTTGTTTTCTCCAAAATTCCCGAAGGAAAAAATTTGAGACTTGCTACACTAGTCAAGGTTCATCAGCGTGCTAATTTGAAGTTACAATTTTTTATTTTCGTAAACCAGTGGCGTAGTTACGATGGTATGTGGTCATATGTTCCTTCATATTTTCTTGGGACAAGTGAATGGACAAATGAGCGTTTGACATCAGTTCGGCTCATTGATCCTCAACCTAAAAGTCAGAACATTCCATATGCCTGAAAGTGGAGGTTTCTGAGATAATTGAGAAAAACTGAAGATATGTCTTTAGTAGCGACATAATGTGCAATGTGTCCTTAGTAGAGACATAATGTGCAATGTGCACTAATCGCATAATGCTAATTTCTTACAACATATCGAAATATGTGTCAACCTCCTGAACATTTTTTAATGTTGGGAGAATCGGAAACATAGTACGAGTGAGTCAGAATGAGACCGATAACTCCATTTTTTCATTCATCATATTATTTGATCGAATCGATGTCGTGGATTCACTGATATGTTACCATACTTCCTTGCATATGATTGTTTTGACACATCAACTGACAAACAAACCCAACCTCAAATTCATAATACTCCACTTAGATAAGAGTTAAGGTCTGCAAGATGAGTACTCTTAATTTGTTGAAGTTCATGTATCATTATCAAAGCCATTTCTGATTGAATTATCTAGGAAAATATTATCCAATCAACATGTTTTTGATGAAGAAAAACAATTATTGTGTATTAATATCTACTCAAATGATTTCTTTCGATTCGTGATAACTAGTTGCAAAGTCGAGCCTTCCATGCTAGTTCGTGGTAGGCTGTTCAGTACACCATTGTCAATGCATAAAACATACAGGAAACTTGTAACTAAAAAGAAACGTAGCTTTTTATCATTGTTTCCGGTTGAAACACATCGATACTTACATTAGACATAATTGACATTAACCCTAAACAGTTTGTATCATTGTCAAGTCATCTGTCATCATTTCAGTCAGTGAACATCACTTCAAAATGGATTATTCAATTGAAGAATATACAGATATACTTTTCGTTTATGGGGAAACAGAGGGAAATGCCAGAGACGCTGCCAAATTATATCAACATAGATATCCAAATAGACATCATCCACATTTCACTACTTTCATAGCTGTGCATCGACGATTGAAGGAAACGGGGTTCTTCAAATTCGGTAAACACCATTGTGGTGCGAATAGAACAAGAAGAGATCATGTTACGGAAGAACAAATTTTTGAACGATTAGCAACAGATCCTTCTACCAGCACTCGGGCTATTTCGTTTAGGTTACAAGTGTCACAAGGTGATGGCGCTAGATGCTGGTGATTATGGCCCTGTTAGATTTTTTTGTGAATGGTTTTTGAGGATGTATGAAGGAGCAAACGACTTTCCTAGATATATTCTATTCACGGATGAGGCATGTTTCACAAGAGATGGATATTTCAATAGTAGGAACAGCCATTTATGGGATGAACAAAATCCGCATGGAATGTTTCGAAAAGGCTACCAACAAAAGTTTTCAGTTAATATTTGGGTAGGACTTATCGAAAATCGTATCGTTGGATTATATCTCCTTCCTCCCCGTTTGAATGGGCAGAACTACCGAGTGATTCTTGAACATGTTTAACCTGGGCTACTTGAAGATGTACCTCTATTGGTTCGTAAAAAAATGTGGTATCAATATGACGGAGCACCGGCCCATTTCCAACGAATCGTTCGTCAATTTCTTGATCAAACATTCCATGATCGGTGGATAGGTAGACGTGGTCCCATATATTGGCCTGCAAATTCTCCGGATTTAACTTCACTAGACTTTTTAATGTGGGGATACCTTGAATCTCTAGTGTGTGAAACATCTGTTGAATCTGTGGAAGATTTAACTTGCAAGAATTTCAGCAGCATGAACGTTAATGCAGGATACACCAGGAATATTCCAAAGCGTGCGACAGTCGATGATGCGGAGATGCCAATTGTGTATTGAACAAAATGGTGGTCCATTTGAACATTTGCTTCGATGCCTTGTTTGTTTCTCTGTATTGTACCCATTAAACCGTTTCTATCATTTAAGTAGATATTAATACACGATAATTGTTTTTCTTCATCAAAAACATGTTGATTGGATCATATTTTCCTAGATAATTCCATCAGAAATGGCTTTGATGATGATATTCCAACATAAACTTCAACAAATTAAGAGTAATTATCTTTGGTTTTCGCAAAAATTATTTCAGACCTTAACACTTATCTGAGTGGAGTATTATGAATTGAGGTTGGGTTTGAGACATATTCAACTCAACACAATATTGAAATGTATGCACTAAAATAATTCTTTAAAAAAATATGGTTCGAAATATAACACGTTATTTAATTCAATATAAAAATATCCGTAACATTTATAAGTATTCACTTACAAATTATTTTATTTGAATTCTGCGTTCGCATCGTACGAACGTTATTGTAGGTGTGTGACTGCGTTATCGGGAATGGTTTGTTTATCTTTCATGCATTTTCACCCTCTTCATAAGTTATGGTTATATTGAGTTCTAGTATATGAGCCGGACTGTATTTTTTGGCAGCATGTAAAGATCAGTTCACGAAAAAGAAAATCAACGTAAGTTTGACACTAACAACGTTGAAATTTTGACCAAAGAAATCAATCCAAGAGTGAGAACATTCCTTGAAATGATACATATTAAAAAAGACCCCAATAGCATTAACAATAGAAATGATATCAAAAACTTAAGCCAGATTTATAACAACCTTTTTCAACTCTGTTTATAATTATAATAATGAAAACTGATCTTTACATGCTGCCAAAAAAATACAGTCCGGCTCATATACTAAAACTCAATATAAACATTTCAATGTAATTATGAAGAGGCTTAAAATGCATGAAAGATAAACAAACCATTCTCGATAACTTCGACGCAGTCACACACCTACAATAACGTTCGTACGATGCGAACGCAGAATTCAAATAAAATAATTTGTAAGTCCTCATAAATGTTACAGATATTTTTATATTGAGTTGAATAACGTGTTATATTTCGAACCATTAGTTTAAAAAAAATACTTCAGTGCATACATTTCAATATTGTGTTAAGTTGAATATGTCTCAAACTCCATATTTTCAATTTAAGTGTTTTAACCTGAGAATGACAAATACCATGTCGAAACGTAGTTAAGAGAAATTATATGAATTGACTGAATCAGAACCAAACCACATCGCTGCTATCATTAGTATTGATTGACGCAATATAATTTTCAGACAACTTGTTGAAATGATTCTATTACATTATTTGGAAACATCGTACACATGGTTCTCGTATGAAAAAACTACTCGACATGAGGTGTTGCTGTTTATTTTGTGCAACATGAAAAACCACCAACCCCCACATAATGCCAGGAAACAACATATACCTCCTCCACAATGAATTATCCTTGACCATATATATTTTTTTATCGAACATTAACTACGTGGTTTATTGTCGCGTGCTGTTCCCGCCAACGGACTACACACTCACACACATTGAGTCCCGCAACCCGAAAACAACTGAACGCGCTGAAGGGATGCTGGGCACGTCGGCGTCGCGACGTCTGTCACGGTACGGCGCACGCCGGCGAAACTGCTGAAAATCACCTTTCGTGCGATTGTTGATAAAAATTACGAAACTTTTTTGTTCGGATAATTGAGTTGGCGTCCGTACGAGTTCATTTGGGACTGTTTCAGGACTTGCTGGAGCTTCGTTATCGCGGATTGACGAGGAATAGGCATTTTTTTGTGAACATGGCGAAAACTCAGGTGTTCCTGAAGCTGATTAAACGTTCTACTTTGCAGAGATGTAGTTTTATAACTTTTAGAAGAAATTCAATGAGAGGGACTATGTTCATTCTCATAGAAAAAAGTATGATCACCAGATGAATAATGAAGCAGTGAAAGTGGTAGCGAGGCTTTTATTTCTCAATAAAATCATTGATTATGATGGTATTCAATTTTTTGTGTTGTAACCTTGAACACTACGATCAAAAATTCAATTCATTTCAGTTGGAAAGAACATATTTTAGTCAGATTACCTTCGAAAGTGAAGACCCTCCTTATGGTAGACATCTGGGCATCGTTTTTGCATTTCTCCTAGAAGTTTCTCGGTGTATCCATTTTGGTGTATGACCTCTCTTATGCGGTTCATTTCTGAGTCTAGTAATTCATACTTGTTGCATAAGGTAAATCCGGGATATATGCCGAACTTTTTTTATTTTACTCATACTTCCTAACAGACAAATGATCAGCATATGATTTTAGTCCTTCATTTAATCATTCCGTACGGCTTCGGGTAGACTAGTCAATGAATAAACCGTATATTTCGAGTTGAAATAGAACTACATAACGGGATAGATGCCTCGCCTGCGGTAAGTAGCCCCAGACCTAATTTTTTGGACGAGATAGATGCACTTTGCAAGAAAACACACATTTTGGATATTCAAGTCTTTGATCAACATCATTATTTACTATATATATATATATATATATATATATATATTAATATATATATATATATATATATATATATATATATATATATATATATATATATATATAGGGTGTTCCAAATTAAGTCGGCACCATTGCCAACTCCGTTATTATTGATGCTACGATTTCGTTAAATGGGCAAACTGGTAGCATTTTTAGTGGCCTTCTCGATGCCGAAAACAAAAAAAAGTGGAAAATGAGCGACTTATGTGGAAATATTTATTTCTTTCACTAGTACAAAACATTTCTTTGTTTTGGCGACATGATCACGAGTTTCACGAGTTCACATCCCAGCGCAATTTTTTCTTTTTACTGTCTTATTTTGCTATTAGTAACAAAATATTGCCATTCGTATAAGTACAAAAATGGGTGTTTGGACAATCATGAGGTTTTATTCGCCAAAAAAAAAATTTTTTAAAAAAAAATTTAAATGTTATTACGAATCGAAATGGATAAAAAAATATAGGGTGTTCCATTGAAAAAAATATCATTTCATGAAATATTATGACAACGCGACTGTCAATTTTTTTTTGTTTTCGGCATCGAGAAGGCCACTAAAAATGCTACCAGTTTGCCCATTCAACCGAAATCGTAGCATCAATAATAACGGAGTTGGCAATGGTGCCGACTTAATTTGGAACACCCTGTATATATACCGGGTGACCACGAGGTGAGGTACGCCCCCCAATTTTTCTATAGTTTCAAAGATACAGGTTTCAAATTTGGTAAGTCGATATATTACTCAAATCCGCATATTTTGACTCCATTACCGAAAACTCACCACTTCCGGTTTAACCGGAAGTGACCCCAAACTTTTATTTTCAAATGACACAATTTTTTTCATTATCCGGAAGAACACGCAATTTGTGATAACACTGTCCTTTAAAAGTGGAAATCGGTTGAAAAATGGCGAAGATACAGTTGATTGTTCAATCGAACAAAGTTGGCCATGAACATCAAACTCAAATCATCACAACTGACAAACGGCGTCAGCATTTACGAGAGGAAGGTTCGAGGTAAGATACAGGTGAGAATTGAGCTTCTCATGTAATTGCAGCAACCATATTTTCCAACAATTATCAAAAATTTCCTCAAAACGGAGTAGTACCCATAAAGAAATGCTCACAACTGCCGTTTCTCAAATGGCAACATACTCTTTTCACATTGTCGTATTGAAAAGTTATGAATTATCCAAATAATCGTGTTAAAATTTTCAGAGAATTCTGGAAGGAATCGAAGATACGGGATGTTTCATTATGAGTGTTCTCAAAATTGAATATTCTCAAACAGAGGCGGCTTGAACCTACGAAAGCTAAACAAAAAATCATATTAAAAAAAAATAGGTAAAATTTGCGGTACATTCTGAATAATACAAAATTGTGAGATGTTGAAAAACATTCTACGACGATGGAGCGAACTTTTTTTCTCATTACTCTTATGATAATCGTAATTGATGGTGGATTATGTGAAAAGAGTATATTGCCATTTGAGAAATGGCAGTTGTGAGCATTTCTTTATGGGTACTACTCCGTTTTGTGGGAATTTTTGATAATTGTTGGAAAATATGGTTGCTGCAATTACATGAGAAGCTCAATTTTCAGCTGTATCTTACCTCGAACCTTCCTCTCGTAAATACTGACGCCGTTCGTCAGTTGTGATGATTTGAGTTTGATGTTTATGGCCAACTTTGTTCGATTGAACCATCAACCGATTTTCAATTTTGAAGAACAGTGTTATCACAAATTGCGTGTTCTTCCGGGTAATGAAAAAAATTGTACAGGGTGTCATTTGAAAAAAAAGTTGGGGTCACTTCCGGTTAAACCGGAAGTGGTGAATTTTCGGTAATGGAGTCAAAATATGCGTATTTGAGTAATATATCGACGTACCAAATTTGAAACCTGTATCTTTAATACTATAGAAAAATTGAGGGGGAACCTTTCGTATATATATATATATATATATATATATATATATATATTTTTGTTAAAGTACGTTAAATATTTAAACAGTTGAAATAAGAATTATAAATTTAAAAAAACATAAATAATTTTTGTTTCGTATTTAGTAATCTGTGCTATGTTATTTCACAGTTTTCCTGAAGATTCTACCGTTTTTCTGAAACCTTGTATAATATTAATCAATACCTATGTTTGAAATAAACATGTTTTGAAAATTACAAGCAATTGGCATAATGTAAAATTAATACAAATCAAAATTTATTAATATAATTTTGAGCACAAGCAGATGAAATTGGATCTGAACACAATAGCCAATGAGATGCCAGGAAAGATGTTGATGCAAAATTAGGAATTTAGAAAATATGAAATGTTTCGTAAATAAAAACTGTCAAATAAGTGAAAAGTGCATAAAAAGGTGTGTAAAAATCGAAAATTCGAGAAGAAAACAAATGTTGTTGGTATCAAGGGGGAGAAATCAACAAGCTAAGCGTGGAGAACAAAGAAAACAATTTTGGAAGTACCGAATGAAGAAATTTGAAATTTAAAAAATTAATCAACATGGATTAGAAAAACAGTTATTTGACAAGACAATATGGGAAATACGATAAAGAACAATAGCAGATAAAAAAATCCCAGATGCAGAGTTAATATAACCTTCTTTCATTGGAGATTTACCAGAACGAGGCGAAGTCACAGTCGACAAAAGGGGCTGCAGTTTCCAGGAACGGGAGAAAATCCGAAACACTGAACATGCTCACTACTAGAAGTCACAGGTATTTTGAAACCATGAAAAGTTAATGCAGTGAAATTAAAATAAAACTATTAAAGAACCCTTTTTGATAAAACTCGTTCATGATTTAGTATGTAGTATGTACAAAACTAGGTTACAGTTCACTATTATTTCTCATAACTTCACATTGCCTGCATATATTTGCTATGAAGCATTAATTAAGGTATTTATCGCAGAAAAGGTAGTGGTACGTTTTTCCTGAATAAAGGAAATTATTATTTTGATGGAATTATGCATTATTTTCAATGATTGAGCAATAACAGTTGCTATTTTCTGAAATTGACTTCAAGAACGACACACCACAGTAGAACCGACTCCTGAGATTTCATAGTCGTACCGATTGAGTTCGCTGAGGTGAAGGAAATAAGGTAAAAGAGTGGATGGAAAGAAGGTAAAATGCATAGCCGGAGATATTGAATATTTATATGGGTATTCATTTGTCAATATATATTAAATTAAATTCAAAGTGGAACTCGTTTAAAGATTTTGATAATAGTAAGAACAAAGTAAAACAAAACAAAGAAAAAAAATTGTAGAACAACAAAATTATATATATTTTTGTTATGATGTCTGGTTGTGGAGAGTAAATAAACAAATATATAATAAAATAAAAACGAACCGCAATCAACGCATCATAACAATATATATATATATATATATATATATATATATATATATATATATATATATATATATAGATGGGTAGTCTCTTGACTGGACTAGTTAAAAAAAAACTTCAAATTTGGAAATACACTAAAAAATGGATATTCATTGAGGTTGCAGTTATGAAAAAACGGCCGATGAGATCAAAAATACTCTTGTTTAAATTGTCAAGCTTTCGAAAAAAAAAAATTCATTTTCAAGACATCTGTTGAGTAAAGTAAAGAACAATATGATAACATAGAAAACACATTATATTTGTAAAAAGAACTTACTAAGTTTAGAATAAAGTGTAAAAGTTACTGGTGCAGTTCATGTTTTGGATGTTGCCCGATTAAAAAACCATATTACAGCATATTCAGTTTGTTACTAAGCTTCGTGTATAAACATTCAATTAAATAACGGTTGAAAACTATCAGAAAGAGACATTGATGAAGTGACCGGCCACATGGTTCAGTCATCGACAAGTATGGCTGTAAGAGGAAATGGAGTAGATGAAACATGTGTTCTGTCACCTTTGAAATTTTCTTAAAAGAAACTCAACTATGGTGAGTCATTTGAAACAGTAGAAATATTTGCAAATCTATTATTATCAAGTTTGAGTAAATAATTATAAATGACACTTGGATGTCATACTATTAGGTTTATTATTAATAATCAAGGGAATCGTTTTTTGATCATTGTTCTCCATTGCTTAAATTGAAGGGTTATTGAAATTACTTAAATGATTTGAGTTAATATTATGTTCAGCTAAAGCACAACTATTTTTGCTGAGGTTACAATCACTCTTGTGAGAGGCTATGCGTAAGGTTAAATTCCTACTATTTGACCGATATAGGTTCCACAGTTAAAACACGGAATATGACATTTCAAATTTGGTTAAGGGAGTTTTTGTATGTAAACTGGCAATAGTTTTGATATTGATGTTGTCTTGCTTTTCTCTAATTAAGCGTTTGAGGTGGTTAGAGTTAGTCTTTCTAATAAATGTAACACCATCAGAAATTTTTGCAATATAACCTGGAGTGCTTTTATTGACATATTATAGTACATTTTTGAATTAAATTTCAAGATTTTTAATGACAGTTGCTATAAACAGATATTCGGTACCCCCATGGGATCCACTATATCCCCAATTCTAGTGAATTATGTTCTTGGCGATCTGGTAAAGGATGCGCTCACACTGATTCCTTTTGACATTCGATTTGTAAAAAGGTATGTAGGCGATTTAATTTTGGCTGTACCGCCTGACGATGTTGAGGAAGCCCTTTTCTACTTCAATAGGGCAATCCACGACGTATCAAAATAAATTCGATTTGGCGACAAAGGTAAAAAAACTCTAAAGTCACTGTTTGTTTAACCTAGATTCATTGATCTTTTTTAGATTTTTTGCTGTAAATTGCGGGTTTTAAAAAATGTAGTGTTTTTGTTTTTTTTTTAAATGCCTGCAATATGCATTGAAGTTGCTTGTAACCTCTTATCGTGATAAAATCTGTTTTATGCCGTTCCTGCAGAGACGAAACACAGGTTTTCAACGGAGGAAAACGATTTGTCTGAACTCCGCAGGGCTTCCTTAATTGCAGCCATAAGGAGAAACGATCTGACATAATCTACATTGAAACACCAAAAAGTTTGCACTTAACATTTTTTAACTGGTAGGCGTTTCAATAAATAATTCTACTCGTAACTCTCCTAGTATGGTAATAGGTCGTTTTTACTCAAGGTAGTACATTTTTCTATGCAAACCTGCTGCTCTCGAAGATAAACACCATCCTGACTGGGTACCGTCTCAACATATGGGACATGTGTCTCAAAAATGTAAGAAAACAAGCAGCAGATGATGACAGAGAGGATGGACTAGATAAAAGGAGAAAACTGTGCGAAACTGTAAAACATATTTAATAGTAGTCCTATTTTATGTAAATTATTTCAAAAACTGAACAACCATTCATAGGGGTATGTATAGTTAATGGTCCTAGGAGTTCCTAGGTCGAAAACGCTCATTTCATTGTTTGACCATCGCCGCCATATTGAAAAGTCACGTGGTTTGGATTGCCTGATTGCTATGATATCAACCTACAATTTACCTCAGAGGTAGAGGCTAACCAAAGCATCCCTTTCTTAGACATGAGAATATGTCGAGGGAATGACAACATTCTTCGTACAAAATGGTACAGAAAACCAATGTGTTCCAATCGGTTCATAAGTTTTTAGTCGTACCACTCGCCGAATATGAAAACTAACCTGATCATGGGCCTCAAACACATGGTCAGCCTGTCACATCCAATATATTATATGGAATGCTTAAATGAACTTAAAACATTTCTGAAAGTGAACTTCTACCCTTATAAACTTCTTAATAAATTATTTTTTAACACAGATCAAAAATTGTGTCCTCATATTAATAATGGTACAATTTCCCAAATTTCAGAGGTTAACCCTCCTATGCTCAATCAGAACCTTTAATCTTATATGTTTATGAAACACTTCTGTATATTGAAGAACTCCCTACAAAACTTACAAACATTTTTAAATTAGATCACCTCAGGATTGCAAAAAAAATATCAAAGCTATTGTAAGAATTTAACGGAGGCATAGCCTCTCACAAGAGTGATTGTAACCTCAGCAAAAACAGTTGTGCTTTAGCTGAACATAATATTAACTCAAATCAGTTTAGTAATGTCAATAAGTCTTCAATTTTAGCAATGGAGAACAATTATCAAAAAAAGATTTTTCTTGAAATGGTTTTCATTAATAGTGAACCTAATAGTATGAACAAAAGGTCTGACATCTCAAACTTAAGTGTAATTTATAATTATTTAGTCAAACTTGGTAATAATAGATTTGCAAATATTTCTACTGCCTTAAATGACCCACCATAGTTCAATTTCTTTTTAGGAAATTTCAAAGATGACAGTACACATGTTTCATCCATGACAGATGAGTGATGGCATATGACAGTTGACACCATGTCTACTCCATTTCCTCTTACAGCCATACTCGTCAGTGATGTCTGAACCATGTGGCCGGTCACTTAAGCAATGTCTCTCTCTGATATTTTTCAACCGTTATTTAATTGAATGTTTATACACGAACTGAATATGCTGTATAATGGTTTTTCAATCGTGCAACATCTAAAAAATGAAGTGCACCAGCAACTTTTATACTTTAACCTCAACTTTAGTTATTTTTACAAATATGTTAGTTGCAATATAATGGACAAAATTGAAGTTGTATCTTTTATTTCCAAAAATACCATTTTTTTTAAATTGACGACTGAAAATATTTCCTCAGCAATATCAGAAACTGCTAACGACTGCAATCTTCAAATATATTTTCGTATCGTCCGATATTTTCTGAATGAAGTAGATTTTTATTTCCAATGATTT
This sequence comes from Gonioctena quinquepunctata, assembly GCA_018342105.1. Classification (NCBI taxonomy): domain Eukaryota; kingdom Metazoa; phylum Arthropoda; class Insecta; order Coleoptera; family Chrysomelidae; genus Gonioctena; species Gonioctena quinquepunctata. Next base: position 695,520 of record JAFIRS010000165.1, read on the forward strand.
CTGACACTACACGTACACAAACTTTTTCAACATCCCATATGTTATTTGATGGCAACAATATTTTTTAATAAACGACTTGCTTCTGTATCTTCCTCACGGCAATTTTTTTTACTTTTTCAAACATGACATGTGAGTAGACTGATTTTCACTCGAGATAATTGCGATGTAGCGTCAATAATTTCACCAATTCGAAAAATAAAAAGCGAATTTTTTATCCAATATTCCAACCATTAAATGTTATAACATAATCCCAGGAATTCTCACAATGTAGTCATTCCGCCTGAAAAATCGGCACTTTATTTCCATTCCTACACAACTGCGACAGAAATTGAGCGTATAATGTTTTCCTGCTGAAAACAAGAAAGGATGGCATTTTTGTCGCCCACCTAAATTCAGACCACTCATAAAATACTTTGTTTTTTTGTACCCTGCGAGAGCTGTTATATCATTCTCATTCTGTGAAAGACATTTCAAGCATCGCAACAAATCACCATGACGACTGAGATATATTAATCTTTCTCCATTTTATATCCGTTTGTTGGAGATTATTTCGTGATTTTCTCGATTCACATACAAAAGAAAATTAATAAAAATCCATTCGTTTTCTCACCATAGATCGAATATGGATATCTTTTTTGGAAAAAGAGGGAAGTGATACTTTGACATTGATTTATCAAAGACATAACTGAATAATTCCACATCCCTTAAGGTATGAAAATGTCATGAAACGATCAAAGAGAGGTTATTTCTATGACAAATGCACTCTAGGCCAACCAATAGAGAAAAAATATAGGCTATTTTCAGACTCAAATGAATACGCAAATAACCTGTACTGCCTTTTGAAAGATAGTTGGTAGATGAAAACTCCGGTGTCGGCCCCAGCAAAATCACTTTGTGGAATTCTTTTAACAACAAATATTGTCAAAAATGACCACTTTTTGTTTTTTGCAAATGTCTTTAAAAAATTGGAGAAATCGTTTCACACTCAATTGAACTTTTGTAGAGAATTCAAAAACTCACAAAATGGTTTTTTGTGTAACCGAATCGATGCATTTTCCACTGAGAAAATCTGAAAAACCTCTAAAAAAACCATTTTTCAAAAATTTATAATTTTTATGAATTTAAAGCTGGACAAACATACTTGCGGCAAATGATAGATAATAACATGTAGTTCAACTGTGCGCAAGATGGTTTCTGTCCGATGAGTAGTTTTTGCACAATCGCGTTATGAAAAATTTAAGGGCTTATCTTGCAAAATGCGCCGATAAGAGGAATCGTCGTATTCAAATTTTGTTAACGACATCTGGAAGTGGAGATCGATATCTTCAATTTGCATATTTTGGATTTCAACCTGAGAGGTGGGAAATTTGTTGAAAATGTCACTGAAAGTTGCTCCACACGCTTGAAAGTGCGCTCGAGGCAAAGTCAGTAGCGGTAGTGGGGGAATTGAACCCTCCCAAATAGATGTGTTCAGATGTATTAGTTATGGAGAACCAGAAATCTAAGAAGGTCGCAAATCACCAACCACTTGAGTTATCAGCAGGCGGTGGATTCTATGCAGAGTTGTACCTGTCCTAGCCAGTAAATTTTGTTTTAGAGGTAGGTATTGGGTTGAATTATTAAGAAAATCGCTTGAATATAATTGAGAATTGTTTATTTATATATAATATATGATAATAATATAAATATATATATATATATATATTATATATAATTATATTATATTATATAATAATATATGATATACCTTATGAATGTAAAATGTCAAACTTTATACTTCAGTTTCTCGATAAAAGGTATTTATAAACAAAATTACTCACGAAGATCAGTTTCACTGTCGTCATCCAAATTGATAATAAACTTTTCTCTGGGAATTTTTTCCTATATCTATATATGACATTTCCACCTTTTTAATATAGGAAATACACTTGGCCCAGCTGCTATCAGGAATGTTTATAGTTTTTGTTTGAATAAGAGCTACCACAGTTGAACTTAAGGTTGGAGAAGTATTATTTCTTCGAACTGCTGACTTAAGCTGATGCCATATATTGTTCAATTGGGTTGAACATACAGAGATTAGGAGGAAATCTGAGCACCGTATGTCCCAAGCTTTCAGCCAATGGATCACAATAATATTTCTTTTTTATCGAATAACTGCGTAAAACTTCTAGTAACTGTTTTTTGTGCTCTTCTTCTCATAGTACATATCATTATTTAACATATATTCTTGTATAGTGGCTTTGGTATCATTTGAACATGGTGCTTTATCTAGTCTTCACGACGATAATACTGTTGGGAGGAATATTTGGTATGAGTTTATTTTGGAACCAGTCTTCAAATAATTCGGCTGTGTATCATCATGATAATCGACTGAAGAGTCCTTGATATTCTTTGCCGATGAAGACAATGCATTTGGTATAAAACCATTTTCGGATATTGCGTGAATTATCGTAATGAGTTTTCCTGTATTAGACGGCGTATTAGTTTGGCACAAGTCAGATGAGTCTACCCTTTTAACTTTTTTTCATAACTTTTCTTTGGAATATCGTTTGTATCGAACCAATTTCATCCAAATATCCATATTCTCTAAATTCGTTTATTGCCAATAAATATTCGAATCTCCATTTCTTAAGGCGCACAGATTCCAGATTTTTCTGCTACTAGTGAGTTTTTTTAATTTGAATCCGTTTTGTAAAAGAGACTTCCTTAAAGTATCTTTGCAACACTGAATATCAGTTTCATTCTTTTAAAGCCGTTGTATTAAAATATTTAATGTAGGCACAATTTGCCCTTTATACAAGGCATATATTGTTCTTCGAATTATATCTACATCACAGCCATCTAAGATTCTTCGAACCGCCAGAGCCTTTCCGTTTCTTTCTTTTTAAAACGGGGTTACTTACTATTTTAAACACTGTGGAATACCGTGGTTTTGTTGAAGAAGCACTTTCTTGCACAGCTTGATCCTTGGACATTCCACGTTCCAGAAGGGAAGTATAAACATTTAATATAATTTGTTTCTCATGAGGGTGTAACATTTGTCGACTAGTGGTACTACGACCATCAGTTGAAGTACTAGCTTCAGGATGAGACCATGGACGCCACATTTTTCACGACACAAAAATCGAATATACACTTAAAAATAGACACAACTGACACAACGGAATATTAGGTAGGTAATGACTAAATGTTGTTTAACTTTTCCCCTTTTATTTCTGAAATTGGAAAGTGGTCAGTTCTCAAAACAGTCTTGTTTTCCAAATCTGATAGGTAATTTATTTTGTAACCGTAAAAAGACCATTATCGCTATAATCTCGTTAATAGCCCATTAGTACTGCAAGTCTGGTGGCCAGGTAAGTAAATTTTATTATTTACACACATCTAAACATATCCTTACCAAGGGTTCTAAATCAACCTTACGGGATTTTTTATTATCAAATAAATGTAAATACAAAACTGTCAACAAAAGCCAAAAATAATGGAAAGCCCACTATTATTAAAATGCCAAACTATTTCATGAGATATTTTAATCCGGACCTGGGAATCTCTGAAGGGACACACACTTTTATTGCTTATCAATATTTCGAACAATGGGTAATAATGAGGGTCGTCGGCTAATATTGATTTACGACCTTCTTAGATTTCTGGTTCTACTTTACCAAACAGCATTCACAGCCTCCCTAGCTATTGCCCAGTTCACTTTTAAGATTAGGTAATATTGGGTCTTGACTGATTTATCGATTCGTATTAGTTTGAAATAATATAAAAATGTTACAAGTTTTGATAAAAACAAAAAATATGCATTAATATCCTGTAAACCGCCTATTTTAATTTTGTGTATTTCTGTGACCTTAAATTATTCGAGTAGATGCAAAATTCAATGAATGAAGAAAATAGGAGCTTTTAATCATTTTCGAATACGGTTTGAAATGGCATATCAACATTCTCAATCATGATTTTTTTTGTAAAAATAATTGCGAGTGAATATATTGCATTGTATGTGAACATATCAAATAGACTTGGACAACATGCATAACTGGTCAGTTAATAATGAACTTTCATTCAATGTTTCTAAATGTTTCGTAGTAAAATACACCAGGAAAAATACTACTACAGAATTTGACTACCGTATCAATAATGAATTACTTCAATCAAAATACCAGGTGAAAGACCTTGGGGTGTCATTCGAAACCAATCTCAGTGGCAACACTCACATCGAGACACTTGTTAACAGAGCTTACAACACACTGGGCTTACAACACACTGGGCTTACAACACACTCGTGCCATTTCAAAAGAGAAAACACCCTTATATATCTTTATAATGTCTATGTTAGAAGTATTCTGGAATATGCTTCAATCATCTGGTCTCCCTTGTATTCAGAACATAAAAACAGTATCGAAAAAGTGCAAAAAAAAATTCTCCGATATCTATATTTCAAAAAATACGGTATCTATTATTTTGATATCCCATATGACACTTTGCTCACTGAATTCAAATTCAAAAAACTTTAAAGTAGAAGGACAATTGCAATTATACTATTTCTATATAAACTGGTCAACAATCAAATCAATTGCACGCAATTACTAAGTATGATTTATTTTTATGTCCCTCAATTTAATAGGAGAAATATGAATGAATTATTCCGGTTATCAACTCCACGTTCCAATCTTGGCCTACGAACTCCCCTGTATAGATTATGTCTCACAGCAAACGAATACCTACACAACGTAGATATCTTTTTTGAAACCTTCTCTAGTTTTAAGCGGAAGATATCAGTTTTATTTCCATGTTGAGTACTTATATTTATGTTTATCATTATCACCAATATTACATACTGAATTTTCTGAATTCTCTTAACTTTTCATTGTATGAATAATATTTTATGTTCTTGTTTTTTCTCTTTTTATCTTTTCTTTTCTCGCTACATGAACAATTATGATGGGTATATGTAACAAGTACATTTCTTCTGTTTATTCAACTGCTATGTTAATATCTCATTCAAACATGATGATTGGAGACATTGCTTACTTCTCTCATTTTCTTTTCTTTCGATTGAAAATTATTCAAAATGTATCCTATTCACTTAAAGCTTTTGTTTTTATTTTTAAGTAGTCTTACAATAGTAATCATGTAATATGGCTATCTCTAAGAATTTCGATGTAACAGTGATTATCTGTAATCTGTAATTGGATTTATTCTGTTGAATACAAAATAAAATAAAATATTACATTTATGTATAAAAAAAATAAACAAAATGTACGAATATGTATAAAACGAAAAAAACCGAAAAGTTGTTAAAAAGATAATTACTGTAACCAATAAAAGTACTCATCACGAATGCGTATACTTAGCTTTCAATACTAGCCACACTATTACCTAATGTAATATAATAGTTAATAAAAAAACTAAATCATTGAATAACTGAAAACGAATGCAAAAACACGCTAATAACTTATATGTACTAATATAATATGCGCCAACCTACAAGCATCCTGCCACGCGGTGATACTCACTCCCCCGCTGGCTCGTTCCTCCACTACCGCTATTCGACTCTGCCTCGAGCGCACTTTCAAGCGTCTAGAGCAACTGTCAGTGACATTTTCAATACTTTCCCCACCTCTCAGGTGAAAATCCAAAATATACAAATTGTAGATATTGTAACATATTCGACATTCGACATTTAGAAGACACTGTATATATTTTATTTTTATGGAGTTGCCTAGTTATAAAAACGATTTGTCAGATATTGTCAAATATTGTAAATATTGTCACACATTTTGCCTTTTACTCCGAATAAAAACTACTTTGAAAGTATTTTGTGACGAGTATTTCCATTTTGTCGACGACTATATTACAGATATTGATCTCTACTTCCAGCTGCCGTACACAGAATTTGAATACGATGATTTCCCTCAAATGGGGCGGTTTGCGGACATTCGGGTGATGTCGTGGGTGGCTCGACTCAACCAACGAATGCTAGGCGAACAAACCCAAATCCAAGCTGTGAGCGACGGCGCGACGGATGTATTGCATCGGGGTCTCAAAAGAAACGGTGCCGCAACGGAGCCTTCGAGAAATAGATCGAAATCTTGGAGTAATCATCCTCAGCACTGTGCAGAGGGCAGCACAGGGCTAGACCAACCCCTCTCCCCTAACTCGTGGGTACAAAGAAAATGAGGACAACTCTTGGCCTTCTCGGTTTCTTCCAGGATACTGGAGAGAATGCAATTCCAAGCGTTCTACAGGATCCGAAGTGAACTCTTCAGGGTACCGAACAAACGATAAGGGCCATCTAGAGGGACTTCCGGCACTGTGGGGTAGCCACGGCAGTATTTGCAGTTGCTAGGAGGGACCTCGGAGTGACCCTAAATCAGGAACAATTTGAACATTATAATACCCACGGTAATTAGGGAAATTATTATGACGTCTCTGGATACAATGGCACGGGCCTTGGTGGAAAGATTTAACAAACTTTTTCATCAGAATCTGGAGGTTTTGTTCACATAACTCAAAAGCGAACTGAGGTTTTGGAAGGCGAAGTGGGTGAAAACCTCCGAAGAAAAACTTTCTATTCCTGACGAGGCTTTAGGAGCCCTTGCTCACTGCGATAAAGTAATGTTCCCTTTGATAACATCATTTTTTTAAATTCTTATTACACTTCCTATCAGTGTTGCCTCATCGGAAATAAGTTTTTCTTCGTTGAGGCGAATAAAAAGTTGGCTCCGATCTAGTAATTCAGAAGATAGGCTATCTGGTGATAAATGAACAATTAGTTATCAATAGATTTTCCAGCAGTGGCCAAAGGCATATGGATTTTGTTTTATGAAAAATAAATTGATAAATTTATTATTGGAATTGTGGATTTGTGTTTTTGTTTGTTTCGTCATTTTTTTTCCATTATATTCATGTTATTGTTAACCGATTTCAGTTGTTTTCAGAATATTTGCAATACGCAAACAGTAGCCAAAGGCATAAATATTTTGTTTTATGAACATTAATTTTATAAAGTTTTTTTTCCGCATGTTTTATTTTCGAGAGTTTATTATTCAAAATAATTGTCAAATTGTGTTTTTGTTTGCTTCGCAATATTTTTTCCATCTTATTTATATTATTGTTCACTGGTTTCAGTTGTTTCAAATAAAAAAATATATATTTTATTTCATTCCTATGGATTTTATTACTTTGGTTACAAATTTCCATTAACTCATGGCCCCCCTGAAAAACTCCCTAGATCCGCCAGTGAGTCACATGGTTCTCGACCAACTTATCGGTGAGGAAGTTCCTTGTCCAAGTGCTCTCTGACTGAGTGATTCGGATTAGAAAAAATTCCACCTCATATTCAGCATTGTTCCGTACGGCACCTTATCCAAGAGTCCTTGCAATTTTTTTTAAAGAAATCCCAAATAGTCTTTTTATCATAAGTGGATCCGTCAAATAATACCCAACTATTTCTGCCCAAACATCAATTCGAATTGTGTCTTCGTATTTAGTTTGAACAATGAATTACATGAGGATTATCTCCAGGCGTTTGTGAAAATTGAGTTTTTTTCTGTATGAATTATTCAGATATAATGCAACTAATTTAAACGAATTTTGATTAATGAGTGTTACGTTTGAGACTTTCATTCATTATGGTTAATTGGGCGATATAGACGATATCAAATATGCTTTAACTGTTAGCGATAATGCAAAAAATTCCATTTATTTTATCAGAGTAAATATATGACATTTTGATAACATAATTATAGCCATAGTGTATACAATCATATTTATAATTAAATAACGAATTTAGTAAAACAGATGACTGTCAATTGGAGTTGCTATTAGACGGTTTAAAATGCTATATGAATATTTATTGAATATCCAATATTCATTATTTGTTTTGAAAGCGTTTAAGAGTGTTACCGCTATTTTAGTTGTCTCATCAACCCCTAATGTTTTTCACTGGAAACTACAGCGAGTGGAGATAACGGAAGCCTTGCTTATCAGAGTGGGATCCGAAACCACACTGTTGGCCTATTAAATTTGTTCACTGCAGTTGGTCTCGAATGAAAAATGAAGAAGTTTTTCTTATGAAACAATTAATAAGTGAAAAATAGAATAATTCAATTTCTTTATGTTTGTATATTGCTGGAATATTTGAAAGGCTGCGCTGCCACTCTCGGTTTATGAGAATTTATTTTGGTTCATCTTGATACTTGGCAGTGAAAAGCCAAATCAGTGTATCAGGGATATATGCAAAGTCGTTACATTTTTCAACGATTGGTGAAGAAATTGTGTTGGTTGATTTAATCTATACATCTTGGATAATATCTCTTGAGAACGGTTTGAGAAAGAATATATTTCGAAGGAACCAAAAATAGATAGATTGTGGAACAGATTATGTTTGGGCGAGAACGATAGTAGAAAGTGATGAAAATGATGAGTCAGAGAGCGATATGTCTGGAATAGAGGAATTGATTGAAGATGTTGGGGCTCAAAGCTTAACTGTTAAAAATAATAAAACCTACCTTAATTTGTGAATTTAATGTGTAGATATTATTTGGAATTATAATTATTATTTAGGTTAGTTATTGGGTATATTGTTGATCAATTATTATTAATTTGTTTTACGTTTATTATTCCAAATGCTAATTCAATATATGCTTTTTAGATGCATACAAATGTAATAAAAAATTTGCCCATTTTGAATATTAATACAGTTGATTTGAAAATCAATTACACAGAAAACAAAAGCTAATTAGCATGCCGGAGACTCTGAAAATTAATGGACTTAATTATTCAGTCAATTTGTTAAATATTAAATTGGATCTCAATAAATCCCCATTGTTATATCTGATACAGACCCAATTTTTATCAGTATCCTTGATAAAGCTACCATGTAGGGGTACATGTGGAATTAATTATAAAAATATAGTTGAATTAAAGAAATTGTGTTTTATTTACCATTAATCATACTTCATTTTGAAATAAAAGAATAAGCCTCCATTAAATCCGCAATTATTATGTTAAACTCGATCCCTTAACCGATAATTCATTAAGAATAAATGTTACACGGACTATAAATTCAAGGAAATTTTCGTTCCCTGTTGCACAATGACTTTTTCACTCTTTCTTCGACGCATCTCAGAGGCCAAGCTAGAATGGTCGACCTGTGCCCTTTTTAACCGACGAAATAAAAAAGGAGGAGGTTCTCTAGTCGACGCGTATATTTTTTTATGTATGGCCACGCATAACTTTCTACAGAGTACTTCGATTCCAATGATTTTTTTTTTCATTGGATAGGGTGTACTTCAAAGTTGGTCTCATCGTCCCCTAAGGGCAGCAAAATGGGGGATATTGATCGTTCACCCTCTGAATTTTGGTTCGTTAACCGACTCTATCAGGCATAACTTTGTACGTTGGATGATTCTTTCATTATTAGATAGTGTATACCTCATAGTTGATCATATATGGGATTTGGGATGGAATTAGCCCCTCTATGGGTAGAAAAATGGGGAATGATTGATTTTTCAATTGTGAAAATTGGCACACATATATAGTTGACTGTGACATATTGCTATAGTCATTTTTTTTGATCTCCTACATCCGTCATACTAATTACATTCAATGAAGGTGTTAAAGCTGGCCTATACAGGGTGTGTCAAAACCACACACCTGACCAACCAATGTTAAAGGCCGGACTACGGGGGTGTTATGACTCAACACACCACACCTGTAATACCAGACATTATTCGTTAGATTGGGAAAAACAGTATTAAAAGCATCGACTATCTGAATAGAGTCGAACCGGAAATGATCTATGGAGCGGTCGACATAGACCAATCTCCTTTCTTTCAATACCGGAACGTGGGTCGTTTATCCAGTTCAATACTTGGTTTGACTTGGTTTGCAGTTGTTTAGTCTTGAAGGTTTTCTGAAGTTCACTATATGGACGATTTTACTAGTACGCTTCTCATCATTATTTTACGATACTGTGATTCGAAGGACTTTTCAACCTCACTTTTGAGAGGAACATATTACCGAGTAACGACTTTGATATGACTGGCTTGGCTACTGTTCTAACACTGATTTCACTATGTCGTGAATGACTGAATTATAACCTCATCTCTGAACGTACTTGCTTGACTGCTTATTTTATTTTTTGCTTTTCATTTCCGTTTTTCGTCGGTTTAAGTTTTTATTAACCGACGAAATCAAAAAGAAGGAGGTTCTCTAGTCGACGCGTATTTTTTTTATGTATGATCACGCATAACTTTCCACAGAGCGGTTCGATTCCGATGATTCTTGTTTCATTGGATAGGGTGTACTTCAAAGTTAGTCCCATTTGAATTTGAACAAAAACTCCATCCCTACGGGTAGCAAAATGGAGGATATTCGTTCACCATCTGAATTTTGGCCGTTAACTTTGTAGTGGGTTTTCCGATTTGGATTTTTTTTTGTTAGATAGGGTATACCTCATAGTTGATCATATTTCAACTTGGAATGAAATAATCCACCCCTATGAGTAGAACAATAGGAGATGATTGATTTTACACTTGTGAACATTGGCATATATATGTACTTGACATTGACAGATCCTCCTACATCCGTCACAATAATTACATTCTATGAAAGGATGGAATTATATACAAAGTGATGAAATCAACTGACCAGAACTTCAAGAAATAATTTATATTATATAACAATAAATAGGTAAAGTGGATAATCATATTTAACAGTTAATAGTTGAGGTAGGTGAGTAAGTAAGTAAGTATTTTGGAAATAATAAAAATCAAGTAGGTAGTAATTAGTAGATTTCAGCCACAAAAAATTGAAAAATAAAGAATAACCGTAAAAAAAATCAACTAAAAAGCAAAAAATAAAAAAACTTTCTCAGTCTTAATGATAATTGAGCTCCTAAACTAATGTGAGTAACCAATTTTGAGTCGGTGCCAAACAAACTAGCAATTGAATCAGATAAAGCGTAAAATGATGGCAGCGAGATGCACACCGGCGTTTTGATTACTCCTTCAAAGTAATATAATGATCTTCGATAATTGTTTATTTGGCGCCGACTCAAAATTAGTTACATTAGTTTAGGAGCTCAATTATCATTGAGACTGTGTAGGTTTTTTATTTTTTGCTTTTTAGTTGATTTTTTCGTCGGTTTAATTTTTTAAAATTTATTAATAACTGAGCTTGAGTTTATGCGCGTAAATATTTTTTATGGATGTGTGATCGAATTAACAATGTTGTTTTTCACTCACATCGAATTCAGCAAATATCTGATCTAATTATAACAACCTCCTTCAGAGCAATATATCAAAATACCTGCAACCACCCGAGCTATCGCATCCGATAGAGTATGTTATTCAGTTTAATATACCATAAACTACGATTACCGATTAATCCAATTGGAAAAATATCAGATGGCGAAACCATTGCTGTGTTCCTGGAATATCGCTATAATCGGTATTTTCGCAAGAGTGGTAATCTCGTTTATCCGAATTACGACAGACGTTCCCACGTAGAGGAAGGGAGTGTACAAGATACGACAATAATTAGAACTATTCTCGGGATGATACACCAAAGGGGGAATTGTAATTGATTCGTCTCCTTTGCGTCAGTGGAATCAGTTTTCCATTCTCCGGGTGCAAGCGTGTATCAAATATAGGAGGGATAACAATGTATGCATTGGAAGATATGAAGCCGTTACAATAGGCAATGCAAGAGCTATTCATGTTATAATTCGCAGAAAAGGCGTCGTATTGCTTTGAACACACCAGTTTGGCTCTCACTTGAGAATCCAAAACGACTGAATAGTAGGAAGGCACATTGAAATGGATTTATTTTCGATTTTTGTAAGACAGCGTTAGTTAATATGTCAAAATATGTCAAATTGTATATAAGTTCATAAAACTCAAATACAAAATTTTAAAAACCCCCAACACAAAAAAAACCTCTGAATAGTAAAAAATATATATCACTATCCATCAAGTCATCTTTCAAACAAAAACTAGTAATCAAAATCAGTTCATCCGTTTGGGAGCGACAATGTCACAGACAGATACACACGTTGAACTTATAGCACCCCCTTTTTGCATCTATGCACCCCTCTTTTTTAACCGACGAAACCAAAAAGGAGGAGGTTCTCTATTCGACCCGTATTTTTTTTTTCCATCATATTTTTTTATGTATGATCACGCATAACTTTTTACTGAGGAGTCCGATTCCAATAATTCTTTTTTCAGTGGATAGGGTGTACTTCGAATTTGGTCCCATTTGCATTTAAAAGATGAAATCCCCTAAGGGTAGCGAAATGAAGGATTTTGATCACTCACCCTCTGAATTCTGGTCCGTTAACCGATTCTATCAGTCATAACTTTGTACTGTGTTCTTCGATTTGGATGATTCTTTTTTCAATAGATAGGGTATACCTCATATTTGGATTTCGAAAGAAATTAGCCACCCTCACGGGTGGAAAAATAGGGGATAATTGATTTTTCACTAGTGAACATTGGCACACACATACGTAGTTGACAATGACAGATCGCTACTGACATTATTCCTGTTTCACATCCGTCAAAATCAGTATATTTTATGAGAGGATGGAATGATATACAAAGTAATGAAATAAACTAACCAGATCAACGAAAATAATTTATATTACAACAAATAGTAAAAGTAGATAATCATATTATTTAACTGGTAATAGTTGAAGTAAGGTGGGTAAGTAAGTATTTTGGAAGTAATCAAAAAACAAGTAGGTAGTAATTGGTAGATTTTAGCCACAAAAAATTGAAAAATAAAAACTTATTAACAAAAAATTAAACTGACGAAATACGGAACTGAAAAGTAAAAAATAAAAACTTTTTAACAAAAAATTAAACCGACGAAAAAATCAACTGAAAAGCAAAAAATAAAATAAACTTCCTTAGTCTAAATGATAATTGAGCTCCTAAACTAATATAAGTAACTGAGTTTGAGTCGGCGCCTAACAAACTAGCAATTGAATTAGGTGAAGCGTAAAATGATGGCAGCGAGATGCACGACTGCGTTTTGATGACTTCTTTCATAGATAATGATCTTCGATAATTGTTTGTTTGGCGCCGACTCAAAATCAGTTACTTGCATTAGTTTAGGAGCTCAATTTTCATTTAGGCTAGGAAGGTTTATTTTATTGTTTGCTTTTCAGTTGATTTTTTCGTCGGTTTAATTTTTTGTTAATAAGTTTGTATGCAGATATGCCGATAACAATGTATTTTATGATTAATTTTGAATATAGGATAGTATATGATTTTATTGGCAGTTTTTTCATAACTATATACAGAACACCCTTCTAGAAAGTCCATCATTGAACCTCTCTTCTCATTAGTCATTCCGTCGGAATATATACTTTTCTAACTGACGAAAAAAAGGTTTTCTAGTCGATGCGTATTTTTTTTTATTTTTCAAGTATGACCACCCATAACTTTTTACAGAGTAGTCCGATCGTGTTTTTTTTTATTGGATAGGGTATACCTCGAACTTGGCCACATTTGAATTTGAAAAATGGAATCCACCCTTAACGGTAGAAAAATAGGGGTTGACTTATTTTTCACCTGTGGGAGATTTTGCACACATATGTTGTTCTGATGACACTATAACATAATAGAGGCCCAGAGTTAATCTGATGATGGAGACGGAAGACAGTCGAGAGAACTCCCCAAGGGTTTACAGCAGCTTCCTCGTGTTTGGGCTTATTATTTGCTTCCAAGTTTTTTTTTTTCATTATCAGATTCTTCTAAATATAGTTTTCTCATTCGAGCAGCATTTTGATGGCTCCCCCATGTTGTTATACATATATTGTTGTTTTATAAGTATTCATATTGTTACGGATATAAGCGGGTGCGCCCCTGTTGCGGATGACATCATGCTCCACATGTTCTATAACCGCCATTGGAAACTTCGAGAAAAGACCATTGCGAGTGACGTCATCTTCCAGATCTTTCGATAACGGCCATTCGGAGGTGCGAGGAGAAAACCGGCCGTTAATGATGATGGAACATTCCCGATCGCCGCTACTCCGGAACTTTCCGCTGTCCTATATATGCGGGTCATATGCGATAGGCGAGTCAGTCAGAAATCGGCAGTCAGTCAGAAGATAGTCTTGGGGATATTGTTGGGCATTGTAATTGTGAACAAGTATTGTTAAAGTATACTATTGAGTTGTGTTTCAAAGTGGAATAAATGAATTCAGCTTATCGAAGTATTTTTGAACCCCAGTTCCGTAACAATATTACATAACAATCAATAGTTAAAGTGGGTTATTATATTATACATATTATATAACAGTTAATCGTTAAAGTAAGGTAGCTAAGTAAGTATTTTAAAAGGAATCAGAAATTAGGTAGCTAGTAATTAGTAGAATTTAGCTACAAAAAATCATAAAAATGAAAACTTTCGAACAAAAAATTAAACAGACGAAAAAAGATACTGAACAGCGAACGATAAAATGAATCTTTTTAGTTTCAATAACTGAGCCTCCTAAACTAATGTGAGTAACTTATTTTGAGTTTTAAATTAAAGTAAAAAAGCCATGGATTACGAAAGGCATAAAAATATCAGCAGAAAATCTACGATCCCTACATTCAATTCGTAAATATTTGGGTAACGATGCAGCCTTTAACTCCTTTTACAATAGGTATAGAAGTATTTATAGAAAAACTATAAAGACTGCAAAACAGCGTTACTATAATGAAAGAATTGAAAGATCTGCAAACAAACAGAAAGAGAGCTGGGCAATTATGAATGACCTCAGAGGGAAAAACAATACGGCTCCACTAAAAACTGATCTAAACTCTGATTTTATAAATAACTATTATTGCACTGTGGCATACAACTCATCAAAAGAAATAAAATCTAATATTCATCCATTAAGTTTTCTCAAGGACAGATCCATATCAGAGACATTTTTTTTCATGCCTACAGATGCTACAGAAATTAAGCAAATCTTTAAAGAAAATAAAAATACAAACTCTTTCGGTTGGGATGACATGACCATAAAGATATCCTCAAATATACCAAATTCCGCTCTCACTGCCCTGGCGGAAGCTATAAATGCAAGCTTTACATTGGGAATATTTCCTGCATGTTTGAAAACAGCTATTGTTATTCCCTTACACAAAGGTGGTGACACCAGCAATCCTGCTAACTTCAGGCCTATTTCTATGCTACCTACCCTCGCGAAAATCATAGAAAAACTTGTTAAAAATGAATTATGTTGTTTCTAAATAGAAATAATATTATTAGTTCCAGTCAGTTTGGATTTCAAAGCTCAAAAAGTACGGGAGATGCTATGTTCCATCTGTTAGAAGAGGTATATCTACGTCTTAATGATCGAGAAATGGCAGCAGTGGTTTTTGTGATCTTTCGAAAGCGTTTGATTGTGTGGATCACGAAATCCTGCTGCAAAAGCTAGAAGTATATGGCTTTAGAGACGTATCGTTGAGATGGTTCAGATCATACCTATCAGAACGCACTCAAAAAGTCACACTCCATGGCAACATATCACAATCCCAGACAGTAACTCGTGGAGTTCCACAAGGGTCGGTTCTCGGCCCAATTCTCTTCTTGCTATATCAACGATTTAGCTTGCATTGATATATCTGCAAATATAACTTAATTTGCAGATGACACCACATTATTTTGGCACAGCAATAATGAGATGCATCTGCAGCAAAGGATTAGCCAAGATATAAAAAAAATAAAAGAATGGTGTGATGCTAATCTTTTATCATTCAACATCGCGAAGATTAGCATTATCACACTCAAGTGCTCCCCGCTGGAAATTTACCTAGGTTCTCAACTAATTGAAAACAAGGAGTCTGCAAAATTTTTAGGATTGCAAATAGACAAAAACTTGGTTTTTGCAAATCATATAACTAATATTTGTAAGAAAGTTTCTTCAGGTTGCTTTGCTGTCAGAGTATCAGCAAATGAATTGGGCACTATATCGGCCAAAAAGGTGTACTTTGCTCTGATTGATTCCCATTTACGCTATGGTATATGTTTTTGGGGAACATCTTGCCAATATTTATTTGATAGGGTATTTGTACTGCAAAAAAGAGGAGTTAGAAATATGTGTAAGGCAGGATTCAGGGACTCCTGTAGGTCCTTATTAAAAAAACACAATATCCTGACCTTGCCTTGCATTCTTATTTTGGAAATGGTATGCCTAATGCAAAAAAAATACAAAGATGAAATTTCTACTATATCTCGACGTCATACTAGAAATACGTTCAATATAAGTTTACCAATTCCAATCTCTTCAAAAATTAAGAGATCGTTCATTTACAACGGCAAGAAAATGTTTAATCACTTGTCAAATAAAATTAAAGGTGAAACATGTTCCACAAAATTTCCACAAAATTTAAAAATTGTAAAAAAGTTTCTGATATCGAAGGCCTATTATTCATTAGACGAATTCTACTCAGATAGGAATATCAGCATAAAATCTTAAATTATTTTAAATTGTGACTATTTATAATATATGTTATATGTTTTTATATATTTTATATGTATGATATGTTTTATATATTTTATGTTTCTTATGTTAATTAACAATTTTTGTGACTACGTATGTTGATAACGTGATTGTGACGCTATATGTATATTTTTTTCCTATTTACATTGTTATTTATATATTTACATATTTACCTTTAAGTACTCGCTTTGTCAACAAAAAATTATTTTTTCCGACAATAAAGCATATTTTGATTTGATTTGATTTGAGTCGGCACTAAACAATCAAGATAATTCAATTAAAAAAATGCGCTCTCCGTACGATCACTCGCAAAGACGTGTGCTCTTACCCGTGTGTCCGTTCCGATAACTGTCTCGGTGATATTGACTTCGAGAACGCTCGGAAATTCCCGGCGAAGGGACGTGCCGCCGCCGCGCACCACCCTGCCAAAATTTTTACGCTTTACGTAATTAATTTGCTCATTTGTTTGTTTGGCGCCGACTCAGAGGGAGTTACTTACATCAGTTTAGGAGCTCAGTAATTAAGGTTTATTTCATTTTTTTCTTTCAAGTTTTTTTTTTTCGTCGGTTTAATTTTTTGTTAAAAAGTTTTTATTCACAAAACATATTTTGATTTGTTTGGTTTCTCCGCTGGCAACATTCTATGCTTCGGTGATGGAGAGTGAAACAGAATGTGAAATTTCCGTATGATCGAAAACAAAAATCGAGAAATAGATCTTCCAGCAGTGTTACTAGTCCAATTGGCGTCTACAAAACCAGGGATGATTGATATTGGAGTACTTTCCGCATTTCAATTTTTCATTTTGTAATTACTCGAAATAATTACTACTTTACTACCTTTTTTCTCTGAAATTGAACCCAACCTCTTCCAAATTCCTTTTGACATGCATCTCCAACTATAATTCAATTTTTCCAAGTCTGTCACCAAAGCCTTCACTCAATTTTACTTTATCTATTGTATTTTTTTTATTCCAGTAAGGAATAGAAAAAGCACCAGATTTATTTGTTCATTTCTATAAACATTGAGATATCTCCTGAAACCAATTTCCAGAAGATATTCATCCATCTTGATGATTGTTTCAAAATATATCGATCAATCAGTTTTGCTACTGAAGCTCGCTGGAGTAGGGTGAAGGGCAACCTGCTGAATTGGCTTGAATCTTATGTAACTGATCGTTGTCAAGCGGTAACAATCGGTAACCACAAATCCGAATATCACCAATTACAATTACCTCTGGAGTGCCTCAAGGATTTGATCTAGGGCCAGTCCTATTTAATATTTATATCAACGATATATCCTAATGTTTTCGATTTGCCAATTTTTTAATGTATGCCGATGATCTAAAAATATATCACTCTATTTCTAATGCTGACGATATCACACTTATGCAGCTGGCCATCAATTACTTTCATAATTACTGTGAGGTAACTAGTCTTTATCTGAATTTTGAAAAGTGTTACCAAATTTTGTTTGGGCGCGGAAAAAGCATTGTAAATCATTCTTATCAAATATCTTCTGTCACGGATATAAAGGACTTAGGAATAATATTCGATTCCAAAATGCTCTTCGATAAGCATATATTTCACATTTCAAGAAAGGCTCACAAACTGGTAGGTTTTATTGTGAGAACTTGTCATGAATTTAAAAACTCACAGACTCTCCGTACTCTCTATATGTCATACGTCAATAGTGTATTGAGTTTTGGTTCTGTAATATGGAACCTTGGTTATAACATTCACATAAATAAATTCGAACGGGTTCAGAATATATTCATAGATTATGTCAATAAAAAATGTTTTCCATCCAACCCCGACAATCGTCAGTACGTTTGGAATGAGCTGAACTTATTAACACTAACGAATAGAAGGAAAATTTCAGACGTGAAGTTCCTCTTTAAAGTCATAAACAACTTAGTTGATTTGCCTGCTATCCTCAGTAACATCTATCTTGACGCTCCTACATATATCACCAGGCACCAGCACCTCTTCTGTTACGACCAATCTCAAACAAACTATTTTTTTAGCTCTCCAATGCATAGATACAACATATCATATAATTCTCTATCAAATTCTATTGAAATTGATATCTTCTCTTACTCATTTTCAAAGTTTTCCCAAATTTTGAAAAAGCATTTTCTCGCTTCGCAGACTTAACTGATATGTATTGAATAAGTTTGTTTTCATTTTCATTTTCGTTGCCATCCACTATTTCGTTCACTACATGTTCACAATTCATTACTTCAATTGATTTTTTATTTATATCTATCACCTATTTCGTAATTTCATTTTAGAATTATGTAGATTGTATATTGAGAAAACATCTATTTGTGAATACTGTCTCTGGGTTAGTCCCGTTTGTATTCCACTTTGTAAATAAATAACTAAATAAATATCATTACTGGAAGTCGTAAGAGTTTGGAATCGATTACATAAAGATCATACAGTATCATTTCGAAATGCGTATCATATAAGGAAAAGTAATAATGTTACTCGTTCGACTTATCAATTGTTTTTGCCAGAAATGCAGAAAACCAGATTTCCTCTGGAAATTTTGAGAGTGAAAGTGGAAGAGCGCGTCTCCTTGGTAACCCGATTCACTGATGAGACCAAACTATGCATTTTGTTCTTAAAATGGTCAAAGATCCATCTTGATGTATAACTGCACATCAGAACAATAAAATCTATTATTATTGATACCAAGTGGAAAAATGTATGTTTTCCAATTCAACACCCTCACACCAAATATCAATTTATCAACAGAATATTGTTTTATTATTATTCTATTCAAACATTATTATTCAATTTGAACATTTTTCACCCTACGGTATTCGACACGAGATGAAATAAAATTTTGTTTTTTCTTAAATTTTTATTTGGTAAACATTATTTCAACACACATAACCTCTGAATATTTTTTGAGGAGGTATCCGAATATTCCTCATTCTCTCAGGTAGTGAGTAACATATTGATGGAGAACTTTGAAGATAGAGATACCGAATGTCCTTAAGTTTGGTGGAGACGACATTTTCATAATTTGGCCACATCGCTGATAAGAATTAGAAACTGTTCTTAGTTGTATCAATGAAAAGAAACCCGCGATAAAATTCACCAAAGAATTAGAAGAGAACCATACAATTAATTTTCTAGATGTGTTGATAAAAAAATATCCAGGACAAAATTTCAGAGATGGGATTGTTTTTTGAAAAATATTCTTGAGCATAATGCATATTCAAAAAAAGTACACAAAAAACAATCCAACAAAATGAAATTATAAAACATCATGATCGACAACAACAACTTTTATTGACAAGTATACATTCCTGGGCTTTCCGAAAAATTGAAAAAATTCGGCAATAAATTCAGTGTAAGAACACTATTCAAAACTCATATATTAGGATTTGAATTAACCCGAACAGAACCAATAAACAATAACCTTTGTATTTGTGGTAAAAGTTACACAGAAGAAACGTCCAAACCTTCAGGCATAAAAAAATCTGAACACAAAAATGAAGTGAAAAGTTGGGATCGAAAGTAGCCGAACAGAGGAAAAACACAAACAGGGACAAGGGATCCAACATGGATGTCCTCCTGAAAAAGAAGGTAGAGAAATTTCTTACCTAATAGATCACGTTGACTTGAACATCCTGTGAACCTGTGTGCTATATATCAGATTTTGACAAGTAACTGGCATGAGAACACGATAACCTTAAGAGCGTTTCAAAATTGTGATAAGTATCCAAAAACTTCGATTTGAGAGAGGTAACAGAGGTGATTCCCAAAGCGTCATCAAATAAAGTATATTTTTCATAAAACAATTCTAATATGACTATTGAACTTTTGTTTTAAATATTTAAGGCAAGTCATTCTCAAATTTGAAATTTTCTTGTTTTTGTTCCATTTAGCTTATGACTGTGGCTTTGCCCGCTTGCCGTCATCCCGTTTCCCGTTATTACGTTATCTCGTTTGGGTGGCATAATCGATTTGACATTGAAAATAATGCTTTGTGACGCCTATTTTAAATTCAAAAACCCCTTTTCACCCCTTTCTGGATTCAATTTTTAAATAAGAATGAAAATGATTTATTTGTATCAAAAAGCCAAAACACCAATTTTCCTGACCCCAAATTGAATACTAGTAAAATCCCCATAAAAAATTCAACCCTCCATTTCACATCCTTAGGAGTTGAATTTCTGAAAACACTGAAACATGTATTTCTTTATTTGAAACAAAAACCCTCAGATACCAATTTTTGGACCCTAATTTAAAAGGCCAAATTTCCACTCCCATTTAACCTCTTCAGGGATTGAATTTGTAACACTGGAACTCGTATTTCTTTATTTGTAACAAAGACTCCAAATATCAATTTTTTAAAACTAACGGTCCTCCTTCACATACTTTTAACCCCTTTCGGATTAAATTTCAAAAAACCCTGAAATACGTGTTTCTTTATTTGGAAACGAAGGCTCAAATACCAATTTTCATGACAGTGACTTCAAATCTAACGGTATTTCAACTCTCACGCCTCATCTCACCACTTTAGGGTTGAATATCAAAAATCTTTTGGTTAATCTATGTCATCATGGAAATAAGCTGTCAAAATTTCGGCTCTTCAGGTCTAGCGGTTTGGTCTGGGCGTTGATCGTATGTCAGCCAGTTAGTGAGTTAGTCAGTCAGTCAGAACATATGATTATATATGTATAGATAATCTTCCTCTGTGGGCCGGGTCACATCGGAGTGGAATATAATGTTGAGGCAGATACACTAGCACTGATCGGCGTAGAACCATTTTGCTGATTTCTACTTCCAAAGAAGTTCAACAAAGAGGAAGGAGCATACAGGAAGGCAATATAGCTGAGGCTCTCAGGACATGAGCTAGCCAAGGATCTCCTCATTAACTTCAATCGAAAGAGATCCAAAGGACTACTTAACCTCAGTAAGAGTAGCCTCAAGGCAATAACAGGAGATTCCTCAAGGGACATTGCGGACCCAGAGAACATGTCAGAACTCTGGGCTCAGAGGAGAACAACACCAGGATGCTGTTTACCACAAAATATTGGGATATCTAGGATAACACCAGTTAATTATATAGATCCTCTCAAAGTACTCAAATTTCTCAGAGAGCTGGGGCTTGAGGAGTTGATTTAAAATAGGAATCCCTGGATGAGCAGAAGGCGTTATGGCACGATAGGTCTAATCAGAACGTAGCGGATATGTCACCATCTATTAGCACCAATAAAGAAACAATTTCAGTTATGTCAACATGCGAGCTCGTCCGGATCCTAGGTTGGAAAGTACATCCAAACTAGTCGTGCCTAACGATATTAATTTCTCGGGTCTCCAAACCTCCCGATAATAATCCTATGGTAGTCCACCACTGACAGAATCCGAAGCCACATGAAAGCAGCTCCTAATCTGAGAAGGATCAACGATTCCATGGAAGGATTCGTGAGCATAATGAGATAGTCACTCAACACTACTTCCTCTTATCAGGGTTTCAGAACTTTATAAAAACTTATCCAGCGAATTGTTCCATAAATCGTCGACAAAGGAAAGATAAACTAGTTTGGGACAAGTGAAATAGGGTGCCCGCAGGAAATAAAGAAAACTTATGGAATCGACTGAAGGATAACAAATTAAAATATTTCTTGGAATTTCGCAACACAATTTCTATTCTGGAAATATCTGAGATGGAATTGTTGTTTCATTTGCTCCAATATCAAGAAGAAGTAATGCAACATTCATCTGGGGAAATTAATTGTGTTCGTTTCATTGGTAGGTTGAAGAATGTTTCGTTCTGAGTCTGGAAAGATTAATTATTTTCGTATATTAGTAAATTTGGATTGATCCAAGAAGATATAGTGCTTCTCAAAAGTCCCCTCCCCCTCTTATTTTTGGAACGATTAAACATAAACAAGTGAAATTTGGAAACTGAATATTAAAGTTGTAAACTTCCCTACTTGTGATGATAGATGACGAAATCGTCAAAGATGACGTCACAAGGCCATTGTGACCAATAATTTTAAATGGAACCCTACGGCAAGCGACACCTCTTTTGGAAGGTATCGAAAAAACCTATTCAATGATACTAATTTTGTTTGTGTTTATGGTAGTTTTGATGGCTCATTAGTAAACATTAAAATTTAAATTCCTTTCAGTATGATATTAATTACAGATTTAAGAATCAGTATCTACTTGAAGAAATTGCTCGAAGTGACCTCCATTTACTTCCTGACAGTGGAATATCCTATTTTTGAACTCTTCTCGTACTTTTATAAATGTGTCTGCGGAAACAGCCTCACATTCTGCAACAATACGTTGTTTTGAAACGTCAATATTGTCAGGTTCAGTGGCGTAAACCTTCGATTTAAGGTACCCTTACAGGAAAAAAATCCAAAGGTGTGAGGTCCGGTGATCGAGCTGGCCATTCCGTTGAACCTCGTCGTCCAATCCATCTACCACGATACTCCTCTACCAAATACCGTCTTACTGCACCGTAATAGTGTGGAGGAGCACCATCCTGTTGGAATGTTATTTCCAAATTGCCGAATTCATCTGGATTATCTTCCAAAATTTCAAGGATTAACGGTTCTATTGCGTTTTGCAACAGCTCCAGATTAACCTCACCAGTTAAATTAGTATTTAAAAAAAGAGGCCCAACGATGTGGTTTCCCAGGATACCTGCCCGAACTTTCACCTTCTGGGGAAATTGGGTATGTGTTTCACGAAACAGGTGAGGATTTGCGTCACTCCAATACCTCACATTATGTGTATTTACATTTCCATTTAGCTAGAAAGTACTTTCGTCACTAAAACAAATTGTTTTGACATAGTCTGGCTGTTGGTTAATTTTAGTTTCCATATTTTCTAAATTCTAGTCTTCGGTCTGGGTCGTCGTCTTAGAGTTGATGAACCATTTTTAATTTGTATGGATGAAATTTGTTTTTTTTCAACACCCTGTGTACTGTACTTCGACTGACTTCACAGGTAGATGCAACGTGAGTTGTTGAAGAAGTAGGATTAACTATTACTTCTGCCAGTATATCAATTTATTTCTCATCAGAAATTTGTGGTCGGCCAGATCGTTTCGCATCATTTATACTACCCGTTGTTTCAAACTTACGAAGAAGCTCCTTTAAATAAGTTCTCACAACGGGGCGATCGGGAAACCTCTCATTAAAAATGCGTTCTGCTGCATGAATATTTTATCCAGTTTCACCAAGAATTAGGATCGCTGCTACTTCATCACCTAAAGAACGTACCATTTCGCTTCTTGAAGCACTTAAACGTTCGGCTCACAACAGTTCAAAAAACTATTAAAATGTACAAAAATATTAAAAGTACCAAAAGCTGCTAAAACAGTTAAACGTTCGATCAACAATACACAAATTATTAAATGTACAAAAACTTGGACAATTACAAAAACGCCGAATTAGGGAGACTAACAAAAACGTCAGCTTATTTGACAACTATCCAGAGGCGGAGCTTGAATTTGGAATTTTAGTATTAACTGATTTAATTCATCACAGCTTTGCGTTTTTTCGATACCTTTTAAAAGAGGTGTCGCTTGCCGTAGGGTTTCATTCAAAATTATTGGTCACAATGGCCTTGTGGCGTCATCTTTGACGATTTCGTCATCTATCATCACTAGTAGGGAAGTTTACAACCTTTGATATTCAGTTTCCTATTTTCACTTGTTTATGTATAATCGTTCCAAAAATAAGAGGGGGGAGGGAACTTTTGAGAAGCACTGTATGTGCAGGTACAGTGCGGCTTTTTATAGTCCCTCTCCTGTCAACTTTTGAACGGTTCGACGTCAAACAATGGGACGAAAACCGTTTTGAATGATATTACCAAAGGTCTGGCTTGTTGGCTTTGCTCCAGTGCCATTAAACTTGGCTCACATACACTATAATATTACCAATACTACTTTTTGAAAGAAATTACTCGACAGAGGGCGCTGGGGACACATCAACTTGGAAATTTCAAAAGGTATTGAGGTCGAGTTGCATATCGTTGAGAAGGTAATTCAATTTCACTTTCAACCTTGGTTGTTGTACGGAATCACAATTGCGATGAGCTACACCAAATATGGTCAATAGAGAAAGATTCATTCCATTTTCAAATTCGTTTCAAAGCTTAATTAGGTAGAGTACGAATCCATACAATAATCCTATTTCCGATCCAAATAATACCCAATTCATTTATTTTTAATTACTATAATCATAACTAGTTCCATTTACTGGATTTGGTAAACTGATAATTGAGCAGTTACCCAGAAAGGCCTGTAATTTTGTCGATGTTTAAGATCTTCTGATGTATAAATGATTATAACACTACTTACCTGCTCTTCATATTTAAAACGAATTATCGCATTTGTATTTCAAATTTAGTATTGAGACAACACAATGAAAAGTAGGGTGGGGGGGAACACAAGTGGATACGATTCGCTGTGGCGACGGTGGGTACCCGCCAGTGTCATGGCATGCAGCGGTTGAAAGATTACGATTGTTAGGTAAATAAGTGGGTAGTGTAGTTTATTAGTAGATATTGACACTTCTTATTCATAGATTTCATCTAGATCCCTATAACATATTTGCCGAAGAATAATGTTTCCATTCAGAAGTTATAGAAGTATAAGTTCCCTACGTCTTGTGTAACGCCTTCACGAAATCATGGTACGCCTATGGAATTTCCCGAACTAGTTTCGTTTCGGGCCCCTTCGAGAAGAACTGTTCATTAAAAGGGGGAAGACCAAACATACTGTATTCACTCTACTTCTACTACTGTCTATTTCAGGGGCGGATTAAGAGGGGGACAAACGGGGCAATACTATAAATTTTATGCTGAAGTTTTGTCTATATATTTAGACTTTATAACCATCACATGTAGTTTTTAAAGATATTATCAAATTCATTTCCATTTAGTACAAACAAGACCCCTAATCGGGAACCAGCTGACTGGTCAGGTTGACGAGAGTCTTATCGATATATGAAGCCAAGCACGGCTAGGCGCTACCATTACTTGGATGGACGACCATCTGCCAGGGAAGACTCACGTTTAAGAGCCCCGAATAAGTGTAGTGTAGTAGCATATTCACGGCTGTAGGCGTCATATCAATGAATACGAGATATGGCGATAGATATAGTATCATTCGGAGGAGACGTCAAGATTGCGGTCCTGAGTTCATGGATGTTGAGCTCATTAAAGGCCTCTGGTTGGAAACATCAGAGGATTCGGCAAAATTTCAGGTTCGGTGTTCAGCCTTGGTTACAGAAATAGGATGTTAGATAAAGAAATTAAAAAGAAGAACTCATATCCTCTTAGCGTCCTATTCATAGGGCAATGATTTTGAAAAAACTAAAAGGGCACCTTTGTTTTGCCCAGTGCTATAATATTCAGGAGGTCCAAAACAATCAGATATTCCCTTTAATAAAAAAAACTCAGAAAGAAAAATTATTTGGACGTTAATGGGTTGATTCAATGATTATTTTTTGTGTGAAATATGTTGGATATAGAATAACATTCGTAGTTTCTATTAAAAAATTAGAACTTGCGAATCCATTTCTTCTCCATATTGTCGAGGAAGCGGAATTAACTTTTTTCAGGGAAGCTGCTAAACAGTTAAAGCGGAACAATTTGGAGGAAACTGTCTGACTGCATTGGTTTTATTTCTTCCCATCACGCACACACAAGTTAACTATTAAAGGTCTCAGAATTTCATGTCAATTTCCGGGTTTGAGAGCCATTTAATGGCTGATATGGATTAAATTGAGTAATATCCAGCTTTGTTTCGGAGTTTCCAGTTTGCCGGACTTGATTTCTGTCTAAAACTATCCGGGCATTTAGTGAAACTTTGATGGAATCGCCATGGGGCAACTAATACTGCCATTCGTTAGAGATTTACTCTAAGTTTCCAGATAATTAGTTCTGGTGTATGTTGTCTCTGAGCATTCGACCGTTCGGTAAGTTCGAAAACCTAGATGGGTATTGTTTTGTTCATATCAGTTATTGAACGGTCGGCGATATAGTTCGCTAGCAGCCATTTCATTACCAGAACTGATGTTGGGGACAATTACCGCTGAAACAAAGCTACTTCAGGATATTTGCTACATCGACTATATATATGATATTTTCCAATTTTCAATAACTCACAGGGACCGTTTGGAGATATGTTCGAACTTCAGCAATGAATTATTCATTCGGAATATATTTATAATGTGATGAAAGCACATATTCATGGATTTGATAATTTCATTAGCCCGACTTTTGATACTTTCATGTGCCTTTCTTTATATGGTATTTTCAACGTTGCTTCAGTGCACCAATTTCCATCATTAACCGACGAAAAAAAAGGAGGAGGTTCTCTAGTCGACGCGTAAATATATTTTTTTATGTATGACCACGCATAACATTTGACATAGTAGTACGATTTTGATGATTCATTTTTATTGGATAAGGTATACCTCAAAGTTGGTCCCATTTGGATTTGAAAATGAAATCCACTCCTAAGGGAGGAAAATTGGGGATGATTTTTGGTTCATCCACTGAATTTTTACTTCTTACCCGATTCTACCACGCATTACTTTGTACTGGGTTATACGATTTGGATTATTATTTTTTTTATTCATCGAGTATGCTTGGAAGTTGGTCCCATTTAAATTTGAATAAAAATTACACCCCCAAGGTTAGAAAAACAGGGGATGATCTATTGATTTTACACTTGTGAACCGATTCTGTTGAAAACTGGCAAACAAATGTAGTTCTGATGACACTAAAACATAATGGAGGCCTGGAATTAATCTGATGATGGAGACAGAAAACAGTCGAGGGATCTCCTCAACGGTTCACAGCAGCTACCTCGTGTTTGGGGTAATTTGTACATGTATAATTAAATGTCCTGACTCACTGATTGACTGATATACGATCAACGCCCAGATCAAACCGCTGGACCTAGGAGCTGAAATTTTGACAGCATAATTTTCTGATATTCCATGCCTACAGGGGTGAAAAGGTGGGTGAGAAGTGAAAGAACAGTTGGTATTGAAATGAGAGTAATGGAAATCAGTATTTGGGCTCTTCTTCACAAATAAAGATGAATGTGTTTCGGAGTTTTTGAAAATTCAAGTTTAAAGGGGTAAAATAAGGGTTGAAAGTCTGCATGGTTAGTTTTAAAGTTAGATTCATGAAAATTGGTATTTGGGGGTCTTTGTTACAAATAAAAAATTGAATTTGATGTATTTGGAAATTCAACCCCTAAAGGGGTGAAATGGGGGTTAAATTGGGTTCGGAAGTTTGTATAGGAATACCGTTAATTTTCAAGTTGAGGTCATACAAATTTATATTTGAAGTCATTGTTACAAATAGAAAAAATATGTATCCCAGTCTTTGTTAGAAATTCAACCCCTAAAGGAGTGAAATGGAGGGTGAAAGTTTGTATAGGGGTTCCGTTAGTTTTCAAGTTAGGGTCATAAAAATTGGTATTTTTGGTCTCTGTAAGGGAAAAAGAAATACATGTTTCAGTGTTTTTATAAATGCAACCCCTAGGGGGTGAAAGTTTGTGTGAGGGTTCCGTCAGTTCTGAAGTAAAGAGAATAAAAATTGGTATTCGAAGTCTTTGTTGAAAATAAAAAAATACGTGTTTCGGTATTTTTAGAAACTTCGCCCCTGGAAGGGTGATTGAATTTGTAATAGTCGCCAAAAGAAATACAAAGTTCAACGCGGACGAAGTCGCTGGTGCCAGCTGGTTAATTTTTGAAGTAAGGTGGGTAGGTACGTATTTAGAAAGTAATGCAAATGAAGTAGGTAGCAATCAGTAGATTTTAGCCACAAAAAATTGAAAAATAAAAACATTTCAACAAAAAATTAAACCGACGAAAAAAGAAACTGGAAATCAAAAGATAAAATGAATCTTTTTAGTCTTAATAACTGAGCTCCTAAACTAACGTAAGTAACTAATTTTAAGAATCAACGAAGATCATTAAATAACTTCAAAGAAATGTTCAAAAAAAAAATATAACATAAAATTGCAACGTGAAATCTCCAGCGATAAACGATTCCAAAAATGCGCAACGACGTGTGCACTAACGTGTGTGCCCATTCGGGTAGCTGTCTCGCTGATATTGACTTCGAAAAGGGACGCGTTGCCGCCGCGCACCTTACTGCCATCACTTCACGCTTTACGTAATTAATTTGCTTGTTTGTTTGGCGCCGACTCAAAATTACTTACTTACATTAGTTCAGGAGCTTAGTTATTTTATCAAGACTTTCAGTGGAACGTTCTTTTACGCGGCTTGCGGAGGTGTTGACTGGTAGAAAATGTTATTCAGGAAAAAAGCGTTATGCTCTCTCCATGCTACTTTCTCTCTCTCTGTCTCTTTCTATTATATACGAGTATGTGTAACAACTACACTTGGTCCTGTCAGAACCGAATGTCAACGCATTCAATTCCTATATAGGGAAATAGGAAATGCAAAATTAATGAAATGAGGGATTTTCAACTCACTACATACAGTGATTTGATATTTGAATTCAAATATACCTTTTTCACATGTTAGAAAGCCTCAGTTTTCAAGTAAGGCAATGAATAATTCAATTTTGTCATTTTGTAGTTGGTAGAGCTTCAATGTGCTCCGCGAATTTCGTGAAATTCAGTAGTTTAAAGTGCCGTTTAAACCCCAAAGTGTTGAAAAAGTGAATTATAAACTCCATGAAAACAATAAAACAGTGTGTTGAAAGTGATTTGATAGCTTGAAAAAAGAAAAAACACGATATCTGGCCATTGGAAAACTGCAGGCGATTGTGACCCTTAATAACCGCCGAGTATGGTAATTTCGACCGTATTGTAACAAGAATATTATCCTTTTCTAACCTAATCAAATCTTCATAAGGAGTAATAACTGATTAGGTTAGTATGTCTCTACTATTTCATTTTCACACCGAAAATAACGTTTATATTTTAAATTACATAAGACGTTGAGATGTTTTTTAACGTTGCACAAATGATGCAAATTATACATTTTGTAAGATTGAATTATTTAAAGCGCTCTGTACAATCATAGAATCTGAAAGCATTATAATATTAATCAAATTGGTGCATTTAATTAGCACTGTAAACCAAGTAAAAGTTTGGAAGTTTTAATAGGTAGTTATGGTTTGTGTGTGAGATGTGAAATGCTGAGCCGGTTCCCAGCAAATATTTGGGTATGTGCATTATTATAAGTGGGAATTTCATTATATTCCGGGAAAATGATAATTGGATTGATTCGGATACCGTTGAATTCTAACGTATAGTTGGGCTATTTATCGACTTTTTTGGGGATGTTTTTTCATCTATAAATGCATACACTGAAAGGGAACTTTTTTATAATTCCCAAAATTTCAATGTTAAGGTCTCCATGGTAAATATGATACTTTTTAGGAGCATGATATTGATTGCAAAACATTTGATTTTTATCATTTTTGTGTCTTCTAGATATGTACGTCTAATGTGAACAGGCGGTTCTTGGGGTTTAACTAAAAGTGCTTGAATTGGTGAGGATATTCTAAGGGCAACCCATTCGATTTTGTTTTTGAAGATAATTTTCCCGAGTTATGCGAAAAAAATATGAAATGATAAAAAAATATTTTGTTTTATAATATTCGTTCGAATTTTGGGAAGATAATACATCTTTTTTATATATTTTTTTCTGGCTTATTAAGGACTTATCGTAGAAATTACTTAAAGAAAAATATTTTTATTTTTTGATGGCCTACAACTGTAAGCGGTTATGCAAGAAGTAGTATTACACCCTTTATATGAGAATTGACTCAAATGAATATACTTGTTGTGGACCAGAGTTCTGAGAATATTAGCTTAAACATGTCCATTTCCGTGACCTTCACTTTCATATTTCGCACTAGAGGATGTGTGTTACAGGAATAAATAAATATAAACATGAAGGTACGTGTTCAAAACACACGTTCACCATGTTATTTCGCGTGTTCTTCTATCTCCAACACGTGCAGCTGCTGTTTTTTCGAACTGCTGGTTCTGTCACATTCGTTTTTTAATAAACCGTCCGAGACATACGCAGAAAACTTCCAACGGGGGAGTTGATGGTAGTCTGAAGTAGTTTATTTGTCACAGCTTGGATGTACGTGGATATATTTGAGAAAGAACGAACCCGTTTCGAGGAGGAAGGATATTTTAAATATTGATTATATTTCCCTGAACATGCCTCATGACATTTGTTTTAAATGGATTTTCTTTGTCTTCAGTTATAAGAAACCTTTTCTGTGAAACTGTGGAAAAAGCGCCACATTTACCAATTGCATCGGATGCGCAAACTTTGACTGTTTTTAATTAGCATGAAAAAATAATCACTAATTTACGAAGAAGGTTGAAGGAGCAGAATCGGGGGTAACAGACCCATAAGATGGCGCAACCTGTTCTCAGTTTCAAGGTTTCGCTTTTTGGAAACTTCATCAATTCCATTTTTTGGAATACATGAGAAATTGATTTGTTGAAAATATAAACAGGATGTTCATAAAATCAGAATGTTTCCCTTTTCAACATGAATACCCCACAAGAGGTTATCTTGACGATGGAAGATAGTGACTAAGGTTTATCTTTCAGTCGCAGATGATTACACATCTGATTTTATGAACATCCTGTTTATATTTTCAACAAATCAATCTATCATACCCCATGACAGGTTTTAATGTCAGAAACACGAATTTCAAAGTGTCTCTCCAAAAGAAATGATTCTAACTTTTTCCATCTTTGCAAAGTGAGATGGCTTCTTGAAAATGTGTTTCCCATTTCTTCCGGTCTTCCTGATGATCGTGGAAGCGTGAAATAGATTTTCGTCGACAAAAATGTATTGAAGACCTAGTGAATGCGATGTCTCTCCTGCGTCAATGTTATGAATGATTTCTGGTGAAAACTCTCTTTTGGAAAACATTCTTCTTTGCCTCATTCATCTTTATGAGTTCTTAATTAAGACTGGAATAGAAAATCAAATAACTATCTGAATGAAAATGCAAATTTTCAATTTCAGATTTCTATCAGATGTAGTTCAATGTCCAGCTTGGCTTTAGCCGGGGAAGTAGTTGTTTTCTGTTAGACATTCACAAAAATAACTTCATTTTAATCGTGGATTTTTCAATTCACAGAAAAATATTTCTATCAATATTCAATTGAGAATGTTTCCCTTTTCAACATGAGAAATAAAATGTAACCAATTTCCTGTATTAGTCCGTGCAGAGAAATTTGGAAAATTCATCATTTCAAGGCCCACTCAAGTCGATTAGTAGAGAGCGTATTCGATTAAGACGTCTTAAATATATATAAACAGAGTTTATTTATATAGGGTGTTTGTTACCCAATGGCATATTTTCAATTTATGGATTTTTCTACTAACCCTGTACGAAAGTCGGTGATGTTCACTCGGAAAGTAAAGTATCTCTTCAATGAAGTACTATCTCATTATATGGTAACGAATCTGGGGTTCGTGATTTAAAATTACTGAACTAATAATTGTCCGTGTATTTATACTTCACAAAACACAACACAATAATGCACTCTAACTATTGAATAATCAATCACAATTCACTGTCCAAAGTGCAAAATCACGCGCTTGGTATTACACTACTAATCTCAATGAATCTTTCAAAACTGTACTATACAACGCTTGCGTACAATGATGTATATGGAAATCGTTAATATCAGAAAGTCGAGTGCTTTTCGAATCACTGGAGAATTCTCGATTGTTCAACGTCTACCAGTCACGCCACATTCTTGGAATCCGTGTGGGCGGCTAAACATAAGAACATGCAGTAGCGTACTGTATTCGTAGCAATATATTTATCACCTCCTCTGATAACACAGTTTGTTTTATTGGAATGTCGACTGTACCCAGTATTAAAGTTTGTAATGTTTGTTTGAAAACTGAAGTGAGTATTCCATGTAATAATATGGATAATACTCAGCTAGTTCGTCGTTGTGACCCATAGGTATATTACATCATTTCACCAACGGAGCGATGAAATGAGAATAAAAACAACACATTATTTTTATAATAACAGCAGTTTTTTTCGAATTGAAATAGAACAAGATGAGCAAACAAATGGGGATATTCGTTGAAAATTGCATAACAAACTATTGAAATGGCATACAATTTGAACGAAACCTATAACATTTGGCATACCGCACTCTCGTCCAATCATCACCCTTCATTTATTAACGTTGTGTGATATCGTCTGGTAAACTTTTCCTTTCAAATATCCCTATAGAAAAAAATATGATGGTGTAATATCTTAGAATCGGGGAAGACGACTGTTCCGCCCACTCCATTTCTTCTGAAATGCTTCATTTAATGGACTTGAAGCACTTTTGTAAGTGGCGCCACAGTGACGGAATCGGGCGACTTACTCCAGATAGCACAAATTATCCGTAGTTGCCCCTGTGAGTGCCTCAGTTTCAATTTGTTTGTTACAAACGTGAAAACTGCGGTTGCATTGTGATTTGGCATGTATAATCTTTGAATTAAATTGAGTCCCGGTTTTGGAAATTGCCCTAGTAATGAATAAAGTGCAGATTAAGACGAGTAGTCTGCGAACCGCATTTAACTGACTGAACACGTGCACTGCGAATACGTAATTCGCCTGTCATCGTAGTGTTCACATGTAATGTATTGTCAAGTTGAAAATAGTTTCATATTCGTGATGGATCAAGTGGTGGTTGCAATGGGGTTTTTACCCATTTCAAGTCACACCGTTTTCGAGAATCAGTTTGTGAAAAAAGAGCAGTATTGGTGCGTTCGGGTCATGTGTGTCAAGTGAGGGGAGTTAAAAGAATTGGTTATTCCAGCATACATGCAAAAGTGATTAGCCAAGCAGCAACGACAACAAATCAGTACCCTGTCGAATTAGAGGTGAATGAATATTTTCACAAATAATTGATAAAATTCCATTAAAACTTGAATGTCTGATGTAGGAGTAGATAACAGAATTTGACTAAAGAAATATTCTTGAATGTGTATTCCATGAATAAAAATATGTTTCATGCATGTTTTTTAGATTACTGTAATTATAAGTATTTTTTTTTATTGTTTATTTCAATGTGAAAAGTGAACTTGTAGAATTTTTCAATTGACTTTTTCCTTCCTCCTACTTGGTTGCCATGGAGTTCAATCGGAACTACATACACAATTTTTTATTTACGTTTTTTCTACCCAAATATGTGCAAAGAAATTATGAATTGACTTTAAATATTTCCAAGCAGCATTATAGCGACGGACACTGATACTACAACTTCGACTCGGTGGTTATCACGTAATCACTACTAAATCTACCACTATACGATAAGAATAACTGAAATTTTATATGTGTATGGTTGTAGTCACGTAATTCCCATCTGTGGTAGCCACTCCACAGTTCTGTAACTTATTAGTGTCATTTGAGGTGTCTGAAACATTATGGCCACCGAGCAAATCACTTCAAATGTTTTCAAACTTAAAAGTGGAAAATAACCGTTGCGGTAACCATCCGGTACCACTCAAATATCACTTAGAAGTCACGTCACTTCCAAGAGAGTATGACAGTTTCGGTGACGTTTTGGTAACTTACATAAAACCTTCAATGTGGCAGGCACTTGATTGTTATATGTGGTGATGGTTGCCACGTTCTTGCTATCTCCATAAGTTCGCATTAAATAAAAGTCACTACAAATTACAATAACCTTCAAAATTTACCATACCGCGAGATGACCAAAGCTAACCGTAGTTTTCGCAAATTATTTTATTGTGGCTTACAAAAGTTTGTTTAACCTGTTACATGAAACATGAATGATTTCATTCAATATGAAATGAGTTATGCGTTTTCAATAGACAATTTTCCTCGATTTTGAAGTTACCGTGGATTGGTCCGTGCGATGACGAAAACTAACCTAACTTTTCTCAAATTATTTTATCGTGGCTTACAAAAAGTTCGTTTTATCTGTAACGTGAAACGTGAATGATATTAATTCAATATGAAATGGGTTATGCGTTTTCAATAGACAATTTTCCTTAATTTTGTAGTGGCCGTGGATTGGTCAGCGCGATGACGAAAACTAACCTAACTTTTCTCAAATTATTTTATTGTGGCTTACAAAAAGTTCGTTCCACCCATTACGTGAAACGTGACAGATATTCATTCAAAATTAAATGGGTTATGCGTTTTCAATAGACATTTTTTCTTGATTATGTATAAAAAGGTTAATTTAAATGGATCGGATCTATGACTTGTCCCCCTGCTTAATATTTATACTTTAATTAATAATTCTGTTTGCATAAATGCCATCATTTCCATTACTTGTTAATTGATAATTGTTACTTGATATTTGATAATTTTTGATTGGAGCTGCATAAATCCACTATACTTGCTACATGCCTTTTTATAACAATTAAGGTTAAAACTTTGAAGTGGCAGGTTATGATAGCCCGCCCTCCAAGGGTATAAGACCTAGTGTAATTTTTAGGATATAACTATGAAGTGGTGACTCATGAGCATGCGACGTGGGTGCCACTTTCCAGTGGTGGAAAAGTTAATATTTCAGTACCACTGGGCACTTTATGATGGTAGAAGCTTTATAGTGGTATATTAACACTTTCTACCACTTTGAAGTTATACTCTCCAAAAGCCGCCATATTTACAGGAATATGCTGGGTCGCCATTATTGGAAAAATGATCGAAGTAGCCAATAAAAATATATTTGTCATCAGCACTGCATCTTACGTAGTAATTTGTTACGTAAGTATTTGTTTCAACTAACCAAGATTGATAAAACAATGTTTGAGGGATTTAAGTACATAATTTCAGAGGCAAGTTATTTCCAAAATTAAGATGTTTTCCTTAAATGTAGTATATTCAGATGGCGCGTGCTCACAATCGAGCTACAACACCCATATTTCACATAAAACTTTCAATCGTTTTGCTTTTATCCCGATCAGAAGTATCCAAATTCAATATACTTACTTACTTTGTATGTTTATATGTTATATATTTTCAAAGTTGATCAAGTGTTAGAAATGAATCAGGCAAAATGGAAGAATGAGAAACATTTATTACAAAAATATGTTGCTGAACAGAGATCGAGCTACATATCATTTACACAAACGCAGTCAGTTGTTTAACGTGTCCAGTGTCGGCCACTACATATCCACGTTTTTGCCAGGTGACCACAACGGTGTTGGAATGTGGCTATCTGAGATCCAAGAACGTAGATCGGAACGTAGCAGCCACCAAAAAAGTGTTCCCCATTTTGGTAGCCGCCGCGTGATAGAACCGTGTATATAACGTGGCAGTGGTTGTCGCCAAACACTTCAATGTTTCTCAGAATCGTGGCCGCTACGTTCCGTTCACTTGACATGCTATCCATTTTTCCCTTGGTTACGTTTGTAGATTACGGTAGAAAAACCATAAAATTTCGTATTCGCGGTTGCATTTAAACACGTGTTTGTGCACCCTACAACACAGCAGTGGTCGCCCGACCATTTATTTTTTTCCCTCACGTCATTAACATTTGATTCGAGGTTATTTGCGGCCGACCCGTTCATTGACATTCATTTATTGTAACAGCACTGTTCCTCTCTTTGATAGGAATCTTTTGCCCTTCAAATCACAATACAAATGCCGTTTTGACGTTTGCGACCGAAAAGTTTGAAGCATCGCACTTTGTAGACAACCTCTTTATCACAGCGGTAAATGGGGATAAGTGATACCGTCTCAGTTTTCCGATTCCGCCACTGCGGCGCTGCACGTTAAACTCCCCCCCCCCATGCTCCAAGTCCTATTATGGCACTTCCATATTACGCACTTCCATAAAATTTCAGAAATTTGTGTTAAAAAAGCAAGGAATCTTTTGCTGTTGAGGGTCACTCATAATTCTCACCCATACATACATTTTTTGTGAAAATTACCATTTTGAGTTTCCGGTGTTGGTTTTCTGTTGCCTAGTATCTAGAGTTTTGTGTGGAAGACCATTAGTAAAGAAAATTTCCTAAAAAGTGTTCATTGTTCAAATATTCACCTTGGTAGAACCAGGAAAAAAAATCCATTATCCGTTGTTCATCACCTTATTTTGACGTGTGCAAGGTTTCTGGTTTGAAGGAAATCGTTCTGCTTTTATCCAAGTATGTACGTATTTGAAATGAACTTCAATGAAAATCCTGTGAGACCTGCCTATCTTAATCTAGTTGTTGGAGAATAAAGAATTACATAACTATTAAAATTTTCTAATTATTCAACGATCACAACAATGGAGATAAATTCAAACGCTATCTGAAATTTTATTGGGCAAGTGATATTGCACACGTTTTATAGTTGATTTCTCGTTTTGAATTTATCGTACTAGGTACATCTGGAAACGTAAAAGATTTTTAATGGATTCCATTTATTTTTCATTGAGCTATAAAAATCGGTTATCACAAGGACAGTAACTCCATCCTCTATATACAAAATATGAGATATAAGAACACGAGCAATTTTTCAATATATGAAAGTAACAAAGTTGCATTGGTCCTAATCACGATCTGGATATCTCCTATTAAATTTCTCGGCAACTTCCATTATCGACCGAGCATTCTCACCAACAAATCTTTCTGCTAAATTGTAGTTTAACATTTTGGAAATACCATATATATACATATATATATATATATATATATATATATATATATATATATATATATATATATATATATATATATATATATATTCACACCGACAAGCGGAAGATAAAATGCTATACTTTCCTGTGCAAAATGTTTGAGCAATCTGAGGTAATTATATGTACAGTGCGCGTCAAAATTCGATATTTCGCAAGCCATGTACTTCTGACAAAAATCCTAAAATAGGTCGATTTTTATTTTAAAATGCCGATTGTTTTATCGGTAATATTTTAAAATTGGAATAGATGTCTTGTGATACCTCATCTGAAAGGCCTTTCAATACTGCATTCAATGATAGTAATTAATTAGATATTTTTTTACAGGGTGAACAAAAATTAATATTTAATTTCAATAAGAGAATACTTTATATCCAACAGAATAGAACAGTTGAATAAGATGTTCGAAATGCCATCCACCAGTATCTTGACAATAAGCAAATCTACGGACACATCCTCTTGCACATTGCGAATAACTTCCGGAGTAATTCTGTTAATTTCGATCCTAATTCGATTTTTCAACTCTTGTAGATTTTGCGGCCTATCTACATAGACCTTCGATTTCAAATAACCCCACAAGAAAAAATCCAGGGGCGTAAGATCTGGAGATCTTAGGGGCCACTCTTTCTGTCCGCGTCTACCAATCCATCTCCTATGAAAACAGTTATTCAAAAACTCGCGAACATCACGTGCATAGTGTGGGGGTGCACCATCGTGTTGCAACCAAATACTTTCATTTGGTGAGTTAGGATTGTTGGCGTTTGGTAAAAATATATTTTTATTATTATTACATTATGATTATGAAATTATTGTATTGTCATCGGTCCTTAATATGTGTGACAAATTTCAGATTATTCGGAAGATTGGAAGTGGGTGAATATTTACTTCCAAGATTTTATTACATTGTGAGTTATTTAGTTACAAGTAAAGATAATAAAAGCGTGTTAAAAAATGCAAAATTTTACTTTTTTGAGCCAAGGCTCTAATCCCTTAGACTGCCCTGGCAGACTAGTGAGTCAGTGCTCTACTACACCAATGGATCCTTTCCAAATATTAATAGTTAGCTATTTCCTAGTCTAAAATGGAAACAAAAGACAATCACAAATTAATGCCAAAGTAGGCAAGTCAGTGTCAAATAAATGTCAGTTGAAATATCAACAAATATTCTTCACGAATTCTAAGTGAAAAGGTTCTAAAAGTAAACTATGGCTACTTTAAGTGAAACCCAATGCATAGAAATTGTAATTTTTATTGGATGCGGAGATAGAACCAGAACTCAGCAAGAGGTATGCGACTTGTTCAATGCGACGTATCCAAATAGACCTATCAGTCGTTCAACAGTCAGTAAGATTGAGGAAAAATTTAGAGAAACTGGTCATGTCAAACATATTTTGAATGCTGGTAGTCCTAAAATAGAAGAAAACGTGAAACTTGATGTTCTATTGGGTGTAGAGAATAATCCTCACAATACTTCACGACAAATTGCAGCAGACCTTGACGTATCCCAAAGTTTTGTATTACGTATTCTAAAAGCAGAAAAGCCGTGTGGAGTTCTGTGAAATAATGCAGGATTTGTGTAACCGCAATCTACGTTTTATAAAACAAATTCTGTTTTCCGATGAGGGTACGTTTTGCCTAAATGGTTCAGTAAATCGTCAGAATTGCAAATATTGGAGTAGGGATAATCCTCACTGGATGATGGACGGGCATACTAAATATTTTTTCGAAGGAAATCTCACAGGGGAGCGTTACTTGGAATTTTTAAGAAATGAACTCATACCTAGACTTGCCGATATTTTTCCAAACGCCAACAATCCTAACTCACCAAATGAAAGTATTTGGTTGCAACAAGATGGTGCACCCTCGCACTATGCACGTGATGTTCGCGAGTTTTTGAATAACTGTTTTCCTAGGAGGTGGATTGGTAGACGCGGACCGATAGAGTGGCCCCCAAGATCTCCAGATCTTACGCCCCTGGATTTTTTCTTGTGGGGTTATTTGAAATCGAAGCTCTATGTAGATAGGCCGCAAAATCTACAAGAGTTGAAAAATCGAATTAGGATCGAAATTAACAGAATTACTCCAGAAGTTATTCGCAGTGTGCAAGAGGAATGTGTCCGCAGATTTGCTTATTGTCAAGAGACTGGTGGATGGCATTCCGAACATCTTATTTAACTGTTCTATTTTGTTGGATATAAAGTTATTCTCTTATTGAAATAAAATATTAATTTTTGTTCACCCTGTGAAAAAATATCTAATTAATTATTATCATTGAATGCAGTATTGAAAGGCCTTTCAGATGAGGTATCACAAGACATCTATTCCAATTTAAAAAAATTACCGATTACGTCACCATGTCAAAACCAGTGACATAACCTCTTTAGAATATACCTAAAAAATCGGCATTTTAAAATAAAAATCGAACTATTTCAGGATTTTTGTCAAAAGTACATGGCTTGCGAAATATCGAATTTGTTCCATAATTTTGACGCGCACTGTATATTCTTCTGCATATTAAACCTGTAACGATGCACTTTTGAGTCCGAACTACCCAAAATGTAAAATTGTCTAATGAAAAACCAGAGAAGTATTCAGCGTTTTGTTGGTTAGTATCTATGAGATATTGGAATATATTGTAGAGTTTTTCTAAATTCCTGGAATTGATACCGTTCAATATGACAATATTTAGATTGCAGGAATATTGTGATATGATTATCA
The DNA here is from genome assembly GCA_018342105.1 of Gonioctena quinquepunctata. Lineage (NCBI taxonomy): Eukaryota > Metazoa > Arthropoda > Insecta > Coleoptera > Chrysomelidae > Gonioctena > Gonioctena quinquepunctata. The sequence continues at coordinate 735,433 of JAFIRS010000165.1, forward strand.
CATATGGTGTAGTGAATAAAAGTTTTGCAGTGTGTTCGAGAAAACTCAAGAACATTTTCCAATATTTTCTTCAACTTTTAAGTTTCATGTCGTGTTTTTTCAAATTTTATAGTGCGACTTAATCCAAAAGGACACTCCTAAACCCTAGACTTACGTAAGATCAATATATATATATATATATATATATATAGTTTGAATGTGACTTACATCTTTGTTGAGAATGATTATACAGGTGTTGAAATATAATGGTTGACACATTATGAAGGATGAATGATGATATAATACAGTTTAAAATAACTAAATAAAATAAGGATTATCACAATTTCTATAGGTGACTGTCATTTCCCCATGTGGCAAGAAGTGTCAAGTACAGGTTAGGTACTTCTGACAGGTAGTTGACATGACATGTGACAGACAATTGACATGCCCTCTGATGGGCCAAAACCAAATTGAGACTGATAACAGTGGTGCCAATTGTATGTTGCCAACATAATTATTTTTGTACGATTAAAGATTGGAAAAATTTAAAGTGAGGTTGTTGTTTGATAACTTTTTATCCAACGTCAATAGATAGGAGTAAATTTCACTGAGATGATTTATATCTGTTTTTTCATTTATACAGTTTTTTCTTCAAAAATATAGGCCATTTCTAGAAAGGATCTTTTTGTTGAGTGTGATTCACTAGCTAAGACTTTGTGGATTCATAATTCATATGGTGGTCAAACTTGTTCACATGCTCTGCTAATGCGCATCTTTCTGGGTGTAATCTACGATCACTTTTGTGGGAAACGATTCTAGGGCCTAATGGTCTTGAGGTTTGACCAACATAATTATTATCACACATTCGACAAGGAACACTGTATATTACATTTGTTTGTGCAGTTATGGGTACTTCATATTCAATTTTTGTGTGAACTGACCTGATAGTTAGGACGGTTTCATTTGCAATTTTAATGTTTGATAGATCACGAAAAATTCTAGCTAATTTAGGTGTCATTTCTTTGAAGAACGGTAAGGATGAATACATGACTTGTGCTGGAGTAGTATCAATATCATTGTTATCATTGTTGATAAGGGGTGTTGCACTTGGTCTGGTTACAATCTCAAGTGAGGTTGGTGTATTAAACAAAATATTTTTTACCATGCTGGCTGGATATGAATTATCAAGAAAAAGGTTCAAAAGAATATTGATACTTTTTTTGTGAAATTGTATGTCAGAGATTTTCAACACTCTATTTTTCATTTGTTTTACTGGGTTCACTTTCATCGAATGATTATGATACGACCAATAATTTATATATCTTCCTGAGCTACATGGTTTCCTTTACCAATCTATTAAGACCTTATTATCTGTTGTTCGAATGAACTTCGTGTCAAGAAAAGGTACGGAGTGATCAGTATCTTCTGCTTCCATAGTGAATTGTATATATGGGTCAAAACTATTGAATGTGCTAAGAATCTCTTCTGTGCCATCATTCGGCAGTGCTATAATGATGTCATCAACATATTTTTTTATGAAACGTGGTTTGAATGATAGAACTGGTAATACTGTGTCTAATAAATCATCCATCACATATGCTGCTAAAATTGGTGAAATTGACGCACCCATTGGTGTTCCAAATGTTTGTTCGAAAATTTTGTTGTCAAAAGAAAAATATGTGCTGTCAAAAAGGAAATTTATGACTTTTATGAAATTATCTTCAGTGATACTACAATGATTACTGATACTGTTCCATTGTTTGTGAATTGCTCTCATGCAAGATTCTACATAGACATTACTGAATAGAGAAACTACATCCAAACTAGCTATAATATAGTTCGGTGGTAAATAAGTGTTGTTAAATTTGGTTGTTACTTCAAACGAATCCTTTATATAATATTCGTTGTCAAAATCATATGCTTTAGTCAAAATGTTAGTTAAGAAGGAAGCAATGGCTTCTGTGGGGGCTCCTATCGACGCTACGATTGGTCTCACCGTTAGAGTTTTTTTGTGAATTTTGGGTAAAGCATATAATTTTGGAGAAATACCATTGTAGCAAGTGATTTCTTTACATCGTTTATTAATTTGTTTGCCCAATTTTTTTAGAGTTACCTTTTTTTGGTAGAAGGGAGGTTTGGAATACATTGCCTTTATCTGATAATGTTAAGATCAGGTCAGAATTATCTTTGAGAATTTTTTTTGATTTAATGAGTGAATCCCGAAACAACGATGGATGTTGTTGTGGGTTATTAATGTGATTTGTGATGATGTTGGTTGCTTTTGCTACAGTGATATTTCTCAGAGTTGGGTCTGAGGTAGATGACGTGATGTGGTCTACGTCTGTTAAAATATTCTTTATAGGAATGTCCTTTCCTATAATTGGTTTAATGCAAAATTTTTGGCCTAGGGCCAGAAATGGAGAGACATCTTCAGGAATAATTGTGTCAGAAATATTTTTCAACCATTTAGGGTTTTTTTTTCAACTTTTAATTCGAGTTTAATTGTTTTAAGTTATTCAATTTACTTAAGTTCTTTGATATTACTCTATGAAAAATTTTATTGTAAGAACGTTGTTGTCTACTTGAGAAAATTTGAAAAGTTGCTTCATTAGTGAGTGAAATTATATTCCTGCCTAGGGACGTTAGCAAAGTATTCAACATTGATATTAAATTGTGATTCATAGATATTTCCATATTCAGAAGTTTCATTCCTAACCTGTAGTTTTGAAGTTTGATGTTGCAGTATGTGCTTCTTGTCTTAGGAGTAAGTTTTCTATAGGTCTAAAACTAACTTTAATTTTACACCTGATTATGGAAATAATTAATAAAATTTCCGTAAGCTTGGACAATCTTTAAAGAGTTCTGTTTTATTTGCTGCAAAACCCCAGTAAACATACTGGTTCCATGCCTAACTAGTCAGCAACGACAACGACAAAAATAGGGGTTGATCGTAGAAGGGTGAATTAAGAGTAATATGAAGTAAAAATAAAAATCTTGCCAAAAAAATTGGGGTTGATCGTACAAGGGTGAAAATTTAGGATTGTATGTATTTTTGAATGCTGTATCATAAAAAATAAAAACAAAAAAGTTTGTCTGAAATATAAAAATTCATTGGTGGACCACCCTTAACATTTAGGGGGATGATTTGAATCTTAACCATCCAGGGCACCACCCGAACGCATACAAAAAAATTCATTCAAATCGGTCCAGCCGTTTAGGAGGAGTGCAGTGACAACACACGTACAGTAGAATTATATGTATATATAAAGATATAAAAAACCCTTAAATTATCGTTCATTGGTTAACTAAATCCATTATATAAGGTTCGGTTTTATTTTGAATATATACAAGATATTCATAGCATCTTTAGTTTGAATAATAATTTTTGTGTTCATTCCCATAAAAAATCAGTTGATGAAGGCTTGGTGCTTTCATCAACTGACAAACGTCACATTGTGTCTGGGAATCTTGAAGTTCGTGGAAAGCAGCAGTGATAGGATGCTTTCCGTTTCTTTAAGTATATAGTGATAGAATTGACAAAACTTTTTTTTTAATATAACAAAAAGTGGAAAACGAAGAAATTTTATCCCCAAGTCTACCTCCTCTGTATCCCCCATCGTTTCCAGTCTAATACATACAATCGAATTGTATAGTATATCCATTCTTAGTTGAATGATGATGGGGAATGATGATGGGAAATGATGATGGGGGTCATCCACCTCTGATAAAACATAATAGGATTTGCGCTTTGATAAAAAATGCCGACCAAAAGCGGATATTTATTCTTTTACTTCAAATATAACTTTGCCTATTTTTGTTTGAAAACAAATTTCGGTAAACTATCTGGAAAAGGAGATTATTGAAGGATTCAGAAGGGATTTTCACTAATACATTTTTTTTGTAGGTCTATTGGGTGATAATAAGAAACGGTCCAGAAGTCAATAATAATTATTTTTTTTTGTATCGGAAGCAAAAATATTGTGACCGTTTTTTGATATTACCCTGGGCTTGGAAGGTATATTCAGGATAGTCGGATATTTTCTTGGCAATTGAGTCCAAGGTGGGCACTACTCTACTGGCCTCATAATTTTTTAAAAATTTTCGATCTTTTCGTTTTGGTTGCCATATAATGATCTACGACATATCCTTGTTTTCTCGAAATTCCTTTTTCGTTGATGAACAATTAGATTTCGTCTGAATAACTCTGTTCGAACATTTGTATAATTGTTTTTTATGGAGACTGTTGGATTTGAGGGAAATTTCAGGATTTCAGCTTCTCCATTTTGTATGAGAATTAAAATTTTGAATTCGAGGTATCTTATATTGGGAATTTTGCACAATTCCAACGTAAATTTCTTTCATGAAACAGTTACTGATTGCGATTGAAGGCTACTGAAGCCGTGAAGATATTTAGATCTTTCCGTTGAGTTATTGAAACCCCTTTTCTATGAATTGTGTAACTTTCCCAGAGTAAGTGAAACTTTTGAGTGGAAAAACAAAATGGGATCCTTTTTCGCAACCCAACGCATTTGTGACTTCCACATCTGGGAAACCTTTTCCTGAATTGAAATTTAATTTTGTCACAGAAAATAGAATTATAGAAATGTTTTCTCAAATCTCAAATTTGAGAATATTATATTTTTCTTTTTACACTAATTGTTACTCATGTTCATGTGAATCACTTATTTGGAATAAGTTTGGGTTTATCAGAAAATGGCTTCGATAAATACTCCGCAGTCACTGTTTCGTGTAAAGAAAACTGGGTTTTTACACTTCGTAAATGTATAATTTTTTCTTCTTCGTTCAAATTGTCATTTTATAACACTAAAAAAGAGTTTTCCGAACTTTTGTTCCATCAAAATGTACGAGACATCATTCGAAAATCACATTTAAATAACAAGCAAAATACATTCACTTCTACTGTTTTATTTTCGGCGAAACAAATTCTACAAATAATAATTACTAAATTTATTTAAGCAAGTATTGTCTTTTTGTTGAATATTGATCTCCAAACTTTTAGAAGGTTGAGTTTACAAGCTTTCTTTCTTATATATAATATTTCAAACTATGTGGCCCATTAAATAATAAATGATTTCATTGGTTGTTGTACAAATTTCGACTACTGCACAAAAAAATTCTTGCAGTTGTTAACCATACATGGCTGCCTCTGTCCAGACACACACCACACCACTGTTCTACTAGTAGATTCTATTATCTATACCCCAAACCCGATAAGGTATAATCTGTAGTGGTTTACGGTAATTTATGCTATAAATTATCGACTGGTTGTTACGAGGGAATAGTTTTCACTCAATTTGATCTACTAGATACTTTATACGGGGAATCTTATTTATTTCTCCTTCCGGATTTTTTCATAATTCAACGTTATAATATGTACGATTTTGAACGAACCCTATATTTTGAGTCGAATATGAGTTTATTCAACTGAGAATGGATATACTATAATGACCCGATATATATAAAAAAAGGTGGAAACTAAGATAATGTAAATAACTCAAGAAAGGAATTGAGTATGTTAGGATATTTACCCTTTGCTATATATAGGTTTGTAGTTGCATCCTTTTGTACATTGTGCGAAGCTTTACTCGCTTTTCTCTCCCGACGTAAACGAGACAAATTTGCAGTATAATATGAGAGAGAAAACAATATAAATAGCGTGTGAAATGGTATCCAAACAAAACATCAAAGGAACGTTCTTTCGTAAATACAACTCCGAGTTGAAAGGCAACACGAATTGTTATATGCATAAATAAACGTCTGACAGTTCAGGAAAATATTTATTCAACCTGAAATGTACGGATGTTGATCGGTGTTCGATATACAGATCTGGAAAACATTAACCGCAATACACGATTTCCAATATGGTTGAATGTTTAATGTTGTCTATAGTCGACCAGCACAAAATATAACAAAAATTCCAAATGGAGAATCAATTAGTCAACTGGACCACTATTCCCCTTCCTGTACTCTTTTTCTCGAGTACATTTACGTTGCAGTCTCGTGCATTTACGTGCCAGTCTACGCTTTAGCTAGGAACAATTCAAGAGTGGTCCAGTTCACTAATTGATTCTCCTCGCGCATATTTGTTATATTTTGTGCTGTAATAGATACTAGGTACAATTTTTTTGGAGTTGGGAATGTATAAAATTTTGAATTGATAACCTAAAAATGCTAAGAATTTATTTGGATAATATATACCAGGGTAGAAGGAGAGTTTGGTCCAATAAGTAGCTAACATTTTACCAAATTATTTTTCCATCATAAAGAAAAGATAATTACTTTTGCAATATAGAAAGAAAAAAAAGGTAAAATATCAATTTAGTCATTCATGTTTTGAAACGTTAATCATTAAGAGTATAGTTTACTTATTCCATGAATATTTTTAATTACTGATAGGATATTTTTTCGGGTTCGCTGACATCAATCATTGTCTGCTTGACCCACTATGTACCCGTCTACAAGTGGTCAGGCCGAATGATATGGAAGAAATGTATCCATTTCGCAACATTTGCAACGCAAACTTGCACAATCATATATCGGATGCAATCCAATGTTTGGCGATGCATTAGCCAGGAAAATTGTTGTTTTCTGATCAATATACCCTATTGTATCAGTAGTAGTAGACAGCAGTCTTGAGGAATGAATATATTTTATTCACGTACAAACACTGATTAATGTGTCCGTCCACAATAGTTTACATTGTCTGGAATGATACTTTTCTTTTTAGAGTTGTGGAAGACTTTATCAATGCGAAGTAATACTCACTGTGAAATAGATGAATACACTGGTATGCAACGAAATCCTCCTTTAAAAAAATATTATAAATATGCAGACTTTATTGTATATTGTATATATTATATGATGTTTTTTTTATTTGAAATTCAGAATTTGTGTTTTGTTATTGCATTTATACTACTTTAATCTAATTAAATAGTATCTGTATCTATCGAACCAGTTGGAGCTGATAGAAAGATATAGCCTGAAGTTGTTTTCACACCAATGCTTACGTCTGCGCAGGTTTCGCTGTGACTCCATGGTGGGCAGTACGAGAAAAAGTTATCTAGTGATTGTTTTTTTTATACCGGATATTTCGCAAAGTTTTGCAAAAAACATTATTTCCAGTGGAAAGTTTCGTTTATTCTCAACTACAGAGCCAAAAAAAAAGAAAGAAGAACATCGGAATGGTTTTATAGTAAATTTCAAATTAGTTACTTACATTAGTTTAGGAGCTCAGTTACTGAGACTAAGAAGGTTCATTTTATTTTTTACTTTTCAGTTCCGTATTTCGTCGGTTTGATTTTTTGTTACATAGTTTTTATTTTTAAATTTATTGTGGCTGAAATCTACTGATTACTACTTACTTGTTTTTTGATTACTTCCAAAATACTAACTTACCCACCTTACTTCAACTATTACCAGTTAAATAATATGATTATCTACTTTTACTATTTGTTGTAATATAAATTAGTTTGGTTTTTCTGGTTAGTTTCTTTCATTACTTTGTATATCATTCCATCCTCTAATAGAATATAATGATTGTGACGGAAATAATGACAATAGCGATCTGTCATTGTCAACTGCATATGTGTGCCAATGTTCACAAGTGAAAAATCAATTATCCCCTATTTTTCCACCCGTGAGGGTAGATAATTCCATTCGAAATCCAAATATGATCAACTATAAGGTATACCCTATCTAATAAATAAAGAATCATCCAAATCGAAGAACCCAGTACAAAGTTATGCCTGATAGAATCGGTTAACGGACCAGAATTCAGAGGGTGAGTGATCAATATCCCTCATTTTGCTACTCTTAGGGAAGGATTTCATCTTTTAAAATCAAATGGGACCAATTTCAAAGTACACCCTATCCACTGAAGAAAGAATGATCGGAATCGGACGTCTCAGTAAAAAGTTATGCGTGATCATACATAAAAAAAAAAAATATACGCGTCGACTAGAGAACCTCAATTGATGCAGTAATTCGAGTGAAGAAGTCGTATTATTTATAGTTGTAGCAATGTTAACTGGATTGCAGGGAGGATACACCAAGTTTCGTAGATTTTCATGCGAATGGGACAGTCGCGCAAGAGATAAACACTACGTAGTAAAAACTTGGCCACAAAGAGCAAGTTTAACCCGTTTAACCCCTGGAGTCAAAAATGTTTCTGAAAAAACTTTATTGAAAAGTAGGAATGTTCTACCAATGAAAAACTTTGTTTAATCAATGAACAAGGATGATAAAGGTACCTTAAAACGAAATTTATCCGAATCAGCGACGTAAAATTGAAGGAAGGAATACCAGAGCTTATGAAGGATGTTGAATGAAGCAGGAAAAAGAGCATGGGCTGCTTTTGTAGAAGTGTGCCATATTTTTTTGGGGAACAAAAAGCTGACAACAACCAAGAACTTATTTCTGCTTATAAAGCTATGAAATGTCTCTTAAAATTTACATATTAAACATAGAAAGACGATACAAGGGAAAATGGTCAGGAGAAATGGTTGCAGATATTTGTTGGTCAATTCGGCGTAAATCTCCAGTTGATAATATGAAAAAAAAAAAAAACTACCAAATAACTGGAATTAGATTTGCAGATAGATTTACTGACGATTTTACTGTTTAAGCTTTTCTACTTTATATCTTTTTTTCTATTGTTGCTATCATGAGTGCTTGATTATAATTTGTAAACAAAATAGTGCTTTATTGAAAAATAACATTGCAAAGTATACATGGTACACATATTTTATTACCATATTTAGATTCAGAAGTATCAAATCTATTATAATCATGCATGAAAATACATCATCTTTGCAGACTGAACCGATTTGAAGAAGGTTGTGTTCGTGGTTCTTACAAGCAGCTATTTTCCAAATTGAGCATTGCAACTGCTATGTATTATAATACTTGTTTAACAAAATAGAATATTCTAATAAAACTTACCCGACGAGGTGATGGAGTGTCAGAAATGGAAAAAGTATCAACAATTGAGTCGAAACGCACTGCTTTCTTGGTGGTTGTTTTCTTTCTTGGACACAAAGAACACATTCCTTTGGGATTGTTACTGGTTGGCATATTTTCACCATGTCTGGAGAACTGGGTTGTCCATCAGCACTCTCGAATCATTACCGACACTACTCAAAACACACGAACGTATCGTAACAATAGAAATATCATTTTTCAATTAGAATTAATTGGAAAATCTTGATGAACAGTAGGTTTATTTCTAGGCTCTTCGTAGAAACGAGAGCTTGAATGTCGAGGAAATATTGATAATGTTTGATGATAATGATATGTAGACAGAAATTCTAGAGGTAGGGGTATTGCTTTTTATGATCACAACTCAATAAATTATATAATGGTTTTCTCTTCTGGAACAATTCTGGATTTCTATAACCATCGAGCGTCATACTTACCTTTCCGGAATTTTATATCGTCCACCCTCGGCCAGCATTCTAGTGTGTCTCAATGAATGGGAGAAAACAATAGCTTAATTTGTTTGTAACTGTTAGATAATTTTCAAGAAAAAAAAAATTAACAGTTTGTCGTATATGATTGTTTTTCTTATTTTTTGTACCATTCAAAAAATATAATGCCAATGAATTAGGTAAATAAACAATCACATAATTTCATTAAAAATGAAAAATGGGCATTAGCCAGGGAAGTAGTTGTTTTTTTATGGATATGCGACCAACATACACCTATTGTATAGGGTTTTGTAGTCAGCTGTCTTGAGGAATAATACATTTTTTATTTCAATTTCTGTCTCTTATTGCAGATATTTCTATCTTGAGATTCAGGATGACATTCATTGGTAATATTTCAGTTGCACTAGTTTTGTTGAGATGGCGTTAGCTTCGTTTTGCCAATTCGATTCCAGCAAATGCTTTGAAATTGGATTAATATTGATTATTTCAGTCAGGTAACGCAGACATTGATAATTGTTTGCTTGGCCCACCCTGTACTGATGAGGGGCAAATACCCCGAAACCGGTCCACAGGTGGTAAGCCTGAGTGAAGTGGTTAATATTGATTCATTTCGCATCAAACATTTGCAAAGTACCTTGTAGGACTTTGCACGTTTATCCATCGGATGTCAATCAACGTCCGTCGAGGCATTAGCCAGGGAAGTAGTTGTTTTTTTTATGGATATGCGACCAACATATACCTATTGTATAGGTTTTTGTAGACAGCTGTCTCTAAGACATTTTTCATTTTTAATGAAATTATGGCTGGCTATGGAGAATGTTACAGAAATCACATCATTAAAAAAAAAATAGGTAGAGAATAACCCAGAGGACCTGAATAACAAATGCAGGCCCGCATGTCTAATAAACATTTCAAGCAGCACATCATAGTAACCGAAACTGATACTGCAACTTCGACTCGTTGGTTATTACGTGATCACCACTAAATCTACCACTATACAGTAAGAATAACAAAAATTGTATATTTGCATGGTTTTAGTCACGTAATTTCCATCTATGGTAGCCAGTTCTATAACTTGTTAATGTTAATTAAGGTGTCTGTAACATTATGGCCACTGAGCAGAATCACCTTGAAAGTTTCCAAACTTGAAAGTGGAAAATAACTGTTGCAGTACCCATCCTGTACCATTTACATATCACTTGCTACAATCACAAACACTTTCAATAGAGTACGATAGTTTCGGTGACGTTTTAGTAACTTCCATGAAACCTTCAATGTGGCAGGAACTTGATTGTAATATGTGGCGATGATTGCCACGTTCTCACCACAGTTCGCATTCAATAAAATCCACTACAAAGTTACAATTATCTTTCGAATTCACCATCAAGTAACCGTGGATTAGTCCACGCGATGACAAAAGCTAACCTCACTTCTCTCAAATTATTTTATTGTGGCCCACAAACAGTTTGTTTTACTTGGTACGTTGAAAATGAAATGCGTTATGCGTTTTCAATGGACAATTTTTCTTGATTTTAAACTGAACGTGGATTGGTCCGCGAGTTGACGAAAACCAACCTAACTTTTCTCAAATTGTTTCATTGTGTCTTACAAAAAGTACGTTTCACCTGTTACGTGATATTTATTTAAATTAATTCAAAATGAAATGAGTTATGCGTTTTCAATAAAAAAAAATCTTTGATTTTGTATAAAAAGGTTTATTTAAATAGATCGGATCTCTGACTTGTGCGCCTCCTTTACCTTCAGTCTGCATAAATGCCATAATTTTCATTATTTGTTAATTTATAATTGTTAATTGATACTTGATAATTGTTGTGCTGCATAAATCCACCATACTTGCTACATGTCCTTTTAAACAATTACTAGACATGTACGCAGTATTTATAGGTTATAACGTTCAATGTTTTTATTTTATCCCGATCAGAAGTATGCAAATTCAATATACTTACTCACGTATTTTTATGTTATATATTCATATACATAATATAGTCGAACGAGTCTTAGAAATGAATCAGGAAAAATGGAAGAATGGGGAACATTTATAATAAAAATATGTTGCAGGACAGAGATCGAGCTACATATCGATAACACAAGCGCAATCAGTTATTAACCGTATCTAGTGACAGCCACTACATATCTACGTTTTTTCCAGGTGACCACAACGTGGTTGGATTGTGGCTATCTGAGATCCAGGAACGTAGCGGCCACCAAAAAAGTCTTCCCCGTTTTGGTAGCCGCCGCGTGATAAAACCGTATATATTACGTGGCAGTGGTTGTAGTCAAACACCTCAAAGTTTTCCAGAATCGTGGCCGCTACGTTCGGTCCCCTAGAAATTCCATTTGGGATCTTAGCCACATTATACGAGTATCTTTTGAAGGCAAGGCTAGTGGGAGATGTGTCAGTAAATGGCGGCATATCAGATAACCAGTTTGACTTCAGGGCCAAGAAATCAACGGTACACGCGATCAAACAAGTGCTCTCAATGGCACGCGATGGCAACACCACATGTGGGGCCATCATACTCATTGATGTCAGGAACGCATTCGATACCGCCGAGTTGGACCGAATAAAGCTGAGATTGATCAACCTTCTTAAAGCCATCGAGAGCTACCTCTCACATAGAACCCTCAAGTGTGGCACACACAGTCAAGACATGACTCAGAGTGTTCCACAAGGCTCAATCATCGGACCTACCCTGTGGAACATCCTCTATGACGGGGTCCTCAATTTGGATCTGCCGCAAGGGTACCATACGGCTGCGTTTGCTGATGACCTGGCGCTTACAGTAAGGGCGGACCGCAAGGAAGCACTTATGACTAAAGCTTTAATTTCGGAAGCATGTCTATCAGGTATGGGAATATGATACTTTATATGAAAGGAACAATTGTTTCTCAGGATATTCGATATATAGAGTGTTCCATTCAAAAAAAAATTATGCCTTTTCACCATTTTTGTATCTATCGGTAAAATCACAAATTGTGAACGACCCTGTATGATAGAGAACAAATTCCTTCAGACATAACTAATACACATGATATCTGTAAACTACTTCCAAAATATCAGCTCCCTACGAATCCAAATACTGCAGTAATACACATTTAATTGAAGCTATGTTTTGTACAAAAAATAAGAAAATCAATCAATTTTTCGAAAACCGCTGTAGATATGAATGGGAAATTATACAGAAATATTCGGAAAGCAAAGCAATAAATACAATAATATACAGAGTGTCTCATTTGGAATATCAAAGTTGTTGCTACTTTTCAATACAAGACGTATTCAATTTTTGATATACAACAACAGATACAATGATTCTTGGAAAAAGAGAAGGAAGGGCGGTTATCTGTGTATAATGTCTAAAAACCATATGGTCTGTCTCTATGGTAGATAATCTCATGAAAAAGCCAACGGCTTTCTGGGCATGCAGAAGAAACTTTGTCTACACGTGGAGATTCAGCCCAAAGTTCCTTCACAGGATCTATACATCACCAATACGTCCAAGGATCACGTATGACAAAATTGTTTGTTAGCCAGGTACAGTAACCGGCAAGTCGAATACATCTCTGGATAGAATTCAAAGACTAGCGAAAATGAGTGCGATGAAGACATCGCCAACAAGAGTACTGGAGGCACTCACGGGGCTGCCTCCCCTGAACCTCTTCATCGAACAGGAAGCAGGAAAGGCCGTCGCCGGTCTAAGAAGCCATTCAACTGATTCATCACCTGAAATCGAGTATAAGGAATAACGCTCCGATATATTGATAGCTAGATGACAGAGAAGGGTTTGGAGATCGCTCCACGTAAAACGGAGGCAATCGTCATAAAGGGAGCCAGAAGAAGAAGTGACATTTCCTTCGAGCTCAGCGGGATCAACATAGTCCCCAAAAAATATGTAAAATATCTTGGGGTCTGGCTTGATGATTAATTAACTTTTGATCAATACATACAAAGGTAGGTTCCAGGAGAGGAGGGTGCTATATGGAGTAGTGCAGTCCGGCATCCTGTACGCAGCACCAGTCTGGAAGAGAGCGGTAGGGGTGGAAAAATACCGGATAATGGTGATCTCGTCCCAAAGGAAGATGCTGCTCCGGACTACAATGGCATATAGGACAGTGTCGTCGGATGCCCTATGCGTTATAGCTGGAGTACCTCCGATAGACCTGCTGGCAACGGAAAGGGCGCGACTTGACGACCGCGGGAAAATCACGGAAGACCTTAAAAGAATAGAAAGGGTGAAGACCATCGAGGACTTGTACCAAGAGGCTAACTAACGTACAACGTACACGAACTCCCACGTAACCCAATTTTCAACAGGACACGGCTCTTTCGGGTGTTTCACCTTGATAATTGAAGAATCCACCGACAATCAATATGTATTTACTGCCAGCAAATCGAAGACGTTGAACATACAATTTTCGCATGTGAGATATGGCATCGCGAAAGGGCAAAGGTAGAAATGGAGGTAAATATGAAACCAAGAATAGATAACATCATCGAACATATGCGCAGCTTTCATAATTAGAGTCATGGAACCTGAAGAGGCGGAGGAAAGAGAACACCAGAGGACGGAGGGACAACTGCACAACGCTTAAAGACTGTCGCTACTCTACTATCTGAAGAATTTTCCTAGAGTACCTCCTCCTTTTTGATTTCGTCGGTTGAAAATGCCTTTGTCAGACAAAATACTGATAATAATGTGAAAATTATAAATAACAAAATAATAACTTTTTTTTTTTTTATATCGTAACATTATTAGTACACTTGTAAAATTGCTCCAGGAAGCAAAAAAATTATAGACCTCCATTATCAAAATTCAATGAAATATTTTTTTTAGTGTTCAAATGATACTTTGATTTTTTGAATTTTTAAATTCTTATCAAAAAGTATATAAAAATATTTTATGTGCATTGCTCTCTCGAGAAGTGCTGTACTCCTGCATTAACGCCCACGCGGAGCCCTATTTTCTTCGTTGAATTAAAATTATAAATAATTGAGACAGTTCCGGGACTTCTTCATGGAAAATTTCCTCCTCTTCAAGAACCTGTGTTTTTATTTTCTCTATCATCAGTAGTTTTTGAGCTATTACCAAAAAACTAAGGCCATTTTCATTTTTTTGTTAAAAAAAATTGCTAATTCTCGTCGGTGAAAAATCGAAAAATACATGTTTCTCACAATCACATCCCGAATCGATTGATCCATCGCTCATATTTTTAGTAGACTTGGAACGATTTTGTGCAGTAAACTCACTGCTCCACTAGACTAATGAGAACATTCCTAGCGACAATAGCGAACAATAGAGATGTGGTGGCCATTCCAATAATTTTAACATTTTGCAGTTCCGTTGTCTTCATATACAATTCACTGAATGTGTCTCCACCTACTCCCTTGAGTGGAATCAGCGCTATCGATTTCGAAATTATTGATTCGCCCTCAGCAAGGAACAGCGATGAAGCTTTCAGCGGATAGATGGCGCGAAGTGAATTGTGCATCACTCAAGGTTAACATGGTGGACCACGAGCCAGTTGATTTCACTTTGTGATTTGATTTCTCTTCGTATTCCTTTGGCGAACAGATAGTCGAAAAATTGGAACTACGGGCTGTAGAGCTTCAGGGAGTTTGATGATAAAAATCTGATTTCTAATGTAGTTTTCACCACAAACATAACCATTCGAAAAAAATCAATATATTGTTAAAAAACTAATGAATGACCTATATAGGTGTGGAATATATGACTTCCCTCTCGTGAAATAATTTAGATATTGACGCAAATGGCTCATTTGATGAAATTAAATGTGAAATGTAACTTGACTGAACATAATGATTTAGAGCCCCAGTCAATTCTTGAATACATTCTCGAAAATCAGTTAATTTCTACATTCCTAAATATTGCAGTAGCAATACGAATTTATTAACGCTACCAGTATCCGTGACATCGGGTAAGAGGTCTTTCTCGGAATTGAAATTGATAAATTGATGAAAACCTTTTTAAGATCAAGTATGGCACAAGAGAGACTCAGCAATTCATCAATTATGACCATAGAAAATGACCTAATGGATTCCCTTCCTCTCGACGAATTGATTAAAGATTTTGCCATTGAAAAGGCAAGGAAAGAAAGTTTTGATTAAATTATTTTGTTTCTTTGTTCACTGTTGTATTGAGTGTTTTGTTTGATTTGTTGCTTTTTTGGTTCTGTACTTCTTTATTTCAAATTTTTTATGTCGTTTATAAGTTTGTGCAGTTTGAAATAATTTGACATGCGAGTATTTGCAGTTATTTCAATTTAATTTATGTGTACCTACATATGTATTAATTTTTGTTTACAACTTAAAAAAAGGGAATACATTTATATGCACACAGACTGCCACATAGCTTGGCGCGACTCTGCCGCTCATATTAATAATAAAAAAAAAAACTTTTTTCCAGCGACCTCGAATAAGCGAGTATGTTTAGTCTACACCAAATCGATCCTAAATTACCCCTATTAACGTTTAATTTCTCTATTAATGCATAATAGTGATATATGCAGCCAAACATACACCGAAATCGACCATTAATAACCTATTAATGGTCGATTACTGCATCATTGTGGTATTCGCTGTGTGCAAGACTGGTAATGCCCTCTAGTGACTCGATAGCTGACGTTTTCCTGTTTTATTTCCAATACTCACCATGAAATACTTTTTTTAACAATTTCTAAACAATCTACCACGATGTAACAATTTTGTGCTCACTACTAGTTCCAGATGAATCGAAGTTTTTTTCTGTCAAAGAAAAAAGTAAGTAAATGATGAAAAATATTTGTATTGATACGATAATTCACCGCATTTGGGGGTTATCCTTGTCAAGTTATTTTGAACATCATAAAGGAATGCAACTTCTCTGTACTTCCAGGTACGGCAAGTAATGTGCTTGCTCCTTAGTTTATTAAGGTCGCAGGTTCATAAGGTTTCGAGAACATAAAAAAGTGAGGGAGCCAAGTAGTTTAACAAATTTACAAAAGTACCCATATAACCCTGTATAGCTTTATCCACTAAATAACTACCTATTCAATGGAATTCTCAAATTATATAATAATCAGAAAAGGCATGAGGTTCACAATTTTACCCAAATATGGGATCCCACTTTTACCCTTGCAAGGATGTGAGAACTTTGAACGGCCCCTAAATAATGAAAACACGTTCAATACTCTCTAACACGTATAATTGTCAACAAAAAATTTTGCGTATTGCTTATACAGTACAAGTAACGATGTTTTCTCTTAGTTCTTTGTAACCGAAAAGAAAGATTTACAATTTTTTTTAATATCGGAGTAAAACAGGGCCAGATGAAGAAAAATAATCTCTCTGGAAACCAAAACAGGCAAACGAACAACAACACGTGTCTTTTTCTGAGATGGTTTGTAATACATCTGGGTCTGAACTTGAGTAGGGACATACCGAGCGATTGTTTACTTGGAGACACATTTCTGCCCATGGATCTTTTGCAAGAACCAGATTGAAAAAGGTGAGTACCTACTAGTCCAGAATGACGCATGTTTTGCATTTGAACTGCTCTTAATACCTTGAACTCTATTAAAAATAAAATGTACTCGGTGTGTACAGAAGAAGTTTCTATCGAAAATGAAATATTGCTGAGGATCCATGAGGACTGATGCAACGGTTAGGTGGACCAGCTAATCAAGCAAGGACCCATACATTATTATGGACTAGAACCTCACTAGGCACAGCAAGAATATATGTTAATAAATGAAATGCATAAAACACACAAAGTCGTCTTCACAAAAGGTTCAATATAAATTGAAACACAATTGGTAGACCAAAGGCGAAAAACAACTACTTTCGTAGCAAATACCACGCAGAACGTTGAATGATATTCACCTGTCAATCCATGCAAACTCCCATATAAATGGATATTGTTCGCGAATGTTTCTCTCTGATAAGCTCGATTATGTTTAATTTATGTCGTGTCCGCCTTACAATCCGCATACCGGTTTCAGGCTTTTTGACCCTCATTAGTACGGAGTAGTCACCAGCCAGAGATCCGGAGTGCTCTGACCGAAGCGAGACACAATATGAATAAAATCACCATCAAGCCTACAACATCTTTAGGTGCGTCGGAAAAGATAACTTTTAACCGGCGGCACCTAGTGACAGAAAGAAACACTCCCTACATTTCTCCTACCACGATAGGAATCTGAATGAAAAATTCCTCCTCAGTAGGAGTGGCTAAGTTGCCCGACTGGCATATTTAAAGAGAGAAAAAGCCATGTGAAGGGGGATAAAATGAGAAATGAAATGCATAAAGCACACAAAGTCGTCTTCACAAAAGGTTCAATATAAATTGAAACACAATTGGTAGACCACAGGCAAAAAACTACTTTCCTAGCAAATACCACGCAGAACGTTGAATGATATTCACCTGACAATTCATGCAAACTTCCATATGAATGGATATTGTTCGCAAATGCTTCTTTCTGATAAGCTCGATTATGTTTAATTTATGTCGTGTCCGCCTAACAATTCGCATACCGGTTTCAGGCTTTTTGGCCCTTATCAGTACGGAGTAGTCACCAGCCAGAGATCCGGAGAGCTCTGGCCGAAGCGAGACACAACATACATAAAATCACTATCAAGCCTACAACATCTTTAGGTGCGTCGGAGAATATAACTTTTAACCGGCGGCACCTAGTGACAGAAAGAAACACTCCATACATTTCTCCTACCTCGATAGGATCCTGAATGAAAGATTCCTTCTCAGTAGGAGTGGCTTAGTTGCCCGACTGGCATATATGAAGAAAGAAAAAGCCATGTGAAGGGGGATA
Organism: Gonioctena quinquepunctata; assembly: GCA_018342105.1. Taxonomy (NCBI): domain Eukaryota; kingdom Metazoa; phylum Arthropoda; class Insecta; order Coleoptera; family Chrysomelidae; genus Gonioctena; species Gonioctena quinquepunctata. The sequence continues at coordinate 753,699 of JAFIRS010000165.1, forward strand.
AAATAAGAAATGAAATGCATTGAGCACACAAAGTCGTCTTCACAAAAGGTTCAATATAAATTGAAACACAATTGGTAGACAACAGGCGAAAAACAACTACTTTCCTAGGAAATACCACGCAGAACATTGAATGATATTCACTGACAATCCATGCAAACTTCCATATAAATGGATATTGTTCGCAAATGTTCCTTTCTGATAAGCTCGATTATGTTTGATTTATGTCGTGTCCGCCTAACAATCCGCATACCGGTTTCAGGCTTTTTGGCCCTTATCAGTACGGAGTAGTCACCAGCCAGAGATCCGGAGAGCTCTGGCCGAAGCGAGACACAACATACATAAAATCACCATCAAGCCTACAACATCTTTAGGTGCGTCGGAGAATATATATATATATATATATATATATATATATATATATATATAAATTGAAACACAATTGGTAGACAATAGGCGAAAAACAACTACTTTCCTAGGAAATACCACGCAGAACGTTGAATGACAATCCATGCAAACTTCCATATAAATGGATATTGTTCGCAAATGTTTCTTTGTGATAAGCTCGATTATGTTTGATTTATGAAGACGACTTTGTGTGCTTTATGCATTTCATTTCTCATTTTATTCCCCTCCACATGGCTTTTTCTATATTTAAGAATATATGTGTTGAGGAAGCACTCTTTTCAACGCTCCAGAGAAACGGTTGAGTGCTGCATACGAGTGAAGCTGATAATATCGTGGCCTGATGAGACGAGAACATCCCAAATATCCAATCTGATGGAAATTGGTATTCGGTCTTTTTTTCCAATGAAAGAAACATATTTTCCAGGGTTTTTGAAAATTCAGCCCTAAAGTGATTGAAATGGAGGTTGAAAGTTCGTATAGTAGTACCGTTAGTTTTAAAGTTGGGGTCGTGAAAACTGGTATTTGAAGACTTTGTTACGAATGAAGAAATACTTGTTTCAATGTTTTTGGAAATCCAACCCCTAAAGGTGAAAGGGGGGTTAAAGGGGTTGGGGAAACATTGCTATTTGAGTATTTGTAACAAATGAAGGAATACGCGTTCCAGGGTTTTTAGAAACTCAACCTCCAAAGGGGTGGAAAATGGGGTGGAAGTTTGTATGGGGGTACGGTTAGTTTTTGATGAGAATAATTAAAATTGGTATTTGAGGTCATTGTTACAAATGAAGAAAAGTGTTTCAGTGTTTTTAAAAATTAAATCCCTGAAGTGTTGAATGGAGGGGGATGAGAGTTCCATTAGTTTTTAAGTTGGAGTCATAAGAATTGGTATTTGACCTTTTTATGGAGGGGCCGGCTTAGTCTTCACTGGTCATCAGTCTTATCGTTTTAGTCCTAGAAGAGCTATTACTGCAAATTAGTTTGTGCAGAATTTTCATGACTTCGAAAATATCGCAGTTTTGAGTTGTGGGTTTAGGAAAATCTCCAAATTCATTTTCAACATCAGTCTTTCTCAGGACTATATAATTTAGATATGGATAATTATGCAAATCACAGTGAAAAATAAGATGCTAAGAGCTCAAGTCCGAGAAATTGTTTACAATGTATAGAAGTTAACTATAGAAGAAGCTAGTTGAAACCAACTTCTAGTTGATTTAAAGAATATACAAGAACGTGTAGCTAGGTTCATAATTAACAGATTTCAATGATCACTAAACAGTTCGAAAGTACCTACACCATAGAATATAATTTTTATTTTAGTTGCGAAGCAAAACAAAAAAATTCGTCGAATGAATCTATTTTTCATTTGGATTTTCTGGCTCATGGTGACACTCTTACGCTAATATACAATAGAAAGTAAATTGAATAACTTTTCCAATGACTAAGAATTCAAATATCAATATAATTTAAATTTCGGTAATTATCTGCCCAAAATTGTGATCGTCTGTCATGGGGATTATAAAAACAAATTTCAGTTAACTATCTAGAAAAGAAGAATTTTGAAGGATTCAGAAGGCAATCTTCCTGAAAATTTCACTCATGTATTAAAATATGGAATTATCGCTGAATTACAGCGGTAATACACCTACTATGTGGATTATCGCTGTAATTCAGTGACAATTCAACTGCAGTGACGCGATTCAAAAGTAGGGAGTTTATGTTTCGCGCTTGCCATAGAATTAACAGAGAGGCTTACGACAATAGCAACGCGTACCTGAAGTAAACAGATACTATAATTTAGTCAGTGTTTCATATTTAACGTCTGAAATGAACCGTTTCGGGACTTTCAAAGAAGCTGAAATCGACACGCAAATCGAAAAAACGACTCCAGCGAATACAAAGAATAACAAGAAGTTTGTCTGGAACCAGTTCATGGATTTTTGTGCAACAATAGGGTTTAAACCGCCAGCATGCGAAATTGCAAAAACCTTGAAGGACTGGGCTCATAACATGAGGAAAAGTAACGGTGAGGGGTACAAAGAAAGCACCGTGGAAACAATTTGGAATTTCACCGCCAAAATGATTATGGAAGAATACTTCCAGAAATATGGTATAAAAATTGACCCATTCCAAGATGTCGTGTTTGAATATGCACGGGACGCAAAAAATGCAAACAGGGACCTACAGGCTCAAGATAGTAGAAAAGTGAGATCAACTGCTCTGAAATTCGAAGAACTAAAAAAACTAGTGAACAGTTGTGACGAAGAAACCCCAGAGGGACTACAGAAGAAGGTGTTCTTTGTTTTGTCGTATGAAATGGCGTGGAGAGGAGGCGAAGGATGCAGAGCAAAGCTACAGTTTTTCAAGGAAGAACTCGATAACTCAGGCCGAAAAACTACGGAAAAAACTACCCAAGGCGGATCCAAGCCATGTGCCTCATCTAAGTGGTTAGTAATGAATAGAAATAACTATAATTTTTGTCCAGTTCGATTATTCTACGCATTGAAATCGAAAAGAGAACACATAGAAAGTGACCGTTTATTTTTAACTGTCAATCCATTTTGGAAAGTGAGAAATCAATGGTTGAAAAACATACCTGTGGGGCAATACGAGATGGCAAAGTGGACTAAGAAACAAGCAAACCAGGTGGGACTAGAGAAAAAAAAAATACCAATCACTCATTGAGGACAACAGCGGTGTCAAATTTGGCAAAGAGCGGAGTTGCTGCACAAGAACTCATCAAAATAACAGAACATGCCAACTCCAAATCTATTGCGAGCTATCTACAGATAGATGTAGAACCCCATCAGGCTATCGTTGAAAAAATGCGTGGCAATGAAAATCTACAACCATGCGTGCCAGGAGGAGGTTCAAGATCAACTTCAGTTACGAAGAAAACAAATACAAATGTTCACAATATTACTTACAATAATTGTAGTATCAACTATAACAATAAATAATACGAATCTTTTTGTATTCTTGAAATTTTCTACGGAATACCATTCGTGCTTTAAAAATTAACCAAATGATTCTGAAAAAAGGGTTTTTTTGAAAAAAACTGCACTCGGTTATTTTTTTCGTTGTTTCAAAAAATTGGCCTCCTCCTTCGGAGTCGGGCTGGAATACGAGTGCTAAATTATTGAAAGAAAAATATTATAATGAATATGGACGGAGTTTCGACCCATTCAAAGATATCAATCGGAAGAAATGCATGACATACAAAAAGTAAGTTGCTTCAAGGTAACTCACAGAAACGAAAAAGTTGCCAAGGATGTGCGAATAGCAAATGGTTGATTAAAAATGCGCAAAATACAACAATATGCCCCGTGAGACTAAAAAATTAGTTTCAAAACGAGGTAATAATGTGAAATCTAATAGGTTGTTTCTTACTGTGAATGGACATTGGAAGCACTCCTTGGTACAAAAATATGCTTCTAGGGATGAATACGATCAATAAATGGACTCAAACATCAGCTCAGAATATAGGGTTCGATGTAAGAAAGCAAAAAATAACCAACCACTCAAATCGAGCCACTGCAATCAGTGAACTTTTATGTAGAGGAGTAGTTGAACAAGATGCCATAAAAATCACAGGACATTCGCGATCTAATTCGCTGAAACCTTACACCCAACTTAGTAAAACTTATTGCAAATGTGAAAAATAATGGCAATCAAGATATAACAACTATTGCAAATACAAGCGGGTGTTCCAATAATCAAGCTCAAAGCATTGTACCCTTTATAATTATAGTTGAGAAATATTTGAGTACGTTATGTTATTACTGGTTTAATTGAATATGTATTTCGTTCGATGTCAATGTGTCCTGTTTATTAAACTTTATTAATTTATCTGATCAACTTCTTACCTTTTTTACTAATTTCCTATAATTCTGCCGAATTTCAGATTTCTTATTTTTCACTTTTTTGTGAAATAGTCTAATGAAATTCAGCATCTCATAAGTCTGTCTTTCATTTCATGACTCAATAGAGTTGCTTGAAAAAAACACCACTTTTCAAGCAACTCAGTTTCGTTATGGAATAAATCGACAGAGTTATCGCGAAAATTCATTCACTTGTGGTATTACTACTGATAACATCATTTATCATCATTTATCATTGGTGATAATACTAAACGGTCCGAAAGATAATAATTGTAATATTATTCAATTGTATAATTTTTTTGTACTTTCCAAAAATATTGTGACCGTTTTTTGATGTCACTCTGTACAGCTACCAAAAAATTCTATGAGAAAAATCATTTCTTTAGTTATGAATAGAACCTATTAAAAACTCACGATTCCTAAAAATGCACATATTAGGCCTTATTTATAAAAATAAAGTATTTCTTCCAAAGGTAAAGGCAGAAGCAAAAGGAAGAGCTCACAAGGAGAAGGTAGAAGGAAAAGGTTTTGGTTTACCTCGTATTCATAATCTTTCCCTTTTCTCTGCATACAAATCCTCGCAAAAAAAGGACACACGTGAGTTACGTTTGTAAGTTATCGCTGAACAAGTTGCAACTTTCAGTTACAGAGGGAAGAATCATAGTGTGTTTAATGTTATTATAGTAGTGTACCCGAACATGTGAGAGTGAGTGCTTGTATATACAAGCACTTGGAAGTTGTACTCGGAGTTTCAATTTAATATTAAGTTGAGCTGTATTGGATGTTTGTGATTGAAGAAGATGGAAAGTGACAAGGAACTGTCAGACGACCAAGTAGAGTCAGAAGACACCGGCGAGTAATCTGAATTTGAGTTCATTGCCGAAAGGTTGAATCAATACCAGAAATATTGGAAAAATACCAACTCCCCGCGAAAAAAGCAAAGAAGCAAACGATTATTTAGAAAGTTGTCACAGAGAACAGACAGCTGTATGGAAAAGACATGACGTCGAAAGCAATAATGGAAAAGGTGGGCAATATGAAAACAAGACTGTAGAAGAAAACTGACAAGAACAAAACAGGTAACAAGAGCATTCCACCGTTACTACCATGGGAAACGATAATGATGGAAGCGATGATGCGGATGAAAACGCCACCGTCGTGGAAATCACAGGTATAATACACCTTCGCCTACAAGTGCATATATAAACGACTCAAGAAAATATTTGCTACAGAAGCTTCTCTGGGCTAGATGCTTATTTCCTGAAGCAAATCCTTCAATTTTGAAATTTTTTTTATTCTTATGAATATAATATGAAGTAAATGCTTCGATTTCTACAAGGGAAAGCAAATCCTCTTTTTTATAAATACGGCCTATTAAGTGTCATCTCTTCTAAGAAATTAGGTAACGGCAACATCGCATACACAAGAAGTGGAGGTATTTTGGGATGTAGACCATGATCGGCGAAGAGGTATACTTTTGGTTCAGAAGTCCTGCAGTGGTGGCGACCGCAATAGTCTACCAAACTTCCATCCACCAAAGTTTTGAATTCTTTGTTTCTCAAGTTCAAACTATGGGAAAAGATGTGGACTAGTAAACTCTTCCATCATACCATACGTCTCTACAGTCTCTTGGGGAAACTGCTGTGAGAGGCAGACAAGTAAGTAATATTATAAGGGTTCCCTTTTCCCGTGTACTACCCTAATAAAAACTTTTTAACAAAAAATTAAACTGACGAAATACGGAACTGAAAAGTAAAAAAAAAAAATTAACCTTCTCATTCTCAATAACTAAGCTCCTGAACTAATGTAAGTAACTGATTTTGAGTCGGCGCCAAACAAACAAGCAAATGAATTAGATAAGGCGTAAAATGATGGCATCGAGTTGCGCGGTGACTTTCTGATAATTTTTTTGAAGTAATTTAATGATCTTCGTTGATTGTTCCTTTGGCGTCGACTCAAAATTAGTTACTAACATTAGTTTAGGAGCTTAGTTATTGAGACTAAGAAGGTTTATTTTATTTTTTACTTTTCCGTATTTCGTCGGTTTGATTTTTTGTTAAAAAGTTTTTATTTTTCAATTTTTTGTGGCTGAAATCTACTATTACTACCTGCTTGTTTTTTTATTTCTTCCAAAATACTAACTTACCCATCTTACTTCAACTATTACCAGTTGAATAATATGATTATCTACTTTTACTATTTGTTGTACTATAAATAATTTTTGTTGTTCTGGTTAGTTAATTTCATTACTTTGTATATCATTCCATCCTCTCATAGAATATAATGATTGTGACGGATGTAGGAGAACAAAAATAATGACATTAGCGATCTGTCATTGTCAACTACATATGTGTGCCAATGTTCACAAGTGAAAAATCAATTATTCCCTATTTTTCTACCCGTAAGGGTGGATAATTTCATTTAAAATCCCAATATGATCAAATATGAGGTATACCCTATCCAATAAAAATCGTCCAAATCGAAGAACCCAGTACAAAGTTATGCCTGATAGAATCGGTTAACGGACCAGAATTCAGAGGGTGAGTGATCAATGTCCTTCATTTTGCTACCCTTAGGGGTGGATTCCATCTTTTAAATTCAAATGGGACCAACCCTATCCACTGAAGAATAACTATCGGAATCGGACGCCTCAGTAAAAAGTTATGCGTGATTATACATACAAAAAAAAAATATACGCGTCGACTAGAAAACCTCCTCCTTTTTGGTTTCGTCGGTTAAAAATTATGAAAATTCCACTAAATCATTTCTCTGTACGATGTTGGAAAAAACCCTCTGGAAATGTTTTTAATGGCTGCTAACTTTCCTCTGAGGAATATGAAAAAAAAAATAATGTTAATCAGTTATGCAGAATTATTAAATTATAAGTATTAAGTAATTCATGAGGATGAGTGGGTAAATTGGTTGATTGAAACTGTTTTATTGACATTCGCGGTCCGACATATTCAATTTGGTCGCCTTGGCAACCTCATTCATCGAATTTCAGGATTTAGAGCTCTATTTCAATCAGAGTTCACCGGCGCAGAATTGAATGCAACAATTAACGGATTTTATTCTTTCCATCAGCTGCACTGCTGAATTGTTAATGCGGTATTGTCAACTAGGTGACCACGCAGGTCGCCAAATTATCCACAAAATTCCCAGCGCTGAGGATCACAACTGCCATCAGTTCTTATAGGCAGCAATTGATAAAAAAAAACTAAAATATCGAGGAATTATATATGAAGAAAATTATAAAGAACCCCGCACGAAGTACATGGGAAAATAGCTCTCAGCCAATTTTGAATATGTTCTGGGATATTGTGGTACAAGTCACTAGAAGTTACACGTGCAGGTTTAAATCAGTTTCTATGTCTAGTTTCGGAGATATTAATTTTTGAAAATCAAAGAAATGGCTGTTTCACTAAAACATAGTAAGGTTCACTTATCCAAAAGTATTACTTTTCAGATGATTAGTAACTAAATAATAGCATTGCTGGTTTGAATAAAAGTCAAATGACATGTCAGTCAGTCGGTCGTTAAGACAAAATAAGCTGCCTATGATACAGGATGGGTAAAAAATAGCGTCAATTCAGCATATTTCGCCAATCTTCATTATTGGTCCCATTAGTGGGACTTGTAACGATATATCTGTTACATTTCTTATTGATATGCTCAGAGATACAAAATAATTAAGAGTAGCTCAAGTTATCTTATCAACTCCAATTGACGAATCACTATTGAAAATCTTAGCGCCATCTAACGGCGAACAGTCATTAGAGTTGAGAAGAATATTATCGAACGCAATGGATTTGACAGTACGATTTGCTGTGAAAGGAAGTGACGGGTGATTCTCGTCCCTCCTTAGCGATCGAGCTCCGATCGAGAGATCGTGGTTCTGAAACTTGTCAGTCATTGAGTAATGAAATAGAATTTGTTCATGTTAAAATATCCAATGAATTAGAGCATCTTCTTTTCTTCTGCGGAAGTGATTTCGAATCAGTGAGTTCAGTGTGATATCAAGGTATGTGAGAATAAGTTTTTGGCCATTTTTGAATATGTCACGTTCAGATATTTTCTAACGAGAACGTGAAATATTTCTTCAGAAATATTTCTTCTTGAATCATCTATCCATGTTGTTCAGTAAACAACGATTAGATTTATTTAGGTCAATCCGATAATTGATAACAGTGCCGTACCCTATTTATTTTTCCAAATGAGTGCAGGTAGAATCATGAATATCACATGTAACATATCGAAATGAATCAAGATATCAATGTTCAGTCTCATCTGATTTGATTGTTTCTCTGACAATGTTTCATTGGGGTTTAAAGAGGGTTTCTCAAATATATGGTATCACTTACACCGCATTTGGATATATTTTTGGTGTCAATCACAAAAAGTATGATATAATTGAATATTATATATCTTTGGTATGGTTTCTGATATGGTGATAATTATCACAGAGCTGTGATTTTGCGTCTGACCTGGGTGAAGCGATCATATATATATATATATATATATATATATATAATTCTACTGTACGCGTGTGGCACTGAACTCCTCCTAAACGGCAAAACCGATTCGAATGATTTTTTTTTTATGCCTTTGGGTGGCGCCCTGGATGGTTCAGATTTACAAATCAGCCCGGCAGATGGCACTGCAGTCGTTATCATAAACGGCTGGACCGATTTAAATGAATTTTTTTGTATGCGTTTGGGTGGCGCCCTGGATGGTTCAGATTCACAAATCATCCCCCTAATGGTAAGGGTGGTCCACCCCTTAATTTTTATTTTTCAGAAACATTTTTTTGTATTTATTTTTTAAGCATTCAAAAATACATACAACCCTCAATTTTCACCCTTCTACGATCAACCCCTATTTTTTTGGCAAGATTTTTATTTTTATTTTGTCATGACTTTAGAATGAAAACATTCATATTACTCTTAATTTTCACCCTTCTACGATCAACCCCTATTTTTTTCATAGAAAAAACGGGATAACAGGAAAACGGGATAACTGGGATAACGGGATATCGAAAAAACGGGAAAACGAAAAAGCGGGATAACGGGATGACAGGATAAAGGGAAAACGGGATAACGGGATGAAGAAAAAATGGGATAACAGGAAAACGGGATAATTGGATAATTGGATAACTGGATAACGGGCTAGGATAACGAAAAAAACGGGAAATAATCCTTGGAGTTTGGAATTTTTTATTATACAGAAAAACTTTGTGAAGAAGTATTCGACGATTGGTCAAAGATAATTCTTATAAACTTACTCTGGATATTATTGAAATTGAAGCCATTTTCATATCAAATTCTGATTTTATTCTTTATAAAATAAAGTTATATAGTGTTGTCTGATCAAGATCAGAACAACTTTCCTTTTCTTTATATAGGGCAAAGATCAATTTTTGTGTTAATCAAAATTTAATCTTGAATCTTCAAATTCAGTACTGAATATTAATGACAAATCTCAGCACAACTGATTTGTATGTTCAAATAATTTTAAGCAATAATCTTTGATGACAGTTCACTCATCTGTAACAACTGTGCGTTGAAGAGTGCATTGAGAAATTCCAAATTTCTAGAAGTTGAATTTCTAGTAAAAACAAATTCTGACACAAGCAATATTGTTTTTCATGTTGTATTGCTGAGAACTATCATTCCATGGACAAAAAGCCGATGCTTGTATATTCCACCTGATCGGTCGCCTAGCAGCCATAGGTACCCCCTGGTTGCGACTACAACTACGTGAAGGTCTAGCTACGAGCTACACGATAAACAATCAGAGGTACATCGTCGTCAATAAAACCGACAGGTTCAGCAACCAAAAGCAATATTTCTTTTTGGAAACAAAAAAATTGTCATACAGCAGACATATGGTACATATTCGTCGAGGGGGAAACAACTCTTTAAATAGGTGCACATACAGAAAATTAAATATTTAAATACGACTTTCAGTACCAAAATATCTTGAATATATTCAAATTATTTCAATATCAGTTTCATTAATTCAGTATCAACAAATAGCATTTCATACTTTAAATATTACTTTCATTCCAAAAATAACCACTCCATACTTTAAATATGTTTTTCACTATCAAAATATCTACAATATATTCAAAATATTTCAATATTGGTCAGTATTTCCATGAAATACTTATAGTTTCAATATTGTTTTCATTACGAAAATATCATTCTCAGTATTTCATTATAGTTTAAATATTACAATATCCTTTTCAGTCCTCGAATATATTTAAAATATTTGGGATTCAATTCAGTCTACAATTATTTTTTTGTATACGCTCCATAAAATGCCAACTTTGGATTCTGAAAATAGTTCGCAAAATACCACTTTACCGGACTAGGCCGTTGAAGTCGTTATGGCAACACTTTATCGGTCTATTTTTGTTTATTCAGTAAACTTATAATCAACATCTTGAAAACATTTCAGGAAATGCAATGAACTATAGAATATTTGAAATTTCCTGGTGACAGCACACGTTTTCTTCGAAATATTCTTTTGGAATGCTTATTTCATGAAAAATTAACACTAATATTTGACAAATGTGTCATTGATAAACAATCGCTTGCTATATTTTTTCACAACTTCCTTACACTAACGTATGGATCGTGATTGAAAATGTATGCACGGCAATTTGTGTAACATATATGTTCTGTTTATTTGGAAAGCTAAAAAATGTTGTATGCAACACGTACGCAAATGGCTTTAGCGGCTATCATCTACAAATTCCGATTCGTCTGCTAAAGTCTCACTTTGCGAATTTGTTACATAAACTACTATTATTTTTACCACCTTTTAATTAGCTTGTTTATGTGTTGTCCGGTACAAATCGATTTTGAACCAATTTCCCGATGAGCTAGAGACTTGAATCTTCGGAAATGGCTCAGAAGTGGATGACAATATCATATTAACTTGTTTTCTTGTCTATCGTTTTTTTTACGGGCCACAAAAATGAGGTTAGGATTATTTCTCCATACCCATGACAAGCAGACGTTGTGTTGCGATCTAGAGTGTGCTCCGCGATAATGAACCCTATTGCGATTCTCGACCTTACAGGCATCGTCCAAGAGAGGAAGTGAGGTAAGACAATCTAAAAATAAGTGAAAGTAACAATCACTTCCTCTTGAAACAGTGAAAAGACACAAAAACCACGGATAATTGAGCAAAACAATACATTGAATCATCCCCCGATGGAGGAATCCAGCGGTGTGTAACAAAAGTGAAAAGTGAAATAGGACACAAAAAAAACCAAAAAGAAAGGAAAATATAAAAGGTGGAAAAAATCGGAAATTTGCCCGGAAATTGTAAAATTCGCGTATATAAAAAATTTGGCGAAGAAAAAGACTATCCAGTCATTTATTACCAACAGGGAACTAGCTCAGAGGTTAGACTGTCGCCTACCAAGCAGAAGGTCACAGGAGCGGATCCCGGTTTATAAAAACAACGGCTGGACCGATTTGGCAAGTTGTTTTATTAATATTCGTAATACTTCGAATAAGATTTTCAGGAAAGAAAGTATTTTTAGGAAAATTATTGGAAATTTCTAAGTCCTGGAAAAGTTTTTTCGAACAACATATATAATAAAAATCAATGTCTGTTTGTGTTGGTGTTGTTTGCATAAGTTTTTTTGGGAAAATGGGATAACGAACGGAAAAACGGGATAACCGAAAACAGGATAACGGGTTAGCCGGAAAACTGACAGAGTCAAAAGCATAACCTAGATGGAACAACACAAAAAAATATAGGAAAAAATAAATTCTACGTGGACGAGAGTTCTCAGGAAAAAAAAAAATTAGGGAATATAGAAATTTGGACAGGATAACGTCTGTCGGGTCAGCTAGTAAAGAATAAATAGTTTGATTGAGGTCGAATGTTTATAATTAACGATATACATTTATTCCCAATAAAATCCATTCGTTTGGGGATATTAAAAAAATTATTCATTATTGATTTTGAGTTTATTTAAAGTGAATAAGTCATATTAACACATAAACATTTTTGTTTTGCTTTTTCCGTGTTATTTATTATACATTATTTTTATAAATTATTCGAATGAATAATTTATTAGTTGGTAATTGATTTAGTTAACTAAGAATAAACTGTTTTTTCAGTGTAGGTATAAGTGAACTTGACCGCAAAAACAGCAGTAACTTTTCTGGTAGATCATTCCTAGAGTTGATCTGATGTTTTATCAGCATACCTTTTGTTTTTAGTTTGACATTCAAACCTTTATTTATTAATGAATATTTATTTTGGAATACTTTTCATTCTCAGTTATTTTTCCTGATCCTCAAATACAGGATTTTCGAATGAAATATAATAATATGTTCCAATAACTTGAAAACTTTCATTTTAATTTCTTACCAACAGATTAATACTTCAGGTACTTTGGTAAAAACACGGGTTAAATTATACCAAAATGGTTGATTCCTTTATTTCAATAGTTCCATCACGTTTTTATTACCTTAGTCACCCCAAATATTATATTCACTATGTTCCATTTGTTTTCATTACATTTCAAACCCAAGTAAATTTCCAGTATTTTCAATACCCTTGGTATATTTTAATTATTTGCAATGCATCTCTAGTACTTCAAATAGCTTCAGTATACTCTAATTATTCAAATACATTTTCGGTACATTAAATACTATCATTATCCTAAATATATTTTAAACATTTCATTAGTGCGTTTTTTAAATACATTTTAAATATTGTTCATTATCAGATATTTAATTATGGTGTACATATTTCCGGTAGTTGTTTTCCCCTCGATATTTGTTATACAGCAGAACCTTATGTATATTTGTAAATAGACCAATATAAGTTTGGTATTTGTTTTATTGTAGTTATTTACAGAGGGAAACATTATTTGATTTGCAAATATTATTAAATATGAAATTAGAATTTGTATCCTAATTCAACAAAAAATTCTGGAGTCCATTTAAATTAACAATTTCTTAAACCTTTGCTTGAAACATAAATAAATTTGAAACTAGCAAGGCGGTCTAAAGAATTCCACACCGCTCTTCACTGAATAATCTGGACATTCTATTACAATAATTTACTTGTTTTAACATTACAGACTGAACATTTTTCATTCAAAATATCTTTATTGGGAGTATTTTCTTATGACAACAATATTTTCTTCAGAAGTTTTAACTTTCTTCCACAACACTGATTGTTTTAAAAAATGGTTGTTTTTTATATTCCGTGTTTTTAACATTAGTCACTTAAAACAGCCTTCTTGAGACAATAAATCCGCTTCGAATCCAAAACTACTTGAGGAAGACTTATAGTAATTACTTAATATGATTAGCTACAATCACATTTTACAAATATAAATTGAAATAGATTTTGCACCTAATATATATGTTTGTTTATTATTCTTGAATGGACCGGTCAATTTGAATAATATTCTTCAGTTATACTTGAAAGTAAATTACCCTAGAATAGGGATTTTCGAAATATACATATTTAAAATTGATATAGCCTCACACATGAACACTTATTAACTAAGGACCCCCAACCGGAATGTTTCGCGTGTGAAGTGCCATTAACCATCAAACACATCCTAGTGGAATGCCCGCGCTTTGTAGCCGAAAGACTAAAAAACAATATCCCCAGTGATTTGAGTTAAATTTTCTAAAACTGTTCCACAGAAAATGTCATTGCATTTCTTAAAGAAACAAATATTCTGTTCAAAATTTAACAATATGTTTATACAATAATAATGTAAGTCACTCATGTTTTAAGAACGTTTACCGCTAATAGCTGATTGGCTGATGCGGTTTTTTCTTTTCTCTAATAAAAAAAAAAAAAAAATTATATACTATAGAAAATATTATCCAATCTTATTTCTTCATGAAATAAATGTGATCTTGCAGCGCAAAACAATTGCGCCGTACAAAACCTCATGACCATAAACCGCATGACTATTAACGGCGTGGTTGCTATGCAGTTTTCCACCTGCTTTACGAAAATTTGTTGTCCAGATCCATATGAGTCATACTCTACGCTTCGTGACAATTCCACGAATATCTATGAATAGTAATTATGAACCCTTCCCAACGTGTCGATAGCCACGCCGTTAATAGTCATCACGCCGTTAATAGTCATACGGTTTATGGTCATGTGGTTTTCAACGGAGATATTGTTTTACGCCGCAAGATCATATTCATCTCATCAAGAAACAAGATTGGTTAATATTTTCTATAGAATATCAATTTTCAATATTTATATTTCAAAAACCAGGCATAGAAAATTAATGAAACTCACACGAGTGTAGGGTAATTTACCTCAGAGTATAACTGAAAAATTGACCATTCATGAATAATCAACAAACATATATTTCAAATGCAAAACCTATTTTAACTCAATTTGTAAACACCCCTCCGTATGAAATGTGATTGTAGGTTTTTGTAGCTGATCATATTAAGAAATTGCTATAAGTCTTCTTCGAGTAGTTTTGGCTTCGAAGCGGATTTATTGTCTCAAAAAGGCTGTTTTAAGTGACTAATTCTGAAAACATGAATTATAAAAAACCATTTTTTTAAACTATCAGTATTGTGGAAGAAAGTTATAACTTTCAAAGAACATATTCTTGTCATAAGGAAAGACTCCCAATAAAGACATTTTCAATGAAAAATGCTCAGTCCCACTTATGGGATCAATGATAAAGATTGGCGAAATATGCTAAATTGTCGCAATCTTTGACCCACCCTGTATCATAAGCGGCTTCTTTCGTCTTAACGACCGACTGACTGACATGTCATTAGACTTCCTTTGAACCAACAATGCTGTTATTTAGTTACTAATAATCTAAAGAGTATTACTTTTGGATGACTATGTTTTATGATTTTCAAAAATTCCTATCTCCGAAACTAGATATAGAAACTAACTAACGTGTAACTTCTTTCACCACAATATCCCACAAAAAATTGAAAATTGGCTGAGAGCCATTTTCCCATGTATTTGGTGCGAGGTTCTTTGAGATATTTCGAGTTCTTTATCTCCTATATTACAACCAGCGCAAAAGGGCGAAAAATAGTTCTTCAATATCAGATGGATGATCAGAATAAAACCTTCTTTTATTCCTAAAAAACTGCAATATTGCTTACTTTTTAATCCTCCTAAAACCGTTCTACCAATTACCGCAAATCTTGAAATAATCTAGTGAAACGGTAGCGAAACAGCCCTGTCGTGGACAAAATTCTAAAAGTCGCTTTCTCTGCGATTCTATATGTTTCTTGGAGTGCTGAATCCAAATGTGAGGTTTGCTGAAAAGCATTTCTGAGGAAGTATTGCTACTTTAACAATCATCCTAAAACCGTTCTGCCAATTACCGCAAATCTTGAAATAATCTAGTAAAACGGTAGCGAAAAAGCCCTGTCCTGGACAAAATTCTAAAAGTCGCTTTCTCTGCGATTCTATATGTTTCTTGGAGTGCTGAATCCAAATGTGAGGTTTGCTGAAAAGCATTTCTGAGAAGTTCCGAAATATTCGTAAAAAACAACGAAATTTTCGCACCCCATTCAGTAACTTCAATTATCCATTTTATCGAAAATACCATTGTATACAAAGTTGAAAAATACAAAATTCACTGTATATTCCTTTGGAAATCTCCTAATAACCAAAGGATGAGAAGCTAGAACGAGTTGAAAAATGACGAAATTTTTTGTTTTTCGCAGATAACTCACAAAGTTTACGCATTTTTTGAAAATAGAGCAATGCAAAAGATTTCCTTCTTCAGAGTTTCAGGTGGGCCACGAAGAAATTTGCAGTAGAAATTATCTGCAGCTATGTTCTCCATCAGCCGTCCAATAACACTTCCTTCCGAATGACCATAACAAAAGCCGTCTCATCAATCTTCTCAGCAACAAAATAGATGAATGTGGACTTATTGGTTACAAGTGCCATTTCCTTGGCAGAAGATCAGAGCAACGATGTCGACCTCTTAGTTGGTTCACAGGCTCTCCCAACGTGTATTTTTCCAAACCTGGAAGAGGAAAAGTACCCAACAAGCATCACCCTCAATCATCTCCTGGTTGAGCACATACTCTTCGTGCATGCTTCAATCGGGTGTGATACGACGTCTGCTTTTTCGAACAATGGAAAACAAAAGTTCTGAAAACAAGCACCCTAACAAAAGAGACCACCTTAGAGAGTTCAAATATCCTGAAGCAGATTTGGAGGACCTCATGAAGGAGAAATGTTTTTGATAGCCTTGTACTCATCAACCGATGTCATTGAATACGATGAGACACATGTCTACAAGTCGGCATCAAACATCGCCACAGACAGACAGAATTCATTGTGAGTATATCTGTAGATGCAACTGGGAAAGGACACCTTCACCAAAATACCCAAGGAATTGAGATAGAGAAATACTGCCAACGGCCTACAACCAATTCCTATCACTGACCTCCCTGCTTCTTAAAACCCTTTTCATCTTGTGTAGTGCAGGTGCTGCAAGTGCTGCATGAAGACTTGCGGCTGCAAGAAAGTTAGCCTGTTTTGCACCAGGATCTAGAGGACGACCAGGATCTTGACGATCCTAGTATCGATGACGTGGCATCCATCACAAAATCACTTGGAGGTATTACCATTGTCCAAAGATATATATATATATATATATATATATATATATATATATATATATATATATATATATATATATATATATATATAGTCAGTCAAAGTCTGTGGAAAAAGCATTGGATGCATTTTCCAAGGCCCTCTATTAAACCTGGAAGTTCAAAACTATACTTCCGTTTCTTTTCAGAAAAAGGCAGTAAGGGAAAATGTCAAATACAATTCGTGCTAAATTTGTTCCTAATTCCTAATTTTTTTTTGGCACCAACGGACTAACGCTATCTACTGATGGGCACAATGATAAACCAGTATGGTTGACGGACTATAGTTCTTTAGACAATGGTATTACCTATATCTACTCTTAACATTGACCACAACCACACTTTCATATGGTTGTACTCGAACCCACCACCCAGCTTGGTTATATTGATTGTGGTTACTTTCATGCATTTCTCTTTTAAACCACCAGATAGAGGATGAGGATATGGATGAGGGTACCCTGGCGCAACCACCATCTGCTCCACCTCCAATATCATCTCCAGAACTATACCCTTCAGGGTACCAGCTCCATGACAAACGACGATCTAGCGACGTAATATTAAACTGCTTATTTATTATAAGATAGTTGATTTAATCGTTGGATTATTATACATTTTTCATTATAATTATTTAAGAATATATCATTTGGAGTTGTTTCATTGCAATTATAAAACCTATAATTCCATCATAGAGAACAATTAATTTTTATGTACCTCATACCCCACAGAATACAAAAAAGACTTTAATTTGTTTATATGTTCTACTAGGAATTGTAATACATTTTCAACTTGTTTCGTAGTGCGTTTCTTCGAGAAATGCGTAGAATATGAGTTATCTGCGAAATACCGACGATGAACGCTGTTTTTTGCGAAGTACGCAAATTCCGCCAATTTTCAATTTGCTCTAGCTCATCAACTGTTGGTTCTATATTCCAAAATTATGAAAAAAAATTCATAGTTAATTTTGTTCAATTTAACTTTGTATGAAATGGTATTTTTGATCAAATGCATACTTCCGAAGTCACGGCCAAAATTTCGCTGATTTTTGCGAATATCTCCAGGAAATGTGGTCAGCAAACTTCAAATTTGGATTCAGCACCACAAAATACATATAGAACCACATAGTCTAGCCCAGAAGTGAGTTTCCTGCGGAAAATAGTTCCAAGTCTCCAAAAAATATGAGCAATAGCTCATTCGATTCGGGATGCAATTCTGAGAAAGATTTTTTTTAACAAAAAACAATAACAAAATGAGGGGAATAACTCAAGAACTATAGATAGCGAAAATCGAAAAATAGAATATTTATAAAGGAGTAAATTTACAATAGAAGAAGTCCCAGCTCCCGGAACTCTATCTCCATTATTTATAATATTAATTTAACATTGAAAATAGGGCTCCGGGCGACATGTGATGTATTCTAAAGAGAATAGATCACATAAAAATTTTTTATAGTATTAAATATCAATTCGAAAATTGAATAAATATGGTGTGTTCTTACCATTTGAAAGAACGAGGTCACGTTGAAAAAAAAATAATTAGTTTATTTTTCAACAAGTTAGGCATTTGTTAATTATTCCTTATTTTTCGGACCTCGGTTTCCATAAAGAACGGCATACATGTTTAAATATAGCTCTAAAAAATTTTAGATACTTGGAGCCTTTCTTATATGTATGTTCAACAAGATCACGTGATGAAATTTTTTTAAAGTTGTTTATTTTGTTTATTACAATTTTTAAAATTTAACAAAAAATTTGAAACTTAAAAAAGTTTGTTAAAAAATTTTGTATATCCATGTTTTGCCATTGCTCTTTTTGCATCAAACGAAATCATTTAATAACATTCAGAATATTGTTCATAAATTGTTTATAAACAAATTGATTATTTTAATATTCTTTTATTTTTTTTTGCCATTTTGTTGACTAGAGAATATCATTATTTTACAAAAAAAAAGATTCTTGAATTTTTTTTCATTGTTTATAATCGGTTTTTTATATTTCTATTATTTAAATAATTAGTTGAGATATTTTTTTTTAAATCATAATTGGCATTTCTCATTAGAGTAACATTTTTTTTCATTGAGACTTCAATTGTTTATTGAGTTAACAATTTCTTTTAAACAAATTCCAAATCTCATTATTTTTTTTTCTGAAACTACTAAAAATTATAAAAACAACCATATGCAACAAAGGGTCGATATTTTTTATAGATTTTTCTAAAATAACGGTATATAAAACTTGCAGCGGCCACTTGATTTTTCAAGTAACAAACCGCCGTAACTTTTGAACCATTAAAGATACAGTTATTAACTTCTGCAACGATTTTATAGAGCATTATTTGTTCTCTTGAATAAATTCCTCATCAAGTCTGTCTATGTCATGTTTTACTGTTTATATGCATTTGTTTATAAAAAACTCCCTTATCTACTCCTTAGAGTGCTTATATCTTTCAAACTATGAAATTTAGCCCTTTTGTACTCCAAGACGATTTTGTAGGCAAGTATTTGAATTATTCAAAAAATGTTGGTTTCAGTCATTAACATGAATTTTTCATGAAATACACATTTATTTAAATCATGTCAATTTCATCATGTATTCTAGCGGTGTTTAATCACAAATTTGTTAAGAAATACTCAAGATATACAGTTTTTTTGTAAAATCATTCATTGTCTGTTTTTTCAACTATTTTTATAAAAAATTATATACGGTAATTATAGAAAAATCTATAATGAATATTAAAAAAAATTCGACCCTTTGTTGCATAGGTTGTTTCTGTGATTTTTAGTAAAATTAAAAAAAAAATTTATAACAAATTGTTAACTTAATAAACAATAAAATATCTAATATTTTTTTAAATTCTATTGAGAAACTCCATTTATGATTTTGAAAATAAAAAAATTCTCAACTAATTATTTAAAAAATGAAAATATAAAAAAAAAGATTATAAACAATATGAAAATTTTTTTTTCACATTTTTTTTTTGTAAAATAATTATATTCTCTAACAACAATATGGCAAACAAAATTAAACTAATAAACTAATAAATGTTTAAAAAAATTATAAAAAATTCGAAATTTTTTTTCGAATGTAATTAAATGCCTTCGTTTGATCAAAAAAGAATAAAAAATGGTAAAAAAAATTTCTTAATTTTTCATTTTTTGTTAATTTAAAAAAATATAATAAACAAAATGAACAATTTTTGAAAATTTTTATAACGTGATCTTGTTAAGTATATATATATTAGAAGGGCTCCAAGAAGCGAAAAAATTTTACTGCTATTATAACATTTATGCCGTTGTTTATGAGAACCGAGGTCCGAAATATAAACTTAATTTTTTTTTCAACGTGACCGTGTTCATTCAAGTGTTAATAACACACCATAATTTATTAGAATTTTCAAGTTGATATTTAATACTATAACAAAATATTTTGTGTGGTATAGTCTCTTTAGAGACGGCATGCCGGTAGCGGTTATAAATGATGGAGATACAATTCCGGGAGTTGAGAATTTCTCATTGGAAATTTCCTATACTTTGAGAATTTTTTGCTATCGCTTATAGTTTTTGAGTCATTATAGAAAGACTGAACCTTTTTCTTCATTGCTTTTTGTTAATAACAGTTGCAACTTTCGTCAGCAGAAAAAAAAGAGTTTCTCAGAATTGCTCATATTTTTTGGAGACTTGGAACTATTTTTCGCAGGAAACCCCCTTCTCGACTAGTCTAACAGAGAAACTGACTACTTGAATTTGTGAAGAAATATATAATTATCATAGTTCATAATTCGATATAAACTCTACCCCATGAAGTTTGCGCATTGGAATAACGATTTTACTTCTACGGGATTTTATTCGACTTTTCTTCATCAATCAGTAGTTGCTGTCAAAACTCGATGGTTTTGAGCTCACCAGGAAATGAGATTCGATAATCCCATCATAAACCATTTCAAACCTTGTTATAATTCCTCTTTCGAATTTCAGTTTCAACATTTCGGATCTACCTCACAATAAAGGATTGAAAAAAGAAACGCTACTTCGACAAATGGAATGATCATCGATATAAAGTAATGAAAAGCAATGACATACTTTTCTTTCCACCTTTCATATTGAACTCTCATTATTGACTATGTCCAATGATCCACCCAGTAGATTATGCGATCCAATTACGAAACTCCCCATACATTCGAACTCCACAGCCCAGACGCCATTAATGGTCCTAACGTTCAGAACCCACGGAACGTTAACTTTGTTATGACGAGCATCATCGCCTATATTCTCTCTCCTTGACCTTCATTTTTTTCTTTACGTGACAAATGACCACAGAACGGTTCATATTTATTGAATTTCTCCCCTTTGGAGTTACGATTCACCAATGAGCGGTTTTCTACTATAAATATTTGATATTAGGATGATTGATGAACTCTAGATAGTGAATTGATGGTTTACTTTTTCGCTGGAGATGAAAGGCTGTCATATGTGTATATGATGGCTCTGCGTTTCATCAGGCCGATAACATATCTCCTTCACATTCTTTAATATATCGAGATATTGAAATTTACCATTTTGATGAACTCCAGTTATTCAATATCATGTTTTCGACACTCTTGTTTACCTAAACATTTCTTGATTGATTTCGAAATACCTTCATTTCTTTTACTCCTCAGGCAATTCACTTGTATGGATATTATATGTGATAGGCAATTCTGTTTTCACCACCAGAGATCTAAGTGGCATATGTATAGCATGCTTCGATGAACAAATCTTTTGCAGTTTCCTTAGATATCTCCAAAGCTTTCGATATAATTTGGGACCAAGGGCTTATTACTAAACTTCCATCATATGACCTGTCTGTTCAACTACCTATGTGTTTGGCTATCCTTTCCATTTTCCATACTCCATACGAATTTAACTTCTGAATCGTCTATGATATCCCAGGAAAACTGCACGTAACACACATTTTGCAACTGCGAACAAGGATATAAAAATAATTATGAAAGGAGAATGGGATAACCCCGTAGAGTTCAACTCAACCAAGACCTAAGCTTGAGTTCTCTTCTGAAAAGTCGATAAAGCTATAAACACTGTAACAATCTCAGGTAGATCTTTGGCTTCAGAGCAACTGGGATAGGTAGAACTGGGGACAAAAATCAGGGTTCAGATAAACTGAACAAACAAAAATTGGAGGAGGCGCTACGGAAAGGTCTGGATGTGCGAGAGGCTATCAAAATTCTGAAAAATTCACCCTGTTTGGACTATTATGAGCTAAATAGCTACATAATCAAAGCAGTCGTTGAGGAAATCATTGAACCAGTTCACAACCTATTCAATTTATGTTCCACGTCCGGCATATTTCCCGAATGCCTCAAAATTCCCAAAATGATCCCGATTTTCAGAAAAGGGGACTCAGAATTGATCGACAATTACCGGCCAATCTCAATTGTCCCAATTCTGGACTAAATATTCGAAATTCTCCTAAAAAAAAGTCTCGCCGCCTATTGTTCGGCTAAACAACTACTGGACGATGCAGAATTTGGTTTTCGCTCTTGAACTTCTACAATTGACGGTCTATTGAAGGTGGTCAGAGGCATAGTGGATGGCTTCGACTCTATGCGACCCCTCCAAGGCCTCCGACTGTGTCTACCACGACATTCTTCCAGAAAAAATGGAATTTTATGGTGTTAGGGGAGTTGCCCTCGAAATATTTGAAACGTATCTATGCGAGAGAAAGCAAGTTGTCTCTGAAAATAATCAATTATCATCATCAGTGACAGTAAGATACGGTGTACCCCAAGGTTCGGTACTTGGCCCCCTCCTTTTCCTTATTTATGTGAATGATTTGAACTTCTTTTTGCAACCTCTAGAATGTATACAATACGCTGACGACACTTCATTGATATCAAGGAACAAAGACGTCAGACAGTTGACTCAGGAATCCAGGGTAGCTGAAGATAAGGCTATCACCTGGTTCCTAACAAACAAACTCAAAATCAATAGAGATGAAAATAAATATATAACTTTTTTTTGAAATGTACATAACTCAGATAACTTCAGTGTTAAATTACTAGGTACAATCTTAGACAACAATTTACATGATCAGCTCATATTGAAGATCTCAGAGGCAAACTATCCAGAGGTTTATTTGCTTTCAGACAACTTCGTAACATCATGAGCACAGATGCACTTCTAAAGACCTATTTTGCCCTATTTCACGCCAAATTAGAATATGGCCTTATTTTGTGGGGTAACTCGTCCAAGCCTTAAAAAATTTCATTGAGAATAATATGCAACGCTGGATTTAGAGATAGCTGTGAGCCTTTATTCATCAGGAATGGAGCAATGCCTCTTCCATCGGTTTATATTTACAAAACTCTTTTAGAAATCGTCCAACACGAAGATAATTATTGCAAACACTCAGAAATTCACGAGCACAATACTAGAAACTGTGATCGGCTTCTCAAAACCCCGTTCCAGACTCAGCAAGTGTCAGAGAAACTCTCTCAACTTGGATCTTTATAATCACATACCAGAAGAGTTGGAAAATCTTCAGCCAGAATGTATCAAAAAAGAACTCAGAACCTTTTTATGCGCTACTGTTTCTATAGTGTTGAAGAATTCATGAAAACACCTCTTCCACACAAGCATCCATAAAACTCTGTATTTAATTTTTTTTATACATATGTTCTGGAAGTATGATTTTATTGTAAATTCGTTTTTTTTCCAAGTGATTGTTCTTATAATTTATTGTCATTCTGTCATCTCGTCTTGCCGACTATATGTTTTTGTGACTTTTAGATATTTGTTTCTTAGACTACACATTTTAGTCTTCATTTCTTTCTTTTGTTTTTTTTTTTTTCTGACTTGCTCTAAACAATTGTAATTGTATACGTTGTTAAATAAATATATCTATCTATTTACCTGGAAGGCGGAAATAGTGACAGTACCTCAGATACACAAAGAGGCTCGAAATGGCAGCAAACTCCACACCGGCATCAATACTACTTATTCTGGTGGAATACAGTAATCGAGATTAAAATCTCATAAATTGAAGGAGATTGGATGGTTACATATGGAGAATAGAAGAAATGTTCATTTTATTACCTTATGCCATAAAATAATTATTGATAAGAAACCTTCCTATCTACACCGCAAAATTACGTATCGTTCAGATGTCCATAATGTGAATATTAGAAAAAGAGATTTACTTACTGTACCTCACTTCATGATTGAGTTTTTCAGACGTTCGTTTACATACCAAATTTACTCTCAATATAATGCCATTCCATCCGAGTTTAAGGTTTATAATATTTCAAAATTCAAAAGAACCCTCAAAAAATATATTTTGGACAATCTTATTTAGCAGTAACGTAAAATATCTACCTGCTCATTTTTTCACTTAGAAAAGTAAATGCGTAAGTTTGTTTCTCGTTTTGTATATCATCTATTATAAATTGTTTCGCCTCGTGGATCTTCTCTTATGTCATCAATTATAAATTGTTTAATGCTTATTTATATCTAATTTGTATCTATTATTGTATCTATTACGATACACTCATATTTTCCTTGAATTTTTCTTTTTCTTTTTTTTATTATCTTGTTTTGCAAATAGTAATTAATGTATTTAATTCTATGTTTTAGTAGCTACTAACTATGAATTACACAAGATTTGTTTGGGTTGAGTGGAAGAATATTTTTTGTTGTGCAGTAATGTACAACTCAAAATAAACTCCGCCTTTTATTTTCAAATGTATTTGAGTTTAAGGTAAATTATTTGTTTTTGTGCTTTTATTGAAAATAATAAGGACAGTTATTATTATTATTATTATTATTAAAAGGACCAATGCAAATAAAAGGACATCTGCAGCTGAATTTTCAACTTGTTGATATCTTCAGGGTATTTCACAGTATCGTACCGAAAGAAAATCAGTTAGTTTGATTATACTTCTTTATTTTGATTTCAGTCTGATTATATACAAATATTAGGATGCGTATATGGAGATTTGAATCCTTCTTCAACTGATTGTAGAGTTTGAGGTTCATATAAAAATAAAAATGTTGTTTGTGTTTTCCAATAAAAAATTGTTCCAATTTTTTGACACATAAATTATGAAAACTACATTTTTGAGTGACGGCACCCATAGGTTTTTTAATTTTGAAGTTAGTTTGGAACTTTAAATAGAACTGTTATTTATTATATTTTTAATTGGGTATTCAATAACTTTACTGCATTATATAAAAATGTGCTCTCGAACAGGCCTATTATTTCTATGCTTCGGTATTACGAAAAGATTAGAGTTTCAAGTATTTCTGTTAAGGATAGCAGAACTTTCAGGACATCACTTTGTAATACGTTATATGTGAGACATATAATGAAGTTTTCTTCTCTTGAATATATTCGACCAATTCAACTAGTTTTTGCAGCTCAATCAACATGAAGACATGGTCCGTAAATAGGGGAAAGCTGCCTAAAATGGAGCAGTCATTTTTGCTAGGTATTGCCTCAGCCTAACTTTCAACATATATCTTTTCTCCATATTCATACCGCGTAAGCGCAAATAATTCAAGAATGTTGCATATTTTGAGAATGAATACATGGTATTTGCTTATATTTTCAGAACCAGAGAATTTATTTTTATGAAAAGCTAATTAACTGAAAATTGAAAATTAGTGAAGATTTATGACATTTTTGAAACACAAGATAGTGGACGACTCAGATTTTTTTATCAGTATCGGTGTATTTTTTTCAATATCTTGAAACAGTTTATGAGCGATGGCCTATAAAAAAAATTATGCTTAAGAATATGGCATTTTATTTTCATGACGAATAGCGGTGTATCATTTTTTAGTTGAAGAATATGGTATTTGTTGTATTCTGAAATTGCAAAGTATGGTAATTCAATTTTTTTTTTCATATTCATCATAGACTCAGCCGGACTCTAAAATACACATGTATATCAATGTAACTAATAAACATTTTGTTACATATAATTATTATGTTGCTTTTAGGTTTTAATAATTTTCAATACTTAGTTTATATAGGTGATAGTTTAAAATGTACTTAAATGGTACGACTTACATGAAATAAGATTTGAAAACGCAAAATTCTTTCTAAAATAACGGAAATATCAAAACCACGTAATTTGTTTATATTTCGATTGATAAATAAAATTAAAGTTTGGAAAAAACTAAAAAAATACGCTTATGTAGGACTAAAAAGTTGAAAATATTAAGAATAAAGTCATTGCCCGAAAATTCCCTGTTATATGAAAAGGCGTTATTATTGTTATTTCAATATTATTATGGAAAGTGAGTGGAGAGCAGCCTACGTTTTTTTACATAAAAGGAAATATTTTTGTTAATAAATTTATTCTTATTATTTTCAACCTTTCAGTCCTTATTGCTATATAAGCATGTTTTTTTTAGTTTTTCAAACTATAATTTCATTTTTAACTTCTGAGTCCATTTTGCTACAGCAGACTCGAAAATACTACGGGAGAAAAACTCTGCATTTATTCATTCACATGGAATGGAAGTTTTTTCGAAACTATGGTGAATGAGATGCATGCTGCATTTTGGTGAATCTGCCATACCTTTCTCAATTATTTCAGAAACTTCCACTTTAGGCACATGGAATGTCATGACATTTAGGTTGAGTATGATGAGCCGAACTGATGTCAAACGCTCATTTGTCCGTTCATTGTAGTATGTGGTACGCCTAACAGTCAACACCTGTGCTAAATCGCTCTGTGAAATTTTTAATGTTGTGGTATGTACAATTTTGTTTTATTCTTTGGAACTGCATAATTCGACTGAATATGGAATAAGCTAACACACTGAGCATATCAACCGATAGAATAAAATCATTAAAACAACCAAAATACAGCATAACCGATAGATATATCACTCCTGACATTGCTACCGAGGATAATAAAAAACCTCCTATCAGTGTAAACACGGTTCCGATCGTAAAGCGGACCATATACTAAAATTTAGGCGCAATTACTGAAATGTCTGAAACAATCCGATCTGTGTTGGATGAAATAAGACAAACGAAACAAGAACTGAAATCATTTATAGGAGCAGTTGAAGTTCGGCTTTCACTGAAAGTTGAAGAATTCGGTAGGAGGCTGGAAAAACTGGAAGAAGAAAACGCAATAATCCAAGAAAAGCTTGAGCAACTTGAAAGGGAGAGTAAAGATAATAACATAGTAATATTTGGGCTGAAACATCCAGGGCAAGGAATCACAGTAGATTACGTTACAAGCGAGATTGAGAGATTAGTTGGAGTTGAGGTCCAGTCGACAGACCTAAACAATTTCTACCCCCTTCGAAAAGCTGATACCGCACCTATAGAGTTGGAATTTGTTTCCTACTCAAAGAAATCTTCAGTGCTGATGAATACCAAGCAACTCAAGGGTACGAATATATCCATCTCGCGTGATATGACCATTGAACAACGGCAAGACAACCATATTCTAAGAAAACATCTGTACCTCGCAAAACAAGATCAGAACACGAACTGCTTCATCAGAAACAACAGGCTACACGTTAACAATACGATCTACACTGTGGAAGATCTAAAAACTACGGAAAACCTCCAAGCTCAGGAAAAATCGAATAGCGCCCCAGGCACACCAATCCATCCTTCGCAAAATCACCAAAAGCAAACTGAAAACTCAGTTGCCTTAGGATCTAGACAACACCCAGCGCAACCATATATCCCCTACCCAGGCCCCTCATCTACCGGTACTCTTAAAAAACAACAGGCCAGAAAAGAACTAGAAGAAAAAAATAAAATAGAAACCCGTTCCAACAAATTAAGAGGCCACCTTCAAAATTAGTGATGCATTATGGACGATTATATTAGAGACTATAAAACAAATGAAGTAAAAACAATAGTCCTAGAAAATTTCTCTGAATGCAACGAAGTACTCAAAGTAAATCACATCAATACTAATTTTAAAATATTTCATAATAACATTAGAAGCGCTTCCAAAAATCTTGTTCATCTATTGTGCTACCTTGAACAGTTCTCAGAAAAACCAGAATGCATCATCTTAACTGAAACCTGGCAAATAGATGATATAAATATCTTAAATATAGATGGTTATAACTTAATATACAATTATGGCACTCTTAATCAAAATGATGGCACAATGGTTTTTATTGAATCATCCTTAGATTATACCTATAAAATTATTTCTCTAGATAACGGTAACGAATTGATACTTGCAGAGGTGACATTTCATAATAATTCATTTAAAA
Organism: Gonioctena quinquepunctata; assembly: GCA_018342105.1. NCBI lineage: Eukaryota > Metazoa > Arthropoda > Insecta > Coleoptera > Chrysomelidae > Gonioctena > Gonioctena quinquepunctata. The sequence goes on from JAFIRS010000165.1 coordinate 781,892, forward strand.
TTCTATCACGCTACAGATCTCCATTAAATCCACCAGTAGAATTCATAGAAAACTTGAAAAGCTACTTATCTACGGAAAAATTTAATAATACCCATCATTATATTTTAGCGGGTGACCTTAATATTGACCTGCTTGATGAGGATGATGGAAACTCTGTGGACTACATTAACACACTAAGCGAATTTAATTTTGTGTCTACAATAAATAAACACACCCGAGTAACTGAAAATACAAAATCCTGTATAGATCACATTTTTAACCGTACGAAACATGATTTAGAACTGTTGCTACCCTTCGTTATAAAATCCAGAATAACAGACCACTATTTTGTTCTATTACAAATTATTTTCCCAGACAAAAAAACTATGACCACCAAAAACAAGTCAAACACATACAAAAAAATAGATTACAACAAATTATCCATGAATGTGAAGAATACTAATTTTAACTCCGTTTATAATACTACAGATATTGACTCTGCAGTAGAAAAACTTGTAATATCGATTACCACAGAAATTGAAAACTGTAGCTACACGGTGAAAAACAATAAAAAAAACGCAAAAGCTGGATAACTCATGGATTAATTAAATCGAATAATGAGAGAGGCAAAATGTACCAGACCCTGAAAAGGAGCTATAACCATGAATTAAATAAAAAATATATCGAATATAAAAATAGGCTAAATCTCATAATAAAAAACACCAAAAACGATTTCTACAAACAAAAAATTTCTGAAAACGCAAATAATAATAAAGCGATGTGGCACACAATACAGGAAATAACATCCGGCAAACAAAATAATACACCTATCAAACACATGAAAAAAAATGGACATATTGTCAGTGATGAAAAAACTATAGCAAATCTATTCAATGAACATTATATTACAGTAGGCCCAGGCTTGGCTGGCAAAATTGCAGTTGATCCGAACTATATCCCCTCTCAAAAAAAATCAAACAACTTGAGTTCTTTTTTCCTTTCACCTTGTACGCCTACAGAAATAATCAAAGTCGTAGAAGAATTGAAAAACAAAAAGTCTCCAGGCGAAGATGGTATTACGGGTGAAATTTTAAAATGCATAGTAAACCATATCTCTGAACCTTTAGCATATCTTTTGAATAGATGCTCAGAAAAAGGATATTTTCCTTCCTTGTTTAAAATGTCTCTGATAAAACCAATTTTTAAATCCAGTAATCCCCTTGATGCTATTAACTACAGACCTATCTCACTCATAACAACATTTGCCAAGATATTGAAAAAACTTCTGAAAATCAGGTTATGCTCCTACCTAGATCAATTCAACATTTTATCTAACAGACAATATGGATTTCGAAGTGGTGTATCAACACAGGATGCATTATCATTAAAATCTTTGGAAGATGTGGGTATCAGGGGCGTGGGGCTACAGTTATTTAAAACGTATCTCACAAAAAAGTACCAATTTGTACAAATCAATAATACCAGAAGCGAGCAGAAGGAAGTTACTTTTGGTGTACCCCAAGGATCCGTGCTGGGACCAGTCCTTTTCAACATTTATTTAAATGATCTTTTCTCAGTTCCTACAGCCGGGGAAATCATAGCCTACGCGGATGATACTTGCATCTTCTACGAAGAAGAAAATTGGAAAAAAGTCAAAACACTGGCAGAAAAAGATCTTGCTAACATTCGAAAATGGTTCAATAGTAAATTACTCACCATAAACTTTGCAAAAACATTATGTAAACGCCCCTTCTATATCAATTTACTTTATTTATCGGACTTGTCGATCTTAATGATTTTACGCGTTGATTTTAATTAGTATAACTTATATTTATTACGATTATTTTTTATTTGTTTGCAGTTGCTTTATATATATACATATATATATATATATATATATATATATATATATATATATATATATATATATTATTGTCAATCTCAATGATTTTACTCGTGATTTTAATTAGTATAAGCTATATTTATCATCATTATTTTTAATGTGGTTTTATCTATATCTATGGACGATCTCAATAGTTTTACCCGTTGATTTTAATTAGTAATTAGTATAATCTTACATTTATTACCATTTTTGCTTTATCTTATATTGATTTGTGTATTTATGTCACGCACAGGTTTAACCTTTAGTGACTTTTTCCAGTTTATTTACTTTAGCTAGATTACTTATTTACGTTCCAACAAGAATTCTAGTGTTTATTCTGTATTAATAACATTTTGTGAATAAACTTATATTATTATTTGTCCCAAGAAAATATGAAGGAACATATGACCTTATACCATTGTAACTACGCCAATGGTTCACGAAATTAAAGAATTATAACTTCAAATTAGCACGTTGATAAACCTCGATTAGTGTACCAAGTTTCAAATTTTTTCCTTCAGGAATTTTGGAGAAAACAAGTTAAATCTTAATATTTTTCGTACTTTCGACACTCTGTATCTCAGAGGGGATGCATTTTAGAACATACCTTGATAATAACTTTTCATCTCAAAATGAGGTGAGGAATCTGTAGTCGGAGTTTGTCGGTCTCATTCTGCCTCACCCTGTATATTATATATACCTTTCTCAAGCACGTCAACTACTTCTAATGAAAAGCTCTTTCATTCTTATTGTAAATACTGTAGATAAAAAATTTTCTTACTGTGTTGCAATAATATTTTCAGAATTATTTTTAGATTCAGTGAGATAAACTTCAGTTATTAATGCCCCTGCCATTGCCAGGGGCGGAACGGGGCGGTTGAATTACCTAGTAGGCTGATGATGATATGAGGATGTCAGATTTGATCATTAAATACAGCTTTTCAGATTACTGTGGGGTGTCATGAAACCGAAAGATGACATACATCCTTACTGGAGGCTGAGCCTATGTCGAGAGCCGGGATGATCTAGAATCACGAGAAGATAGAGATCATCATCATATTATATTGCGAATGTAAAGCACTGGATGGCGGGAAACAAGCAATATACAGTAATCAATATTCAGCTCAAAAGAATTTGAGAAAAACGGAAACAACCTCTGCGAGAGTTAATACAGAAATAAGTCTCCCATGTAGCATCATAGTGACGAAAACTGATACTGCAACTTCGACTCGGTGGTTATCATGCAATCACCACCAAATCTGCCATTATACAGTTGAAATTACTTCATTTTATATTTGCATCTCTGGTAGCCACTCCACAGTTCTATAACTTGTTAGTGTCAATTGAGGTGTCTGAAACATTATGGCCATTAAGCAGAATCACCTCAAAGATTTTTAAACTTGAAAGTGGAAAATAATCCTTGCGGTAACCATTCTGTACCACTTGAATATCACTTAGAAGACACAATCACTTTCGATAGAGTATGATAGTTTCGGTGACGTTTTAGTAACTTCCATCAAATCTTCAATGTGGCAGGCACTTGATTGTGATATGTAGTGATTGTTGCCACCTTCTTCCACAGTTCGCATTTAATGAAAGTCACTTCAAAGTAACAATTACCTTTAAAATTCACCATGAATTAATCGTTACTCAGTAGTGACCTATGGTGATTTCATGCAACACCAATTAACAAGTATAAAGAAACAATTAATAATTATTATTAATTGAACCATCATCTTACGATAGCCGTGTTTATAAATACAAGTAACAAATGGACAATTGGCCAACTTTTAACTAGTGAACCAAATTTGGCTAAAAAAAGATCGTTTTACCTATTACGTGAAACGTGAATAATATTTATTCTGAATGAAATTAGTTATGCGATTTCAGTAGCCATTTTTTTTCTTATTTTACCCGCTATTTTGAGGTTATAACTCTGAAGTGGCAAGTTATGATAGCTGCGACGTGTTCGCCACTTCCAAGAGTATAAGATCTATTGCAATTCCTAGGTCATAACTTTGATGTGGCGAGTCATGGCGCCTGCGACGTGGGCGCCACTTTCTAGTGGTGGAAAAGTTAATAAATTAGTTCCACTGACCACTTTATGATTAGAGAAACTTCAGGGTGGTTCATTTTCAGTTTCTGCCACTCTAAACGCTCATTTTGGGTGCAAACTTCTTCAAAGTTATGTACCTATGTGTCGTCAGTACTGAATTAAACGTAATAATTTATTACGTAAGTATTGGTTTCAAGTAACCAAGATTGATAAAAAAAAATTTTGGGGAATTTAAATACATAATTTCAAAGGCGCGTTATTTGCAAAATTATGTTTTCCTCAAATAAATAATATTCAGATAGCGCTTGCTCACAATCGAGCTACAACACCTATATCTATCAGTGAACTTTCAATCGTTTGAATTTCATCCCGGTCAGAAGTATCCAAATTCAATATACTTACGTATTTGTATGTTATATATAATTATACTTATAGTCGAGTGTTATAATTGAATCAGGCAAAAAGGAAGAATGAGTAACATTTATTATGAAAATATGTTGCCGGAAAGAGATCGAGCTACATATCAATTATACAAGCGTAGTCAGTTGAGTTTTTCGTGTCGAGTGTTGGACATTACATATCCATGTTTTGGCTAGGTGACCACAACGTGGTTGGAATGTGGCTATCTGAGATCCAACATAGCGGCCACCAAAAAAGTGGTACCCATTTTGGTAGCTGCTACGTGACAGAAACGTGTATATAACGTGGCAGTGGTTGTGGTCAATGTTTTCTAGAATCGTGGCCGCTACGTTTCGTCCACTAAAAATGCTAGTTGGGCTGTCATAGAAAATATATGACACACTAAGTTTGTCTATCCTATTTGAATCGTTTTGTTCAGGACTAATATAATAGGTGGTATGATTATTATCGATAATTTTTGAAATATTACCGAATTGCTATCCCAAAGCTGAAAATACGACGAGTTATATTTTCTTAGACTAATAAAGCATTCGCTGCTTCGTTGCCTCTCCTAGCAAGTTCGATGGCAACGATGTCGAAAAACTTCTGCAATCGTGCAGGTGAATCTCCGTCCCAACATTTCTTCAAAGATGACAGTTCTTTCTTAGTAAAGGCTGCAGCTCTTTACTCAACGTTTCTCTGATCTGTTTTGTAACCAGTTACTTTCTCTTGCAATTTCGAGCGTTCCTTGCACCTTTGAATTCTAAGTCACTAAATGGGTTGAATTTATTTCCATGGCTTCTCAAGCCATTTTCTTGGAGTCCCTTGGCGATAGTATTTCAGCGTGTGTGGATAACAGATTCTTTATAGTCTGCACCATTCAATTTCCGCATATTACAGGCATAATCTTTAAAAATATCCGCCAGCTCTGCAATTGTAGTATTTGCATTGATAACATTACTTACTCCTGTTCGTGCAAAAATTGTTAAATTGTCTGGTAAAGGATATTTGATTCCTAACTGTATTCTACTGCAGCATCTATGTTATTAACGGACATTTGTCTCAACCGATCGTTCATGTAAAAAAATTACGAAAACCAAACAAAACACATACATTGTACGTTTATAATTTAAATTATTATTTTTACCTGACAGGTAGTAAAACGGAAACTAATCAGCTCTACCACCTTGAAAATACAGCGAGAAGCTAATTCCTTTCTATTAGTTGAAATTCAAGATTTAAAATCCATTGATTAGCTGTTAATTGGAAAAAAAAATGGATTCATTTGAAAAACGAACAATTAAAGAAACGAACTATTCCAGAAAAATTCATCTAGTAACTTGGTTCCAGAATTCTCAATTTTTAACCGCTTCTTTCATTCATTATCGAACATTACGTGTTCTTGCATATCAAGAAAACTTGATTTGTTTCCATAGCGACCATTGCTTTCAACAAATAAATCCATAGTTTTGCTCCACTTGATTTCATAGTTTGTTTCTTGTTAATATGTGAAAAAACTCAGGGTACTTTTCTTCTTCAAAGGAGACTTGCAGATGAAGAAATCACATATTGACTAATTTCAAGCACACCAGGATACATAATTGGGAGGAATCAGATTTTATTATAATTTTTGACATTGACCAATGGGTTACCTTTCATAACAAGTGTATTTTCTTGAAATTATGAACTCACAGATTAGCCAGGTCAAATGAAATTTTCAACTTATTTATAGATTCTAAAATTTAATTTATGATTTTTTCAGAAAGAATTTTCTTTTCATAATCATATTAATCATTGTGTGTTGTCATGACAATTCTACTTAAAGACAGAAATCAGTGATGTATCAAGGGGAGGAGCTATGGGATATCGAAACCCCCACCAATCGTCTCAAAATGAGCAGTCAAATACATATGTGAAAAAAAAGAGTACCAAACATTCTCCTGGATAAAATCAGATGTGGATTCATCTGCGACTGAAAGATAAACTTTAGTCACTATCTTCCATCGTTCAAGATAATCTCTTGGGGGGTATTCTTGTTGAAAAGGAAAACATTCTCAATCGAGAATTTAATAGAAAGATTTCTCTGAAAATTGAGAAATCTAGGATATTAATGAAGTTATTTTTTGTAATTTCCAATAGAGAACAACTGCTTTCCCAGCTAAAACCTCGCTCTCGCTGGACATTGAATTACATCTGATAGATATTGTGAAAGGATCCTAACTCAAAAGGAAAAATCTGAAAGTGAAAATTTGCAATTTCATTCAGATAGTTATTTGATTATCTATTCCAGTCTTAATAAAGGACTCATATAAATTAATGAGACGGAGAAGAATATTTTGCAAAAAGAAGTACTAACCCGAAATGATTTGAAACATTGATGCAGGAGTGGCATTGCATTCACTAGGTCTTCAATACATTTTTGTCGACGAAAATCTATTTCACGCTTCCACGATCATCAGGAACACCGGAAGAAATGGGAAACACATTTTCCAGAAGCAATTTTACTACGTTATGATGGAAAAATGTTAGAAACATTCCTTCTGAAGTGACACTTTGAAATGAGTGTTTTTCTGTCATTAAAACCTGTCATGGGGTATGATAGATTGATTTGTTCGATGATATGAACAGGGTGTTCATAAAATCAGATGTGGAATCATCTGCGACTGAGAGATGAACTTCAGTCACTATCTTCCATTGTGCAAGGTAACCTCTTGGGAGGTATTCTTGTTGAAAAGGGAAACATTCCCAATTGATAAATGAATCGAAATATTTTTTGTTGGGGATATTTATCACCATGTTCCGATCAGAAATGCGGGAATATTATTTTATGAGCCGAGAAAGGTGAAATACCAAAGACTTATGGAATAAGACCACGATTAGTTAGTCCAGTAAGACAGGGTAAAAATATCAAATAGAAATCAATGAAAATACCCTAAAGAAAATATACCCTAATGGAAATAAATTATTGTTTCCGACTCCTAAGCACTGAAATATTGTATTTTCCGACCATTGAAGATATTCCATGGTTTGGTTAAAAATTGTCAATGATTATACCGTAGACATCCAGTACCTATAATGACTGGGATATATGAATATATATATATTTATTAAAATAACGATGAATTTAAAATAAACTTAGTGGAAAGGATATTCCTTGATCTTCAAATTTAAGGCCAGTGAAAAAAGAAAAATTTTTTTTTAAACTTTCGAAAATGTTTATTTTCATTAGACAGCTGTGAAAAAAGGAAAACACAATTGTGAAATGCGATTTTAAACAAATTTAAAGAACTTACTAAGGTGAGGTTAAGTGAAGACAGCGATCTAATCACCATTGTGTGATTGAGTATCTTTTCAAAATCATATCACTATGAAGCACTACTAGTAATATATATAAAAATTAAACAATTGTAAAAGCACATATTGTTTAGGAACATATCTAAACAATTCAAAATTTGACAGGACAATTACCACCAATGCAAGACAGAAAGTGTCAAGTGTCATATGTCAAAGTCAGAACTGTCATGGGAGAAACATGTGGTTTGTCCACAAAACAAAAGGAATAGTACCAATCTATATGATAAAAAATTTATAAATGAGAGAAAAAATCAAGAAATAATAAGCAGTTTTTTTCTTTCAAAACTTCAGTTAGAATCAAGTTTTAACAACCCTTCTATTTCAACAGTAGAGAATAACTACCACAAAAGGAATTTCTTCGAAATGGTTTTCATAAAAAATGAACCTAATAGCATGAATGAACGATCTGATATTTCCAACCTAAGTGTTATTTACAATTATTTGTTAAAACTTGATTCTAACTGAGGTTTTGAAAGAAAAAAACTGCTTATTTTTCTTGATTTTTTCCCTCATTTATCAATTTTTGTCATAATCCTTTTGTTTTGTGGACAAAACACATGTTTCTCCCATGACAGTTCTGACTTTGACATATGACACTTGACACTTTCTGTCTTGCATTTCCTGTCATCCACCATTTCCATTTAACAGTCATGCTTCAACCATGTGGTAATTGTCCTGTCAAATTTTAAATTGTTTAAATATTTCCTGAACAATATGTGCTTTTACAATTGTTTAATTTTTATATATATATTATTTTTCAATGGTGATTAGATCGCTGTCTTCACTTAACCTCACCTTAGTAAGTTCTTTAAATTTGTTTAAAATCGCATTTCACAATTGTGTTTTCCTTTTTTCACAGCTGTCTTGATAATGAAAATAAACATTTTCGAAAGCTTGACAAAATAAGAAAGAGTTTTTCTTTTTTCACTGGCCATTAAATTTGACTGCAACCTCAAGGAATATCCTTTCTACTAAGTTTATTTCAAATTCATAGTTATTTTCAACTAGTCCAGTCACGAGACTACCCTTCTTCTATATATATATATATATATGTATATATATATATATATATATGTATATATATATATTATATATATATATATATATATATATATACAGGGAGTAATGCAACTTCTCGCACACCCGTGAATTACGGGTGTATAATGCCATTTTATAACGAATTACAAAGGTTGAAAATAAAAATAAAATATTCAAAACATGTTTTGTTCTTTGTAAAATTCGACAAAATTTTGGGAAGCGCCGCTCGCCTATCGTCAGCTGCTTGATCAGAGCTGTAAGTTAACGCAATTACTGATGCAATAAACATTCAGATCATGTGGAATGTTGAATTGATTGTGCGGTAAATGTTCAAAAAAAGTACATTGCTTGCGATATATATTCAATAGATAGATTCCAAAGTAATGAGAACAAATGAACCTAGTTATATCCAAACTGGTAGATAAAGTCAAAAATAGTAGATTAGGTCAATACAGCTTTGAGGCACTTATCGAATCGCAATTATCACAAAAACACACACGAAAGACACAGTATTGAATTGTTTTCAAAATTGTATTGGCCATTATTGTGACCTAGTGTGAACACTGTTGCCAACTACTGACTCCAAGATTCTCTGATTCTTTCAACTGAACACCGAATTGTTCCTTGCGTATTTTGAAGAGTGGGATACAAGAGAAATGACTCGTCGCATTTATGAACGAAGTAGTAAATTTCAATTCTGGTTGGTTTCTGGAGTCGCTAATCACGAGTCAGGAAATTACTGTGCATATCTAAAATATTTGGGCGTTTTCTTACTAGAGATATTGAAATCATTTAAATATTTTTTTATAGAATTGCCAATTTTCAGAATTCTATCGCGATATTGAGGCTCCAAATTGACTTGAAGAGATATACAATTCCTTTTTTAGAATTGCTGATTCATTAGTGGTAAGCTTTGGCTTTGAAATGCAGTCGAAGAGTTTTACATGCCTGCTACAGGTTCATGTTTTGTGATTTGCTCATATTATTGAATCTGAAACAAGAAACATGGAATCAAGGAAACAAGGATCCATTATATCATCGGCGATGAATTAGATAACTATCTGCAACTAATACGAGGATTAAAACTCCTGATAAGATCATCAGGATTGAAGAAGTTATATAATTCATCGCCGATGATATAATGGGTCATTTATAATTGTACATGGATAATAAATAATTCCATGTCTCTTATTTCAAATTTAATAATATGAACAAATCACAAATCACAAAGGTATGTAAAACTCTTCGATTGTATTTTAAAGCCAATCATGCAATTCTAAAAAAAGGAATTGTAGATCTCTTCAAGTCAATTTGGAGCCTTTATATCACGATATAATTCAAAAACATTGCCATTCTATGAAAAAATTATTTATATTATGTTAATACTAGCTGATACCCCCGACTTCGTCCGCGTGGAATTTATATTTTTTCTTATGTTTCACTTTGTCTCCTTCTATCTAGCTTATGCCTGTGGCTTTGGCAGCTTTCCTTTATCCTGTTTCCCGATATCTCATTCCTCGTTATCCACCTCACCCATTTTCCTGTTTCCCGTCATTCCGTTTTCCGTTATCCCGTTTTCCGTTATCCCGTTTTCCGTTATCCCGTTTTCCGTTATCCCATAATCCCATTATCCCATTATCCCGTTTCCCGTTATCGCGTTATCCCGTTTCCCGTTAACCCATTATCGCGGTATTCTGTTATCCCGTTTTTGCTTTTCGCGTTATCCCCCTTATCCTGTATGTATTTCATCCCGCTATGATGACGGGAATAGAGTATGTGACAATAAAACCACATTTCCTCATAACCAAGTGCAACCAATTGAAGATGAGCTTCCATTTCAAGTATATTTATATATATATATATATATATATATATATATACAGAGTGGCCACTTTTTTAATGGGATTGTATTGGTAACTTTTAAACCATAAGAGTTAGAAGGTCGGTCAAATGGAGAAAAAGTTGCCTTCATAGAAGCATTGTCAAGCAATTCAAACAAATCGAGATTATCAGGGCTGGTTATTGAGATATCATAAGAAAAGTAAATTCTGTCATTTTGATTTTTATTTTTTTCCCACTTTATTTCGGATATTATCAAAAAATGTCACAGTAGTTTTTTATTCGACAGTAAATTATCCTCATTTTGACATAATCAGATTTCGTATCCAACGTTTCGTACGCTCTGGGCAACCCTCAACCTCATTTTTTTCAATACGGACCTGCATATTTTATGACACTTTTCGGAATAACTTTTTACGCTGAATTCAACGATATATCATACAATGTCATTCGAAGTTGATTTTCAGGTGATTTTGACCCTTATCCAAATTTCTTTGGGTCGGATCTGTATTACATTTAGGTATTGGAAGGTATTCAAGGAGACGAAATAAGCAAATGTATAAGAAGTATGGGTTCCAGAACCGCAAAGTGCAATTACAAAATGGTGGACATTTCGAACACTTACTTCATTAATGTTCATCATTTACTTTCGAATAATCATTTGATTTTTCTTTCATTAAATGATAGTTTCGTTTAATTATTATGAATTAGGTTTTTCACCTCTTGAAATTTGTAAATAATTATTACTTGTTTCTTGCTTCGATTCTGTTACGTTCCATTCAGTTGAATATGAGTAAGTTGATTCTCTTATCGAAATGTATTGCATGTTCTTAATTAAACTAAAGGTACCTAAATGTAATACAGATCCGACCCAAAGAAATTTGGATAAGGGTCAAAATCACCTGAAAATCAACTTTGAATGACATTGTATGATATATCGTTGAATTTAGCGTTAAAAGTTATTTCAAAAAGTGTCATAAAATATGCAGGTCCGTATTGAAAAAAATGAGGTTGAGGGTGGCCCAAAGCGTACGAAACGTTGGATACAAAATCTGATAATGTCAAAATGAGGATGATTCACTGTCAAATAAAAAACTCCCGTGACATTTTTTGATAATATTCGAAATAAAGTGGGAAAAAAAGAAAAATCAAAATGACAGAATTCACTTTTCTTATGATATCTAAATAACCGGCCCTGATAATCTCGATTTGTTTCAACTGGTTGACAATGCTTCTATGAATGCAACTTTTTCTCCATTTGACCGACCTTCTAACTCTTATGGTTTAAAAGTTACCGATACAATCCCATTAAAAAAGTGGCCATTCTGTACATATATATATATATATATATATATATATATATATATATATATATATATATATATATATATATATATATATATATATAATATATATATTTATATATATATATACTATGGTGCCGCTGGACCGTACCGTAGTATCGCGCACTCGGTTTGTCATCGTCGCCAGAATAGCTCGCAGATGGTAGATTTCTTCCTACTTACTTGACACTTATCGTCATATTTTGGACAACTCACACAATATCTTCATAAATTGTAGCCTATCTGTTATTCTGATGTATAAGCTATATTATTCATTAAAATCCATCCAGTAGTTTTTACGTGAAAGAGTAACAAACATACTTACAAACTTTCGCGTTTATAATATTAGTAGGATTTCTAGTACGAAAACGCCCGAAGCGTTTACACATTTTAGATATGCACAGTATTTTCCTGACTCATGATTAGCGATTCCAGGAACCAACCAGAATTGAAATTTACTACTTTATTCATAAATGCGAAGAGTGATTTCTCTCTCCCACTCTCCAAAATACGCACGGAACAGTTCGGTGTTTGGTTGTAAGAACCAGAGAATCTTGGAAACAGTAGGTGGCAACAGTATTCACATGTTATTCCCAATCACACTGGGTAACAATGATGGCCGATACTATTCTGAAAACAATTTGATACTGTATTTTTGTGATAATTGCGATTTGATAAGGGCCTCAAAGCTGTATTGATCTCATCTACTAGTTCTGACTCACAGCTGTGATCAAGACAGCTGAGGTTAGGCGAACGGCACTTCCCAAAATTTTGTCGAATTTTACAAAAAACAAAACATGTTTTTAATTTTGTTTTCGGATTTTTCACCACTTTGATTCGTTATAAAATAGCATTATACACTCGTCATTCACGGGTGTGTAAGAGGTTAGATTACATATACATATATATGAATGTCTGTGACCTCAATAGATGTTTGTAGCCTTACGGAAGTTGAAGAATGGAAGAATAGTCATATATTTTAACATTTGAGCAGTTGAGTTTTTAATATTTCAACGGTCACATCTCTCGAAACATTTTATTTTGGTTATGTAAAGACAGTCCTTGTCAACCTAAATTTTTCTACTTATATGATTAGGTCAGTTAATTACATTCCAGATCACGTTCACGCACAAGTGAACGAATGGGAAAGAATAAAAAAAATATTCTGACTAAATCTGTTATTCTTTTGTTGGTGATATCCGAGAACCTACTAACAATTTCTCAAAATCCTTCGCAACAAGCAAGAAAAAGAAAAACAAAGGAGAAAATATTGAGAAGAAACTAAGAATATAATCCATAAAGAGGTCGACATGGAAAAATAATTCCAGACAAGTTTGAACCTCCAATGAAAGTAAGCTCGTCAAATGCGTCGAAAGGAAGCAAGGACCATGATTGAAAAAAGAGAGAAAAAGAGTATGAAAATGAAGTGTCCTGTCGTGAGAAGTTGAGGGAAGGTGACACAAGACAAGAGCACCGTCTTCTGTCGAGTTATACGGGTTCCTTGTCTTGTATGTCCTGACGAACAATTGATCTTGGTTAAGACGAGACGAGATAAGAGCGGTCATTTTCTCGTCTTGTTTCCACAAGAGACATCACTACCTGGATCGATAGAGTGGCCCGCAAGATCTCCAGATCTTTGCCCCTTTGATTTTTCCTGAAAGGTGAGTTGAAAGTGTATGTGAATAGGTTGTAAAATCTAGGAGGAGTTGAAAAATCGAATTATGTACGAAATTAGTTGGATTAATCCTGAATTCAGCAGAAATGTACAAGAAGGCTGTGACCGCAGTTTGCTCGTTAGTGATGCCTCTTGCCTATTTGCAAGCTTTCTTTCTGTTTCACCTGTCCCGGTGTCTGTCTGTCTGTAATCAAATCTTGCAAATTGAATTTGACCCACATAGTTTCCATTTTATGGAATTTTCAATTGAGAAAAAACAAAATGGCGGCTCTAAGATGGCGGACAAGATATGTGTTTATGGTCCAATTATATTCAAAATTGGTATGTGGAGGTTTTTGGGGTCAAAATTCATGAAATAAAAATGGCGGCTCCAAGATGGCCGACGATCTCTGTTATTATGGTCAGATTCTAGTCAAAATTGGTAAATGGGGATTTTTGGGGTCGGAAATTATGAATTTTCATTCACAATTTACAAATTCGTAATGGCGGCTCCAAGATGGGAACGAGTTTTGTAATTATGGTCCGATTCGATTCAATATTGGAATATGGGAGTTTTCGGGGTCGAAGATCATGAAAATTAATGAAATCATGATGGCGGCTCACAGTCTCTGTTATTATGGTCCGATTTTCTTCAGTATTGGTGTGTGGATGTTTTAGGGGTCGGAAATCAAGAATTTATTGTAAAAATTCATAAATACAAGATGGCGGCTCCAAGATGGTGGACAAGTTCTGTGATAATGGACCGTTTCTATTTAAATGTGGTATGTCGGGGTTTTTGGAGTCGGAGATTATGAATTCAGTCGAAGATTATTGATTTCTTGTTAGAATTCATAGATTGAAGATGACAGCTCCAGGATGGTGGACTAGTTAATCTATAGATGGTCTCCTCATTGGAGATATGGGCATTTGAATAAAAAAATCTCTCCTCAAAATTCAACAGTTTTCGAAGAAATAAATTTGTTCCATAATTTTGAAGGGCACTCTATACATCAAGAAATCAAAATAACTTCGAAAACTTTCTAGTTGAGTCAAGCAATGGAATAATTCAATCATCCACATGATCCATCAAATATCTTTATAGCCTCAAAACCTATGTCTTAAACATACCAACCCAGCTCTAAATCAAATCAACCCTATTCGATGATCGATCACGAGCCGCGGCATCGCATAAAAAATCCACCACAACAACGAAAATACAAAACCTGTTGACGTAGCCCGAGCCGGCGTGGCGATCCCGAAAAGCCATAAATCAAAAAGGCCGTCGCGACGCCTTCACCGTAGCGTGTCGTCGATTCGCACCGCACATATCGCGTCGAACGACAAACTATCATTTTCCTCTGTAGGCAATGCGCAACTCCACCTGAGTGTCGCCAGATGTCTCTGGAGGTGTGTCGAGAGCACTGCGGTACAGGGTGAATGATGAATATTGTAGGTATACAATGGTGAGCAGCGCACATACGGGTATTTTGGTTATTTAGGCGGCCATAAGTCAATGTCATAAAATTCACTGAGGGTAGAAAGAAAAATCCTGACCAAGTTAAATAGCTACAGAACAATAGGCGACCTTTTATTTGTCACTCCAGGTAATGGTGGAGTAGAAAGATCAGCCGATACTCGGGCCAATTTCTAATAGACCAATCAATAGAGATTTTTTCGTGACAAAAATACTACCAGGAAACCGACTGTGCCATCATACGGAAGACGATCCGTAGTTATATCCTGTTATGTTTCCTACTCGCAACTGTCATTGCTTGATTTGTTATAAAAATTTGAAAGCATTTTTTTATTTTTTTTTTATCGTTTTTGACTTGTAACTTGAAAACTAATAGATCAATCTCGATACTCTCAATGGACGAATTGTAGAGAATCTAAATACAAAAAAAACTGTGTGGAGTATCAATAACGGAGAAAAACTGGAAAGTGGAAAAAATCTGCGTTTTTTTTTAAAATTCATAACACCACCAGTTTTCAAGTTTTGAAGCAGGCTCTCCACGACATAGTAGTGATTGATTTGTACTTTATGTGTGAAAAACTCAGGCACTGTTGGATTATTAGTTTTGGCATAATTACAATTTGATTTTTTTAATGCACTTTATTGCAGCAGACTTGGATGCGTCATAGATGGCCCGATTTCAATGTTTATGGAAGATTTTGAGAGTTGAAATATGGTACTTCAAAATGACCATCCTCATTATGCGTTGAAAAGTTTTGAAACTTGCCAACATGACTGAAAACCGACGGCGACTGCATGAAAGCGGCTCAGGAGTGGGGGTATAGCAGCAGATTCATAAAGGGCGCAGCGCGCTTGTATTGCTATCCATACGCTTCCCCGCGACTGCTGCTTTACCCCTACTACTCAGCCGCTTTCACGCCCTCGCCCATTTTCGATCATGTTTGCAAGTATTTTTCACCTATTTTGCAGCATTTCAACGCAAAATGAGAATATACGTTTTGTAGTACTATACATCTACTCTCGAAATATTTTTGAAGAATTGGAATCGGACCACTTATGACGCATCCGAATGAGATGCATTGAAAGATTTCACACATAAAGTACATATTATTCTTTACTAATTTTCACAACAATCATTCGTGGTCGGAGAAAAACCCCCATGCGGTTCAGGAATCACATTTCCAAGAACAATTCTCTCTTAACGTGTGGGCAGGAATCCTTGGAGATTATTATGTAGGTCCATTCTTCGTTCCATGAAGATTAAACGGAGAGTGATATCTTCATTTTTTCGAAGAAGATTTGCCTATTTTACTGGAAGACGTGCCACTTAGACTACGAAATGAAATGTGGTTTATGCATGACGCTGCCCCGGCACATTTTAGCATCCAAGCGCGGGAATTTTCAGACCAAACTTTCGGCAACCGTTGGATATGTCGGGAAGGGCCCCAACCATGGCCCCCTAGGTCACCAGACCTTAACAGTTTGGATTTTTTCCTGTGGGGACATCAAATTCCTAATTCACCAGCCACCTATCCAAAATGAAGAACATTGAGTAATCGAATAATGAACTCTTGAAAAACGATTCAAAATACTTCAGAAATTTTTCAAAGAGTGCGCGAATCAATGAGAAGAAGATTGGATGCGTGCATGCAGGCAGGAGGTGGACATTTCGAACATTTATTGTGATTTTGATTTGTATCTAGTGTTCCGTTGTTTATTGTGGTTAAAAAATTTGCGTTTGAAATGTTTCTATGTTGAAATAAATCAATATATCTCGAAAACGGCTGCTTGTAGCGACTTTTGAAAAGCCTACCTTTTTCACGTAAAAATGACGGAGGAATCGATTTTTCTCCTAGAAAATGTGATACATGCACGAAAAAGTTGTGACCCCCCAAAAGAAACAAAGACCTGTAGGCGGCGCCCCCTACAATTGAGGGCCAAACTAAGATCAAATTTAAATTTCTCATATAAAAAAATCCCCAAATACCAATTTTCGCCCAAATATCATCATTATTTTAAAAATTATTCACGAAAAAACAAAATAAAAATACATTTTTAACACCCTGTATATTCAAAATAAAGGCCTTGCGGACCCATGCTCATATGAATCTTTCATCTTATAAATAATTGAGGAATCGTCCTGTAAAATATCGGGTACTTATTACATAACACCCTGTATAATTACAGGTCCTGACTAACAGACTCACTGATTGACTGATATACGATCAACGCCCAGACCAAACTGCTGGACTCAGGAGCAAACATTTTTACAGAATATTTTGTTTATTCTATTTTCCTAAACGGGTGAAAAGGTGGGTGAGAAGGAGGGAAGTAAAAGTTTGGTTGGTTTTGAAATAAGAGTCATGGAAATTAGTATTTGGCTCTTCGTCACAAATAGGCGCCAAACAAACAATCAACGAAGATCATTACATGAATTCAAAGAAATGATCAAAACAAAATAACATAGAAATGCGCAACGTGAAATCTCCAGCGATAGTCAATAACATTCCAACTCGCAACGACGTGTACCCTCACGTTTGTGCCCGTTCGGGTAACTGTTTCGAAAATGCTCGGTAATTTCCTACGGAGGGACGCGCCGCCGCCGCCGCCGCGCACCTCACTGCCATCATTTTACGCTTTACGTAATCACCTTGCTTGTTTGTTTGTTTGGCGCCGACTCAAAATTTGTTTTTCTTCCGAAGAACCCCGTGCACGTAGGCCTCTCTTTCGGCCCATTGTGCGCCCACTTGTTCTGAGAGAATCAGCTGGGCATGCCGATTTTTTTGACAAAATTCAACAACTTTCTCAGCTGAATCTTCTTGACTTCCTCGGGGTTCAGAATTATGCTCCCAAGGTTGATCTCCCTCTGGTGCACCAAAGCTGGGCACTCAGTGGGGATGTGCGACGATATCTCGTCATCTTCCAGGTAACATCTACATAGGGGATCATCTGTGATCCCGATGAGCTAAATGTGCCTGTTCAGGTAATTATATCCAGTAACAGGATCTCTTTAGACATTTTTTTTGATGCCCCCTTTATGTGGAGCTTGGATTGCCTCATGCCTGGCGCCTCTTGCCATGTTTTGAGGAACTGCTTTCGTAGCAGTTCCTCTATATTTGAGATTGCCAGGCTGCTAGGTATTCCCAAGATGGGTTCAGGTCCGACTGGGGTCTTTCCCGATCCTATCTTGGCTAATATGTCTGCATCCTCGTTCCCCGGAACCATATGAGGCTGACTTTGCTTGTTTTCGATAAACTTCATGTGGCGTTTCTACACTCGGACACCAGTTTGGATACAATCTTATTTGCGCTTAACGCCATAATAGCAGCTTTGCTGTCCGAGTAAATGGCAACAGGCCCTCGACTTTCCTTGTCGAGGTTTTCCTGGACACAGGTGACTATAGCATATACTTCAGCCTGGAACACTGAGGCATATTTGCCTAAGGGAACTGATATTTCTATCTTTGTTCCTTCTCCGTAGACCCCTGCACTGGACATTCCTCCAAATCTTGATCCATCTGTGTACCAGGTTGATGCATCTTCCTCCATTCCTCCCTTGTGGGGATACTTGTATTGGGTCCTTTTATAAAATCCAGAAAAGGCGCAGTACTGTCTCTTTCCATTGATAGGGCTGTACATCCTTCCTTTGCCCTGTTCCAGATAGCTGAGTGTCCATGGTCTGCCTCAGTACCGATCCATTGGCTTTCGCCTTTGAGTCTGTATGCAGCTCGCATGGCTTCATGCTCAATGACAAGGTGCAGAGGTGGTAGTCCTAGTAGAACTTCTAGAGCTCTTGTCAAAATTAGTAAATTAAATCAGTTTTGGAGCTTGGTTGATAAAACTGAAAATGTTCATTTTATTTTTCGCTTTTCAGTTTATTTTCTCGTCGGTTTAATTTTATGTTAAAAAGTTATTATATGCTACGTTATTAATTTAATTCAATTGAAAATTTCTATTGAACTTAGTGCTTAGGTGGTTAGTTAATAACACTGATTGATATTTATAGATATATATTGATATATCTACCTGTATTTTGTATCTTTTCAATTTTCCTTTTCAAAACAACTTAAGCAGCCCCTGGACCTAGACGGTCTATATTGTACAATATTATTAAAAGACTATTTAATATTTATTGTGTAACCTCTCAATTTCAACAACATATGATCAATACCTCTGTACAATATGAAATACTGAACAATAATATTCATCATCATGCTTTTGATCACTACTTGTTTTGTACCTATATTGATATAACACACCCCGACCGGGACCGTCAGATCGTTGCAGTCGGCAGGCTCGCTGGACCGAACACGCAAGAATATGATTTTGGCCCGTTAAAAAAAATCGCTGATTCAATACTATAAACGGGACATGAACATTTTTTATTCATAAAACTTTTGCAACTATTGGCTTCAATTTGTACGCAGCAGGTATATAAAAATTTTTGTAAATAAACTTTTTTCTCGATTGCCTAAAATTACGCTACTGAAAATAACAAGTATGAGTTTTATATTATTTTTATTTTACCAATTGAAGAAAACATCGGATTCACGTAGGGAGTTGTTTGAAGCGTTATTGTGTCTATTTTGATCTGAAAAAAAAAAAAAATTAACAAAAAATTAAACCGACGACAAAACTGAAACTGAAAAGCAAAAAATAAAATTAACCTTTTCAGTCTTAATAACTAAGCTCATACCTAAACTAATGTAAGTTACTAATTTTGAGTCAGCGCGAAACAAACAAACAAGCAAATTAATTACGTAAAGCGTGAAATGATGACATCGAGGTGCGCAGCGGCGGCACGTCCCTTCGCCGGAAATTGCCGAGCGTTCCCGAAGTCAATATCAGCAAAACAGCTACTCGAATGGACTCACACGTGAGGGCACACGTCACTGCGAGTGGTCGCGCGGAGAGCGCATTTTTAGAATGTTATTTTTTATTATTTTGTTTTGATCATTTCTTGAAAGTAATCCAATGATCTTTGCTTGGCGCCGACTCAAAATTAGTTACTTACATCAGTTAGGAGCTTAGTTATTAAGACTGAGAAGGTTAATTTTATTTTTTGCTTTTCAGTTTATTTTTTCGTCGGTTCAATTTTTGGCTAAAATCTACTAATTACTACCTACTTAATTTGGATTATTTTCAAAATACTTACTTATCCACCTTACTTCAACTATTAGCTTTGTACAAATTCACTCAACCCCAATTGAATATTGATAGAAATATTTTTCTGTGAATTGAAAAATCCACGATTGAAATGAAGTTATTTTTTGTGAATGTCTAACAGAAAACAACTACTTCCCCGGCTAAAGCCACGCTGGACATTGAACTACATCTGATAGATATTCTGAAAAGGCCTTAACTCGAAAGAAAAAATTTGAAATTGAAAATTTGCATTTTCGATCAATTGAGAATGTTTCCCTTTTCAACATGAATACCCCACAAAGGGTTATCTTGACGATGGAAGATAGTGACTAAAGTTTAACTTTCAGTCGCAGATGATTCCACATCTGATTTTATGACCATCCTGTTAATATTTTCAACAAATCAATTCACTCAACCCTTTCGGAACGGGATTCCTGAAAATACTGAAACACGTATTTCTTCATTTGTAACAAAGACCTCAAATACCGATTTTTATGCCCCTTTCTTCAAACGGAACCCTCACACAAACTTTCACCCCCTAGGGGCTGCACTTATAAGAACACCGAAACACGTATTTCTTTATCGCTTACAAAGACCTCAAATACCAATTTTTATGACCCTAACCTGAAAGCTAACAGAACACCTATACAAACTTTCACCCTCCTTTTCTCACCTTTAGGGATTGAATTTCAGAAAACATATTTCTTCCATTTGTAACAAAGACTTCAGATATTGATTTTTATGACCCTAACTTGAAAACTAATGGAATTCCTTTACAAACTTCCAATCCCAAGTTAACCCCCATTTCACCCCTTTAGAGGTTCAACTTCCAAAAACGCCGAAACATGTATTTTTTATTTGTAACAAATACCAATTTTCATGATCCCAACTTCAAAACTAACTATTCCCTTTTACGGTTGAATTTTCAAAAACCCTGAAAGAAGAGCCCAAATACTAATTTCCATTCACAAGTGTAAAATCAATAAATCATCCCATATTTTTCTAACCTTGGAGGTGAATTTTTTTCAAATTCAAATGGGACCAACTTACAAGCATGCCCTTCACAATAAAACAAGAGTCATCCAAATCGGATAACCCAGTACAAAGTTATGCGTGATAGAATCGGTTAAGAAGTAAAAATTCAATAAGTGACCCAAAAATTATCCCCCATTTTCCTACCCTTAGGAGTGGAATGTTCTCTCAAATCCAACTTCGAGGTATACCCTAACCAGTAAAAAAAGAATCATCAAAATCGGACTACTGTGTAAAATGTTATGTGTGGTCATACATAAAAAAAATCACGTCGACTAAAGAACCTCCTCCTTTTTTTCGCCGATTAAAGAATAGATTGATAGCACAAGTATTTTCAGATATATAGCAGTGGATACTTATAAAAAAAGGTTTATTTGAAAAATCTATTTTTTTAGTTTTCCGGAATAAAAAAGTTATTGTCTATAGTTATTCTAATCCCAATTGGAACGTCAATAAAAATAAGAGCACTACGAGGAGTGTTCATATGCACTGCCCGGCAAATGGGAAATTTATATACTACCAGTGTTTTTACTTTCAAAGCGTTCCTGTAATAATCATAAAAAAGTTCAGTTGTGTGGAAGAGAATTCCTTCTCGAAACTTTTTATGTCGTTCCAATTGGGATTAGAAATACTATACCAAAAAATGGAAACAAATTTCGTGTACACGAGTACCTCATTGAAGAATTCCACTAAGTTCAGTTTGGTTCTACGCCGGATTTTTCCCTAAAACTATGGCGATTTTGTTTCCAAATTTCACTCTACTATTGAGTTAATCAACTCATTTTATCTTGGTATAAGTGGCCCCATAAATAACAATGTATTCCAACACTATGAAATATTGTTACTCGAGACAAATCTTTTAATTTGATATTCCATAATAAATAAATACATGTAACTATCCTTGAGGTGAGCACGTAGTATAGTAATTTATACATTCATCATGAGTGCAATATATGCATGTTTCACTGCCAAAATCCCAAAACAATAACCGGATATTGCGTTTTGACGAATCACACTGCGGCTCTAACAATGATTTGTGATTACAACTAGAATAAATATATGTATTACAAGCTATTTTGAGATTCATTAAACGAACATAAATTTCCTGTGGGCTCATTCGAGCAGGTGTTCGATATTTATACTTTTCTCAGGTGCGTTGAATGAGCAATAGGTAACCGTGATAAGGCATATATCACGATTTCATAGCAATACAGGGTGTTGAAAAGTATACATGATATGGCGAGCTGCCACGAGTTCCTGGCGTTAGAGAAAAAAACGGAACTCAGCTAGCTTGACGTTAAGCTAGCACCGCACCTTTTTCCCCAATCAGAATTTTTGTGGCTTTTGGCGTGAGAAAAAATAGGAATACTTTGCTAGTTTGAAGTAAAGCTGGCACAGCTTCTCCATTAGTTCTTGGAAAAACGTATAAACCACTATTCAGTGCTTTTTTGCTGATTTGTTCCTGCATTGAAATTTTTGTTACTTTTGCCATTATAGAAGAAGAAATTATAATGAATGCTTTCATTGAAAGGTACTGTCAACCAGGCAAATTTCATTGGAAATGAAAAACGTCCTATGCCTCAAGACAACTGACTACAATACCTATGAAATAGTTATATCTTGGTCGAATATCCATGAAAAATCAACTACTTCTCTGACAAATTCCTTGACAGACGTTTGATTACATCCTATAGATAACAGTGCAAAGCCCTACAAAGTTACTTTTTCTACGACAACCTCGATAAATGTTCATTTTATAGTTTTAACTTCAATCATAAACAAGCACATTTTGTACAGAATTTCATTTTTGCATCGGTTGCTAGGCAAGTTGCTAAGCAACAAATGCGAAATAGAATATTTCGTGTTAGGTCTAAAATCACGACGACTACGGCTTGTCAAATTATGACGTCCAGCGACAAATTGATGAAATGTCAGCAGATCGTTTCTGTCGAAGTTTTAGTAGGTAACGAGTAATTTCATAGTTGTTTTCTATAAAAACTAATAATTAAAATGGAAACTGATAGTGAAATTGACTTAGATTTGACACCTCCGAACATAATAGAAGCAGCGAAGGTAACAACACTGAATTTATTACCGGAAACGTCGAAGAATGTATCAAATGTATCAACGCGCTTATAATCTTTTTTTGGAAAGGAAGGTAGATCAAAAGACAAAATCGTTTTCCGAAAAGGTTTTAATGGCTTATTTTGGCGACTTAGCCAAAAAATTCAAAAGTTCCACTTTTTGGTCACATTTCTCAATGCTGAGAACGACTCTTAGTATCTATAATGATATAGATATTGCCAAATATTTGAAACTGAAAGCATTCCTCAAGCGGCAGTCTACCGGCTACAAACCCAAAAAGTCAAAGATCTTTACAGCAAATGACATCGATAATTTCATTGAACAGGCTCCAGATGAAATATATTTGGCAACAAAAGTAAGTTTTATATTTTCATTTGATGAAAAATATGTTTAAGTAAACTAATTTACATTGTAGGTTGCATTAGTTATGGGAGTAATGGGTGCATGTAGAAGACATGGATTACATCAAATGAAAATTACTCATTTCAATGATCTTGCTTCAGCTGTTTTAGTAACAATACCAGACAGTAAAACCAAAATAGTACGACATTTTACTGTAACTGGCAAATTCTACGAAATTTATGAAAAATACGCAACTCTTCGCCCTCAAAATGCTAATGGTCTATGGTTTTTCATTAATTATCAAAAAGGAAAGTGTACCATTCAGAGAATAGGTCAGAATAAGTTTGGAGCTATGGGAGAAGACATTGCCAAGTATTTGAAATTGCCAAATTACGAATTATATACTGGGCACTGCTTTCGCCGATCCTCCGCAACAATTCTTGTTGATGCTGGAGGTGACATAACCACGTTAAAACGCCACGGTGGCTGGAAATCTACCAAAGTCGCTGAGGGATATATTGATAAATCGAAGAAAAGTAAGCTTGACATAGCAAATAAAATTGCAAATGCAATACAGAACATACCATCAGGCATACCAACGAATTTAGAAATGGAAAATCGCGAGAAGCCGTCTACTTCAACGTCGACAAATTATCAATTTCGAAAAGAATTAAGTATTCAGCAATCAAGTTCTCCAAATATGATATTCAATAATTGCACATTCAACTTCAATTAGATACATACATACATTCATAGGCTTCCATTTCTGTGTACCTATTAGAAATAGCAATGAAGAAAATATTCACATATTTCTTCAATTTATATTTTAATTCTGATAGAAAGCCCATTAGCGGCGAATTCGGAGTAATGAAATATCATCAGTTTATTTCTTTCAAAGTTTTTGCAATGTATGCATGTATTGAACGTGAACGATATGTTGTCATAGAAAAAGTATAGTATGCAACGCGCAACAAAATGGCCAATTTGCACTCGTATGAATTGCAGCACTTGCCTTCGGCTCGTGCTGCAAATTTCATACTCGTGCAAAATGGGCATCATTTTGTGCTCATTGCATAATATACTATTGCGGATATTTGTTGCGAAATGGATAAATATTAATCACTTTACTCTACGCCATAAGCCCCAGCTCGACGCCTCCATAAAGTTGTATCTAAAGAATATACCAACGGTATAGGACTGATCAAGAAAACCAGAAGGAAAGCATAAGTGTTCTAATCCAGACACACTGGATTGACTTTGCCAAAGAAATGACTCTATGGTCATTCATAGATAAAGAGGGTGCTTTCGATAAAACCTTACATGATTCCATCATCAGATCACTATAGGGAAGGATTACATTTCACTAATCAGATGGATAGATGCAATGCTGAAAAGTAGAATCATTGTTGCTGCTTTCGGAGAGAAAACGGTCACAATGATAGCGAAAAAATATTGTCCCCAATGCGAGATTCTATCGCCTTCGCTGTGGTCACTGACTGTGGATAATGTGATGGTGAAGCTACAAGAATCTGTAATTGTGTCTCAAGGTTACGCCGATGACCTGGTCGTCACTATCAGGGGCAAACATGACGGAATAATATCCAATCGCATGCAGACATGCCTAAATATAATCAGAAGCTGGTGCGCAGAAGAGGGACTGAATGGTAATTCTAGCAAAACAGTGCTGGTTCCATTCACATAGAGGCGAAAGTACGAACTGAAATCCCCAACCCTGAATAAAACTCAGCTAACTTTTTCCAAGGAAGTCAAATATCTGGGCGTTATAATCGACAAAAAATTAATATGGAACAACATATCAACAACATTCTTTCCAAGGCTACATCAACCTAGACGTACCGTAGAGTTAGTTATTGGCAAGACATGGGGGTTGGAGCCGGAAATGATATACTGGTAATATCAAACGATTATCAAACCCATGGTCACCTATGCTTCATCAGTATGATATCCAGAAAACCAACAGTACATAAAGCTGCAGAAAGTGCAGCGATTAGCCTGTCTGGAAATTGCAGGAGCAATATTAACGTGTCCCACTGCAGCATTAGAGGCAATGCTGAGCCTTCCGCCACTGCACTTGTGTGTAATAAAAGAAGCGGCAAAGAGTGCCTTCAGACTGCACAAGGCATAAAACTTGAAAGCTGGAAATCTGATTGGACATCGGTATATTCTGGAAAATATTCGTCTAGAAATCGCTTTCTTAAAGTTATCGTTACTGCTAAAACTAAAATAGTCGACTAAATGAAACCATCTGATCCAACAGTTTCAAATTTTGAAGTTATTGCTATTGCTATTGAAAAAAGTTCACTAAAGGTGGATTCAGTCAACTTTTTGTGCAATAGTAATAGCAATAGCAATCACTTTGAAAGTTGAGACTGTTGGATCAAATGGTTTCATTTAGAGAACTATTTTAATTTTAGCAATACCGATAACTTCGAGAACGCGACTTTGAAAATTTCAACTTTCAGAATCTTACGGCTATCGCTTAAATATTGTCTACAATGCGCATGTCATAACCACTGACGGATACGAATACATGTTTCATAGTTCCATGTCAATTTTTAATCACAATGAATCTACTGAGACATAACTTCAATGCCGTCCCTTTCGTTCATCCTTATGATCACAATATAAACAGAACACATTTCAATAGCCAAATAAGTTATTTTTACTAGAATACAGAACTAAGCGAACTGTTACTTATCATACATGTCCTGTCATTCTTAAAGTTATTGCTAAATTAAATGCGTTGTATAAAATGGGTTCAGTACATAATTATTCTTACGCTTATTGCTATTCTTATTCCTATTACTATCGATAAAAAAAAGTTGACTGAATCCACCTTAAGTTTCCCAATTCCAAATCTTGAGCTATCAGAGGAAGAGTTCTTTAACTGAATGGTTTTACTACACCCGTATGTTTCCGCTCAACTTTTCTTGATATACAGACTGGCTTATACAGATCCTGGGCCCTTAACCTGATGGATTTAATTTTAATAATAAAATGATGTTTATTATAAATACTATTCGAAAACTCAAACAGCAAAATTACTTTTTATTATTGTCAAATATTGACCTACTACATCAACTCTCACTAAACAAGAGAAAAGTAATATATATCATCATACGGAGAGATCACAAAATTCAAACAATCAAAATCTTGAATATTTCTAACATAAAGTACTCACAACTGCGTTATGTTGATTTGAATATCACTGCAAACACAAAGTAGTTTTATGTCACGCATGGTGGCGTCCGATTATCATAATATATGATTTTGACATAGCACGATGGGACCAATTTTCAATATATCGCTGGATATTGAGATTCTAAGGAGTTCAAGCTTGGTAACATTTTTCGTCTTTGTGTAATTACAATAATTGTACAAAAATTATCTGTTTCCCTATAGAACATGGTGTTTGAAGACAACAGTTTTTTGAGTTATCTACCCATCCATACCGAATCACATCATGACTATCAAACCAAGTGTCGTCGAAATACACTGAATGTATCTTAGATTCCCGATGTTTTTTCATTTGATGTGAATGTCTTTGGAGAACGAGCCATTCCCTGATTGATTTTCTTGTGTTTGAAACCACAGTCTGAAAGGATGTTGCGTAGTGTTTCCAGTGACTTATAGTCAGATAATTTCTTGTTAATTGAGTCCAAGGTGGGCACTATGTTTTATTTATAAAGATCATAGACTTGCCTTCGAATAAAATCTCTAGTGGCCTCATCAACTTTTTCAATGAAAGTTGACTACTCCGTACTGATGAGGGCCAAGAAGCCTGAAACCGGTATGCGGATTGTTAGGTGAACACGACATAAATTAAACATAATCGAGCTTATCAGAAAGAAACATTTGCATTCAATGTCCATTGATATTATATGGAAGTATGCATGGATTTTCAGGTGAATAGCATTCAATGTTCTGCGTGGTATTTGCCAGGAAAGTAGTTGTTTTTCAAGTTTATCTTTTCCGGCGTACCTATAGGTGTTACAAGATCGATGATGGTTGGAATTTTATTTGAAACCTACGAGGTGGGAGTTTTCGGGTGTTTCTTTCTGTCACTAGGTACCGCCAGTTAAAGTTTATCTTTT
Organism: Gonioctena quinquepunctata; assembly: GCA_018342105.1. Classification (NCBI taxonomy): domain Eukaryota; kingdom Metazoa; phylum Arthropoda; class Insecta; order Coleoptera; family Chrysomelidae; genus Gonioctena; species Gonioctena quinquepunctata. The sequence continues at coordinate 809,628 of JAFIRS010000165.1, forward strand.
CCGGCGTACCTATAGGTGTTACAAGATCGATGATGGTTTGTTTACGTTGTGTCTCACTTCAGCCAGAGTTCTTTGCACCTTTGGCTGGTTGACTACTCCATACTGATGAGGGCCAAGAAGCCTGAAACCGGTATGCGGATTGTTAGGTGAACACGACATAAATTAAACATAATCGAGCTTATCAGAAAGAAACATTTGCATTCAATGTCCATTGATATTATATGGAAGTATGCATGGATTTTCAGGTGAATATCATTCAATGGTCTGCGTGGTACTTGCCAGGAAAGTAGTTGTTTTTCACCTGAGATCTACCATTTTCTGGTTCAATTTTATATTGAATCCTTTATGTGAAGAAAACCGTTTAATTCGATTTTTCTATTCATTCCACTTCACATGGCACTTTTCTTTCACTATATGCTAGACGGGCTTGCCACTCCTACTGAGAAGAAATCTTTTATTTAGAAACCTATCGAGGTGGGAGATTTTCGGAGTGTTTCTTTCTGTCACTAGGTACCGCCAGTTAAAGTTTATCTTTTCCGGCGTACCTATAGGTGTTACAAGATCGATGATGGTTGTTTATTGTGTCTCACTTCAGCAGAGTTCTTTGTTTGGCTGGTTGACTACCCGTACTGATGAGGCCAAGAGCCTGAAACCGGTATGCGATTGTTAGGTGAACATTCAATGTTCTGCGTGGTAGGAAGCATGGATTTTCAGGTGAATATCATTCAATGTTCTGCGTGGTATTTGCCAGGAAAGTAGTTGTTTTTCACCTGAGATCTACCATTTTCTGGTTCAATTTTATATTGAATCCTTTATGTGAAGAAAACCGTTTAATTCGATTTTTCTATTCAACTTTTTCAATGTTTTTATCTTTTCGTTTTCTTTCCAGAGAATGATCTGCAGCATCTTCTTGTTCTACGATTCTGTGAATAGTTGAATGCCCTAAGCTTGTGAGATGAGCTATCCTTCCGAAAATTTCATAGTCGGATTTGTCCTTCAATTCCTTTCCAGGATTTTTGGAGATAGTCGGTATAAGTCTTTGGGTCTGAACATGGAGATCTTTGTTTTTAAATTCCCATTGTTCTTCAGTTTGTGCGTATTGTTCTAGTTATTCCTCCCGTTCTTCGAATGGTCTCCAATATGCCATGTTGCATCACTACTTACAGACACATACGCGATGGTAAATTCGGCTCACAGGTAAACTCGGACTGATATAAATTTTCTGCCTTAATCTTCATTGGTAAACTTTGCCGGTAGATACGTACGCCCATCTACTTGCTATCCTGACCCTATGTGGCATAATAAAAATATTGGCAAGCCTCTTTCTAAAATGATCAGTATTGAACACTTCCATTAACTGTTTTGAATTATGTAGGGGTGGCGGATACCTTTCTTTCTGTCCTTCAAACAAATTTGCCCAATATATCCAATATATTAGTGTTCAGCTGTTTTACAAATTTAAAGCAACTTTGCATTAGCCATAAATTTTATGTGGATGACACTTTCGACTACTGCACAAAAAATTTCTGGCAATTGTTCACCATACATGGCTGCCTCTACCCATACACATACCACACCACTATACTAGTAGATTCAACCCCAAACCCAATGAAGTTATCTGTGGTGATTTACGGTAATTTATGCATTAAGAGGACAGCAAAGTTATCGAGTGGTTTTTACGCAACGAACAGTATTCAGTCAACTATTAACTTTATACGGGAAACCATATTCATTTATCTTCCCGTTTTTTTTCGTACTCATTATTCAACATTAAATATGTACGATTTTGAACGAACCCTATATTTTAGTTGAAATAATTTTAACATAACGGATATACCTACTATATGCAGTCATTTCACGATTGTTATCGTTAAGTTTAGATGACAGAACTTGCTTATCGCGTATCGTTTTCTGATTGGATGCCAAATGTTTTCTAATTGCATGCAGATAACTATAAAAAAGTATGCCACGCAATGGGTATGAGACGTGAGGTCAAGCACCCGCGTCATCCAACTGTATGATTTTGTCTGAAAAACAAAAGATTGTGCTTCTTTTTCGTGCCGAATTCAGGGTAAATTTAGATCATTCGAAAATAATAGTACATGCTGACCATTTCATAACCCATTTATGTCAAAAGAATAGTGGGGGAAACCTCAAAGCACTCACCACAACGTGAATTTCCTTGGCGAGTTGGTCCCTTTCCGCCGTTGAACTTCTCCTGTTTCCGCGTCCCGATCCGCTCCTTCTTTCGAGAGAACTCTGCCTCGATACTCCGTCGTGAGTGATGTTGGTAACAATCCCATGCGGCGGCGATGGGGGCGGAGGAACTTCGTCTTCCGCATAACGGGATTTCTGGAACAATGGAGAATTCGAAGAGTTAGCTAATTAGGCTCTACACTCCTTCGGAGTGGGCAGTTATTGACAAAAGAGACGTGAATTGCCCTTTTTCGTTATATAACCGCCTGATCAACAACGAAGGGCGTCTATTTGATTTCTCAAGCTTCACACGAAATACTGTGATTTATTATCTATTATGTCGTTACAGAAATCGGGGTAATCTTAGAACTGGCGACTGATTAAAAGGAGGAATGTACATTTTTTGGAAAGTACTAGGCAGAGATATAGGGAGGGTTTCTAGGCATCGATAAAATAGGCTGAGATTTCAGCATGTTACACAAGGTATGATAGAACAATTCTACGCGACCACGATAGCGATTTTATTTGTTACACCCTGTGTAATAGGAACTTTCTATTTCTTGTCAGCAAATGGTCGATTTCAATACAGGGTGTTTCCAAATGATACTTACAACGTCTGCCTGTAGATACCTCTCGTAAAATTGGACAAAATGATATAAGGAATGAGGGGTTCTGATTACTCTTCGAAATACTGGGGGTCAAAGTTTTTATTTGATAACTTCAAAACAGATTAATATATTAATTTGAAATTTAGCAGGTCGTTTTTAAATGTAAAAAGATATATTTTAGTGAAAAATCATGTTTTATATCTAGATCCAGTTAGAAGAGTATTTTTCCTTTTTCCCACCATTTTCTACGCCCATGGTATTTGGAACTAATTTTTTTTTTTTGTATTACTCAACAGTTTTCACGTAAAAAAGGAGAAACCTTTACATACATAATTTCGCGACCATTGAAGTAATTCAGAACACGTGAACTGAACACTGTCGCCAAGCAAGATTCTTCCATGAACGGTTTACATAGCTGTCTACAAACGAAAGTTTGTTATATTTTACTAGTGTTTTCTGATTGGCTAGTGAATGAAAGATCCTGAGATCTTGATTAACAACTACTCAGAAAACAGTACGAGATGTACACGAGAATTAATTTAAACATTATTGTCTTTGTCGTTTCGAAAATTTGCCATTCTATCAAAAAATTATTTATATTATCTGAGAATTGAAATTTACAACTCCATTCATAAATGCGACGAGTGATTCATCTCATCTTCTACTTCTCAAAATACGGGGGTGTTTAGTTTTGAGAGCCAGCAAAAGACAAACACAACAATGTTCAAATTAATATTCCTGCACATCGCGTACTATTTTCTGATTGGTTGCTAATTAGGATTTTTCATTCACCAGCCAATCAGAATCCAACGAACTTTCTTTCGTAGACAGCTTTGTAAACCGTTCATGCGAGAATATTGCTTGACGACAGTGTTCAGTTTACGAGTTCTGATCCACTACAATGGTCGTGATATTATTTTTCAAAACAATAACCAATTGCAAATGTTTCTCATTGTTTGTGTTGTTTTTTTCTTGCAGGTGAGTGTGCATCTTTTTTAAACAATATTCATTGCGAATGGTTCTTCAATACTATATGTATTGGAAACAAACAAGTGATAATTATGATGAGTGCCTCAAAGCAGAGTATGAAGTCAACTAGTTCTGACTTGTATCACCGGTTTGGTTATAACATGGTTAGTTGTTTTCTTCACTTTGAAATTGAATGTCTATCTCAGGCAGCCTGTAATGTATACATTCACCACACAATCAGTTCAACTTTCTACATTATTCAAATGTCGAATTAAATGTGTATTGCATTCGGCAATTGCCAAAGTTCTCCTCTGAGTAGGTCACCTGAAATTAGGCGGGTGGCGCTACCCAAAATTTTGTCGAATTTTAGAAAGACCAAAATATGTTTTAAATTTTTTTTTCAGATTTTCATCCACAATAATCCGTTATCAAATGGCATTATACACTCGTCATTCACGGGTGTGCAGGAGATTAGATGAGGTGTTCATACAGGCGGTAGATAATTTCCTTGAGTTATAATTATTCCCACCATTGTTATTGATGAACACCTTTCAGCTGATACTGCTTGTTCCACTTTCTTTTGTTCCACAGGCTCTACAACTTTAGGCTGTTCCAAAACATTTGTCACAGCAGACTCGTCCACGTTCATTATTCGGGATGGTTCCAAACAAAATAATATTAGGAATTACACATTCAAGATTTGGAAACGCTCATTCACGCTGTTTTCGCTGCAACCTCTTGCAAGGGTGGTGTTCGCCGCTCATCTCAAAGAATTTGGCTTTGTGCCTTTTCATGGAGGATATCATTCAATCCTCTCCTGCTCTATTTATTTTCCAAAAGCTTTGTTGTGAACTCCAGTTAACTGGTAGGCGAAAGCCCCCAATTAGGGATAATTTAAGCCCATAGTTTAAACAGCAGTACTTCTTTTACCAATATAGTTCTTCTTGATTTGTGAAAATCTGTCGACTTGTGTATTTAGATGAATAGGTATCTCTGTCTCCGGCTCCTGAATCATCATCCTCATTCTCCTTGATTCGGAATATTAAAATCATAAATAATTTATTTATTTATTCATTTATTTATTTATTATCCGGGTTTTCAACAGGTTGAGTTAACAACCCAGTAACAGAAAACCGCACAATACATTGAACACAGATCATGTAATTTCGGTACAATTCAAATATAATTAAATTAGGTATATGTGACCTGAAAACAATCATTATTGCTGAAATAGATACACCATTCTGACTTTGCTATACAATAATTGAGTTTAATATAATTCTACTTAATTAGAGAACAGAAAAACAATAAATGAACAACTTTGAACCATCCTTATACATGTCACCAAAAAATAGAATAAGCAGCATGTCTAGCTACTAGGAGTGAACAATGGAATATATCAACATGACAAAAAAATAAGTCATAAAATCTCTGCAAAGCAATTATAGGTGAGTTCTCCGACGCATTTGTTCTATATTTCTGAGGGTAGAACAGATTTGGTGATCGTAGGCAACGTCTTCCAACATTGAACTGTAATTTACTCAATATATCTGAGCAGTCAATGAAACCAGATACCAGTTTTTGCAAAAAAATAATGTAGCTAATAGTCCTTCTAGAGGAGAGTTTAGATATACCATACTTCCCAATATCATTGTCATACGAATTTTGATGATACAATCTGTTGAATCGGAAATTCAAATAATTCACGAATTTAATCTGGACTCTCTCAATTCTCTCAATATATTTTACATATTGGGGATTCCAAATTAACGACGCATACTCGAGATGAGAGCGGACCAGGGGGTTGTGAAGTAGTATTAAACTTTTATGGGATCGAAATTGCCTAGTTACTCTCATTATGAAACCCAGATTACGCAGAGCCTTCCTGACGATATGTTCAATGTGCAAATCAGAGGGGAGTGTTTTATCTAAATATACCCCCATATCCTCAATGTTTGAAACATTAGTCAAATTCTGATTTCCAATGCGATAATTGAAGTCCAATTCACCATGTGATCTAGAGAATGTTATTTTCATACATTCGTATACGTTTAGTGAGAGGTAATTTGTGGTGCAATAATCAGTTAATCGCGTGATATCATCCTGTAGTTTTTGACAGTCAGAAAGGCTCGCAACTGGTCTATATATCTTGAGATCGTCGGCATATAGACTAAACCTGGAATTTTCAAAGCATGTGGTAATATCATTAATGAAGATAAGAAATAACAACGGGCCCAGGTGTGACCCCTGTGGAACACCTGAGGTCACATCAATAAACAACGATCTGGAGTTTCCAACTTGGACACATTGCCTACGATCATTTAGATATGATATTATTATGCTGATGTGTACACCGATCTCTCCCAACTTCACTTTGAGTGTTTCATGATGAACTTTATCGAATGCTTTGGAGAAATCGGTGTACATTGCATCAATCTGTTCATGTCGATCCATGCTGTTATATACATCTTGAATGAAAGGGGCTAGATTGGTTGCAGTAGAGCGTCCGGAGAAGAAGCCATGTTGTTGTTCGATGATCAGATGCTTTATATCGTGAAACAGATAATTTTTTATTATTGCTTCAAATAATTTACCTAGTATAGACAATTTACCTAGTATAGACATCTCGTTTATTCCCACCTTTGTGAATTGGTATCACCTTAGCTTGTTTCCAATAGGTTGGATAAGTTCCCTCGGACAAACATTCATTAAAAAGAAGGCAAAGAGAATTCAACAGCGATATCTTGCACTTTTTAACAAAAATAACCGGAATTTCGTCAAGACCAGGTCTCTTATCAAGTTTTAATTTGTCAATTTTTGCTTCGATCTGCTTATGAGTGACTTCGTTTAAAGTAATTAACATATTAGTGTGCTGTGGGTTGGGATTTATCTGAATGGGTTTTCCAGAAGGCTCGTACACTGATGCAAAATATCCGCAGAATGCCGCGCAAATTTTTTCGTCAGTAGTAATTTCCTGTCCGTCGGGGAACAATGAATCAGGTATATTTCAACGGTTATTTTTGCTAGAGACAAATCCCCAGAGTTGTTTAACTTCACCATTCATATTATTTTGAACCTTATTAATATAACTCCTGTAGTCATCCTTAATGGATGTCTTGACAGACTTCTTCAGATTAGAGAACAAAGTATAGTCAACCTGATTTCTATAAGCTTTCCATTTAGAGTGCAGCTTTTCTTTTTCTTCAATTGAGGAAATAGTGTTCCTTGAGTACCATAATAGCAATTGAGCATTAACTCTCTTAAGCGGAACATACGTGTTAATCAAACGGCCAATTTTATCGTAGAAAATTCTTAGGCAATCATCAGCTTTCTGACTCGAAAAAAGCTCGGGCCAGTCAATACTCGAAATACTATCATTTAACCTATCATAGTCCGCTGCATAAAATTTGAGCTTATCATATGATTGTTTTTTCCCATATTTTGGAATGTTGTGCAGATTCAAAGAAATTTCCAAGGACCTATGATGACGATCCTCACCAACAAACTTGCAAACTTGCAATCACCTCAATATCAGTAAAATTGAAGGGAGGAATATCGAGGGGACTGTTAAACAAAATGGAAGATATTAAATCAAAGAGAAGTGTTAACCGTAACCTTGCACTTCTTCACCGTACTGATCAGGGCCGAGAGCCCGAAACACGTGTCCACGGTTAACACTTCTTTCTGAGGGCTATGTCCATTAAATTTCTTTCATTTGGTTTAACAGTCCCCTCGATATTCCTCCCTTTCGTCTCTATAATACTGGATTCGGATGTCACGCAGGTAGCTATAGCTTCCTCCGTGGTGACGGTGGTTGTTGCCCTGTAATGCAGGATTTGCTAACCGAAACCACAAATGTGCGGCTGACTTCTGTTTGTTGACTCCATTAATTTGTCGTTTTCTACCAAGTGTTGTTCATCCTTGCACTTCTTCACCGTACTGATGAGGGCCGAGAGCTCGAAACACGTATCACGAAGAAGTAAATTTATTGAGACTGCTCATTCCTATGCAGAACTTGAATTCGGCTGAATAACTTAGACTTTTTGAATATCAATTAAGTACATTTTTAGATAACCTGCCTCTAAATCAAAGAGAAATATTTTGTTTCATGCAAGAAGGAGCATTGTTCCATAGTACGCAGAAAATCACTACCTGGCTCAATAACAAGTTTAGGGTGAAGTCAATGGGCAGACGCCTGAAAAATTTCTGATCTCCAGAAAAATTTTTTGGGGGTGGAAATTCGCTTGGTGTCCATCGCAAAACAGCAGTGTCGGACTCTCGACTAAAATCCCATGCCCTCTCTAATATCCGGAACTGTCCGATGGGATATTGCGTCGGGTATAAGTGAAAAGTTCTCTCTTCGAATCTCTCTTCGTTTCATTTCTTTCTCTAGGTAGTTTGCACCTTCGTTCCACTGATTTAGATTGCTGATAATTTTACCTATCATACTATCTGGATTTAGTTCTCCGAATTATATTTCTAAGTCTCTGGATCATCATTTATTTCCAGGCAGTATGGGCACTTTCTGTCTTGTGACTTCCCTATCCTCAGAGTATACTTTTAACAGCATGCGTAATACAAATACTTGTTAGTGAAATATTCGATGATAATATCATGAAATTTATATTTCGAAATGTCAATATCCAATACTAACCTCATTATAATGTAATTTGATGCGGTGAACCCCTTTGGTTCTTAGTTATGATTAACTGTATGCATGGCTTATACAGTGCGGTCCATGAGTATGGAATAAATTCATTTTTAGCGTTATTATGTATTTGTTTAAAAAAAACTGAAACAGGTCGATTTCTATTATCAATTTGATATGAAGGAAATAATGTCACATAATGTTTACGAAGTATTTTCAAATCTATTTTACGATCAAATTCAATGTTCGAAATGACCTCCATCCACTTCTTGACAATAAGCAAGTCGATCATCGAATTCTCGTACAACATTTTGTGGAACCTCAGGGGTTATGTTGTTAATTTATTCCGTTATCCTAACTTTTAAATCTGCAATATTGTCTGGTCTATTGAAATATACTTTCGATTTTAAATAACCCCTTAAGGAGAAATCGAGAGGAGTCAAATCGGGGGATCTAGGCGGCCATTCAATCGTTCCACGTCTTCCAATCCATCTATTGGCAAAACTTCGTTCAAACAATCTCTAACAATACGTTTATAATGCGGTGGATCTCCGTCTTGTTGGTACCAAATCGACCTATCTATTGCATTTGGATCATTAACATCAGGGAAAAGTCTTTTTGATGTAGGCTGTAAAAAAAGTATCGAAAAATCTAGATAAACCTCACCATAAACTGTGCCTTCAAAAAGGGCCAATAATTTTGTTGGTAATTATACCACCCCAAACGTCAATATTGTTAGGATATTGTGTGTGAGCCCCACACATCCAATGGGGATTTTCTTTGCTCCAATATCTACAGTTTTGTCTATCAACCGTTCCATTTAAATAAAAAGTAGGTTCATCAGAAAAAACAATTTTGTTTAGGAACTGCAAATCTGCTTCCATTCTATCTTTCATTAGTTCACAGAATTCTTCTCTTCTATCAGGATCATCCTCATTCAACTCCTGAACCAACTGAACTTTATAAGGATGGTATTTTCCTTCATGTAAAGCTCTCTATATCGATGATTTACTTACGTCATTGTCGGCGGCAAGTTGTCTACTTGTCATATGCGGATTTTCCTCAATCGCTAACACTACCACTAACTTTTTTTCCTCATCCAATTTGTCATTTCGATCTGCTTTTTGAATAGTTTTCACATGTCCAGTTACACGAAATTTTGTTTCTACACGCTTTATATTAGCTTCACTTGTATGTTTGTAACCGACTCCTTCGGGCGCGATTTTGACCCACTTCCAGACGTACGAATGATTTGAAATTTGGCAGGTGTACATAACTCCGGTGACAATGCATTAAGGAATTTTTGTTTGAAAAAAAACAAAACAAAATGGCGGCTCCAATATGGCGTACGAGTTTTGTGATTGTCAATGAATTACGCTTTTTATGGAAAATATATAAACTTTTATTCTGATGACTCACTGACAAGTATAATTCAAAATCTCTTTTTTGTCAACTCTTTTGTCAAAGTCAAAATACAATATACAAAGTAATTTCAACAGTTTTCAGTAACATTCTTCCCCTCGGTGCTAACTTCTTGATTAGCACGAATATTGAGCCGGTGGAGTTTTCTAACAGGTCGCTTGTAAATCCCATGTGCTGTCTGAACTTCAGCAACTCTAACAATTCCGTCTGGGCCCATATATACTTTTTTCACTTTACCCATTGGCCAAACTCCTCTCGGAAAATCCTTTTCATTTATGATGACTAGTTCTCCTTCTTCTAGATTTGGTTTATCTTCATCCCATTTACTGCGATTTAACAAATTTGGAAGGTATTCACGTAGCCAACGTTTCCAAGCGCTAAGTATTGAGAAATCTTCCAATATTTTTTAGATAGAAGATCTTTTTTGTCAAAGACTCCTGGTGTTGTTATGGTGACTGATTTGCCGATGAGGAGATCGTTCGGGCAAATACTGACCGGGTCCTGTGGATCTGTGGAAACATGAGTGAGAGGTCTACTATTTATAATATACTCTGCTTCGCAGAACAAAGTTTGAAGAACTTCTTCGGCAGGGTGTTGATCTTTCATGATGGCTATAAGAGCTCTCTTGGAACTGCCTATGAGACGTTCCCAGCTACCTCCCATGTTCGGACTGAGGGGTGGTAGGAATTTCCAATGTATTCCTCTATTTGCCATATCATCTATCACAGTTTTTATCTGAAATTCATCCAAAGCCTCTAAGAGTTCGCGACATGCTCCTCTCAGATTGCTGCCGTTATCTGACCAAAAAACATTTACGGGTCCTCTCCTAGCTAAAAATCGTCTGATGGCCATAATACAAGAGTCCGTACTCAAGGAATGAGCGATTTCGACGTGTATTGCCCTCATTGTCAGGCAAGTGAAAAGCACTCCATAACGTTTTTCGGTTCTTCGACCTATTTTAACCAGAAATGGGCCAAAAAAATCAATACCAGTGGCGGAAAACGGTTTTTCACATTTCAAAAGCCTTTCTGGGGGTAATAAACCCATTTTTGGTTGTGGTGGGTTTGCTTTCATACGCCTACAATAAGCACATCCTCGAATTACTTTTTTGACAATTGTTCTGATGTGTGGTATCCAAAATTTCCTCTTGATCTCGTTGATTACGGTTTCAGTTCCTTGATGAGCATTATCTTTGTGAACATGCATAATCATTTTATGTGTATAAGGATGATTCCCATCAAGAATTATGGGTTCCTTTTCAATCACAGTGATTTCTTCCATATTTATGATTCTGCTAGACACTCTCATAATATGGTTATCATCAAGAACGAGAGACATGTTGTGTAATCGACCATTTTTATTTGGAATTTTCTTCGTCAAATTTGACAAATCCACGGAAAAACAAGATGCTTGAACAAGTTTCCACCATTGCTTTTGGCTCCATTCCAGTTCTTCGCAAGTTAAGAATGTATGGGGTATATTGTTAATCCTCAAACCTCTTGTGTTTGTGATGAAACGTTTAATTCGTGCTGTTATGCGGAGCAATTTAACCCAAGTGTAGTGGGATTTTATTTCTGGTAAGGCCTGTGACAAAACTTCGGTAATCAAGTTCACTTGTACTTAATCGGAACTATCCATTATTTCATTGAGAGGCTATGGAATTTTTGGCCAACTTTGTTTCCTTCCATAAAGAAATTTTGGACCTTTGAACCAACGGCTTTCAATATTCAATGTTCCGTTTGGGTGTCTCGTGTACAATCATCTGCAACATTATCTGTCGTAGGCAACCAATTCCATTCGTTAATGTCACTGCTCTCTAAAATCTCACCAACTCGGGCAGCTACATACGTTTGTAGTTTCTTCTTACTTTCGAGCCATTGTATAACTGTTCGTGAATCGGACCAGAAATATCTAGCAGAAATGTTCAGTTTCAAATGTTTGATTACTTCAGAGCATAATCTCACTCCCAATACTGCAGCTAGCAGTTCTAATTTGGGTATCATTAGTGTTTTTAGGGGTGCCACACGTGCCTTCGAAGCAATGAGAATGACATCGATATAGCTACTGAATTCCAGTCTCAAATAAACTGCTGTAGAATAGGCAAGTTCACTAGCGTCTGAAAATGTGTGAATTTCCATTCTTCTGCTCCTCTTCAGCTCCAGGGAGTAACATCTTGGAATTTCCATGTTCATAGCGGATTTCAGCTCCCGCAAATAGTCCATTTCTTGAAAATATTGTATGTTATGAAATCATCCCAGCCTATGCCCAAGCGCCATATCTCTTGTAGCAATATTCTTACTTTTATGGTGATCGGTGATAATAGCCCAATAGGATCGTAAACTGACATTGCCGTTTTCAAAACTTGTCTTTTGGTGGGAATTTGTGTGCCATTTATTATTTCTTCAGAAATTTTGCGAAATTTCAGATTGAAAGTAAAACAATCTTTCTCTGAATTCCATAGCATACCCAGAACCTTTTCTTCATTAGCTCGCCTGGCTTCCTCCGATTGGATTTGATTGGTTAATAAATTCTCCGGAAGTTGTTCCAGAACCACAAGAGAATTCGAGATGAAATTCCTCATTTCGAAACCTGCCTTGCTATGAACGTAAATAACATCTTTAATGAGTTTTACAGCTTCTTCCTCGGTTTCAGTCCCATCCAAATAATCATCTACATAGTGATGATTAATAATTGCTTCAGCGGCTCTTCCAAAACACTCGCTATGTTGATTTGCATTGTAGTTTTTTACAAATTGTGCCAGAAATGGTGGAGAAGTCGTACCAAATAACATAGCACTCATCCTGTAGACATATGGAGATCTACTGGGGTCAAGATCACGCCATAAGAAACACTGTGAAAAATTATCTTCATCTGAAATTCGAATTCTATTGAACATCTCCCGAATGTCACCTGCGAAATCTATTTTATGTAGTCGGAATGTCAAGAGAATACCGAAAAGGGACGTCAGCCAATCAGGTCCAGGTGAGAGGCAATCATTCAGTGATAAACCATTTGTTCTTGCGGCTGCATCAAATACAACTCGAACTTTTTCCGGTTTATTGGGGTTCAGAACTGCGAAATGGGGTAAAAACCATGTATTCTTTGCATTTTCAAGCTGTTTTGCGGTTACTGGGACTGCATACTTTTTATCCAGCAGCTTTCGAATTTCGTCTCTGGTTCGCTATTGGAAATGAGTCCGGTAAAACAAGATCATTTTCTTTCCACGGCAATCTTACTTGGTATTGATTCCCATATCGCTGAATAGAATTTTCCGCTATCGATATCGCCTTTTCTTTCTCTTTGGTCTTTCTTCTATCCATTTTTGTGATTGCTACTCCAAAATTTCCCACTGTCATATAGCTCTTCACCAACTCATGTAGCTTTTCATCTGACTCTTCGCAGCAAACAAAGGAGACTTCAATTTTCTCCTCATTTCTGTCTGGATATCCTATTGTTCCATGGACGGTCCACCCTATTTGAGTTTTGGATAAAATTGGAGCATTCGGAGTGGGCTGAATGACCTGTCTGGAGACGATAAGATGAGCATTGTTTTGACCAATCAGCAATGAAGGTTTCTCAATGACTTGGGATAGAGAGAAGGCTTGTTGTACGAAAGAAAACATTTGTATCAAGCTAGGCAGGTCATATTCCTGCTGTGGTAGATCTAAATGATCCACGGTCCTGACATTTTTCAACTCATGAAATACGGTTCCATTTCTTCCTGCAATCTCTGCTTGTACTATCTGAGAGTTATTTTCATACCGAAATATATTGCCTGTCCATTTGCAACACAAACCCAACTGTTTTGACACGGTGGAATCAAGCAGTGTTGTTGTACTTCCTTCGTCTAGAAGAGCCACTATTTCCATAATACCATTTGGACCTTTCAGTTTATTAGGTAATATTTTCAACAAAGTATTGCTGTTTTTATGCGTTACGTGAGTTGTAACTTCAGGCGTTGTCGGATATTCGGCATTTTTGTGTAGTAAACTATTGTGAAAACGATCACAATTGTTAACCCGACATACTTTTCTCTTCTTACATTTTCCTTGATGTTGGCGTAGACAACAATAGCAAGCATTACATTTTTGAACAATTTTCCAACGTTCTTTCACTTGCGCCTTTGGAAATGACTACAATTTTCTGAAGGATGTTGATTCTGATTGCAAATTTTGCATCGTTTACCGGTGGTCCCTGTTGTATTATTTGTTTGTTGATTCCCAACATTGCTCATACTTTTGGATTCATTTTTATTAGGAAGGCTCACATTGACTGCATTGGAGACAAAAGTTATTCTGGAAATGACTTCGGACATTTGTTGTATCCAATCCGAAAAATCTCTCAATGACTCTTTTCTAGATGGGATTTTCTTCTCAATGAGGTAACTTCCCCATTGAGTAAGTAAATGGGGTGGCAATCTCGAAACCAAATTTGCCAAAAGTTGTCTTTGATCGAAAATTCGTTCAACCTCCCCTTCTACCACTGCTACCAGGTTCCTTATATTATTGCTAAAATCCATGAAAGATTCTAAACTATCAACAACAGGCAGTTTACAGGCTTCCGATAACAATTCTTCCATTATCCTCTCGGGCCGACCATACTTCTTATGCAGAATGTCTAAAATCTCATCTGGTTTCTGAGCGGTTATGAGAAGCATTTCGACTGATTTTCTTGCTTCGCTTGTCAGACATTTGTTCAATCTTAAAACGTTCTCTTTTGGTGAAAATGAACAGGTTTCATTGGACAACTTGTATTGAGAATAAAAAATGGGCCACTTTAAGTACGATAAACCATCGAAAGTCATCAACTGGTTGCCTATCGTTTGACGTGATAGCATATTGTTGATTGATTTTGTTAGGCCCTCTATCTCATTTTTTTGCGCCAATCCATTTTCATTATTTGCTTCGAATAAAATCATTTACTTCATTTGGCCACTCTCGAACATACTGTGAACTGGATTGTACTGACTTTCTACTTCTAACCTCTTCTTCAGAAGAACATTCTTCCAAACTCGACACAACTTCTTCTAGGAATTCTTGATATTTCGATAATGAATTCTCTTTATTTTTCGAACGTGCTTCACCTATCTTCAGAAGCTTCTGTTTCCTGTCGAGTTCCCTTTGTTTTGCTTCAATTTCTTCGATAGGTTTCGCTGTAATTTTCATCTCTTCAATTTCACATTCTTGATCGACGATTTCTTCTTGATTTGAATGAAAATTATCTTGTAGTAAATCTATTTCATTCTGTTTTTCTACTATTTTCGATCTCAGTTGGTGTTTTTTCCGAGAATGACTACTATGAGATTTCGTTTTTCCACTTTTTACTGACATGGATATATTTTTCTTTTCTGCCTCATCATTTGAAACATTTTGAAACCTTACCATGAAGTATTTTAGGAATACATTCGTTAAATTACTCGCACTGGTATTTTCCGGGTATTTGAATTCGAAGAAATCACACAATTGTTGTAAACTGAAGATGCTGAGTGATTTACTCAATAATTCTCAGTGTTGATCATATTCTGCTGAGTTTTCGCAAAATTCAAATCCAGAAAACGATGAAATATGTCTTCTTGCGGATCTATCTTTAGCTTCTTCTCCATATAATGCAAAATGAATATTGTTTAGTAAATTCTTATCAGCAGCAGTTTTTAATTTTGCCTCCAACCCTGGTATATCTCGAAGCACCAATTTTTGTGAAGACATGTTAACTCTGTGCAAATTCTGACTGTACACACCTAGTGCTGGAACTATGCGACTAGAAGGACCATAATTTTGTCAATGAATTACGCTTTTTATGGAAAATATTAACTTTTATTCTGGTGACTCACTGACAAGTATATTTCAAAATCTCTTTTTTGTCAACTCTTTTGTCAAAGTCAAAATACAATATACAAAGTAATTTCAACAGTTTTCAGTAACAGTGATTCGCTTCAAAATTGGTATCTGAGGGTTTCCGTGGTCAGAGATTATGATTCTTTTGTCAAAACTGGAAAATTCAGGATGGCGGATCCAAAATGGTAGACGAGTTTTGTGATTATGGTCCGATTCTATTCAAAATTGGTATGTGGGGATTTTTGGGGTCCAAAATTATGATTCTTTTGTAAAAATTGAAAAACTCCAGATGGCGGCTCCAAAATGGCGGACGAGTTTTGTGATTATGGTCCAATTCTATCAAAATTGGTATGTGGGGGTTTTTGGGGTCGGAGATTATGATAATTTCGTCAAAATTGAAGGAGTCAAGATGGCGGACAAGTTTTGTGATTTGTGATCTCTTCAAAATTGAAGAATAATAGTTAAAAAATTAAATAATAATAATAATAGTTTGAAAAACTAAAAACACGCTTTAATAGAAAACAAAACTAAAAAGTTGAAAATAAATAATAGTTTAAAAACTAAAGAACACGCTCCAATAGAAAACCAAACTAAAAAGTAGAAAATAATTTTAAATGTGTTTGAAATAAGATTACAGTGATTACCAACAAATTTATTTCATCGTAAAAAAGCGTGGGGTGCTTTTTAAGATATTTTCATAATGATTCTACTTTTACCAATATCTGTCCATGAAATATTAACAACAATTGACATCAAGCACCCCACGCGTTTTAACGATGAAATAAATTTGTTGTTTATCACTGTATTCTTATTTAAAATTATTTTCCACTTTTTAGTTTAGTTTTCTATTAAAGCGTGTTCTTTAGTTTTCAAACTATCATTTATCATTTTGCTAACTGTAGACTGTGAGACGAGTTGACAAAGGTATTTATTATCAAACATTTCACAAACTTTGTTTTGAGTTCTTGTTTTATTACCGCATCCAATCATAATTATAATGTCTATTCTTTGAGTTTCGTATAAATAAGCCATAGTTAAATCAAATACACACACAAACATTTTTCAATTTACTGACGTGTGACAGCAACTTAAAAATATCAAAATAACAGTAGTCTACCAGATTGACATTACATTATTTATGTGGGTTTTGTGAATAATTTTTTGGTGTCTTGAACGATTTTTTCCTGACGTTTAGCAAAACAGATAAGAAAATACCTGATTATTTCCTATGGGGTTACTTAAAATCAAAAGTATATTTCAATAGACAAGACAATATTGCAGATCTAAAAGTTGGGATAACGGAAGAAATTAACAACATAACCCCTGAGGTCCTAAAAAATGTTGTACGAGAATTCCAAGATCAACTTGCTTGAAAATTGAAAAATACTTCCCAAATATTATGTGACATTATTTCCTTCATTCTACGTAAAGTATCAAAATTTTACATTTTCTAAATTTATTTTCTCAGTTAAGATTACACCAAATTAAAAAAACTCCATATTGCTGAACAGGAAATGAAAATCCCTTCCGTACAAGGTGCCACACGACCTCCTTCTCATTTAATTTTTTGAAGGGGTGCTCATAATGTAGAGGGGGTGCAAGAAGGGCATAATATTTTCCTACTGTCAATTGTCAAATTGACAATAGAAATCGACTTGTTTAAGGTTTTTTTAAACAAATACATAATAACGCTGAAAATTTATTTATTCCGTACCTATGGATCGCATGTATATTATATTGGGAAAAATCAGTTATAAGTTGTCATTATTTTATTCAATTTTTTTTTGTCTTTCGTGTAATTTATAAGGATCTCACAATAAGGCATCGTATACCAGTTTGTTCCTGGAATGATTAAATAAATAATTTGAAATATCTCACCTGTACCTTGTCGCCAGCCCAGCAACAAGAATAATTCGAAGCATGTGTGACACCATCCACATTCTCGGAATTGCTAACTTGTCTTTTGATGAATTTCTGTCGACGTTTTCGCACTTTACTCGGCACCCCGTACATGTAATTCGAAAACCGTCGTTGGGAATGGCGTACTATCGATACCCAATCGATCATTTTGACGGATTGTCATTCGATTAGTCACTCGCGAATTTTATCGAGATCACTAAGCGTCTGTAAGAACGTGAGATTAGCGGATGCTTTTTCTAGCGCTGTGGATGAAGCCACATTAGCTTCGTCAGTGAAATTGATTCATTCATTTCATTAAATGCAAAAAAATTCATTGGAAGTTATTATTTGTGGAAAAACAATATTTCTTAGGATCTATATGTGTATGTAATGAACCACCAAAGAAAAAAAAGAGCACGATTTCAAAGTGTATATATATATATATATATGAATTGATATATTTTACCGGAAATCTATATAATTAGGTATTCCATAGAGTTCCTAGGCGTTCTAGAACACAAAGCTTTCGCTGTCCGTGTTATATCCCATTTATTAATTCATGTGTGGAAGATGCGACCCTTAATACTGAATCATAAAATAATATTAGAATTTTTGAATACACACACACATATATATATATATATATATATATATATATATATATATATATATATATATATATATATATATATATATATATGTAAAATAAAACTCTAAATTGGGAAATTTTCATCAACTGATAATTATCCTTGGGGTTGCAGTCATATACTATATTGGCGTGATAAAGTTAAATTATTGTTTAACTTGTCGAGCTTTCGAAAAAAAACTAATTCTTCTTCAAAACATCTGAAAACATTCATGGTGTCAAAGAAACACTGAAAATATAATATAATAGACTTACTAATGTTAGGTTTGTATGAAATAATAGTTTAAAAAAACTAAAAAACACGCTTTTATAGAAAACCAGACTGAATGAATGAAAAATAAGAAAAACATGTATTTCATTAAAAAAAAGCGTAGGGTGCATGGTATTGCCTCGGCCAACAATTCACTGCCCTAGGTGTGAAATGTACTATACAATTATTGATACCATGCAACCCACGCTTTTTCAAAATAAAATATTTTTTTTTCTTATTTTTTATGTTTTTAGTCTGGTTTTCTATAAAAGCGCGTTTTTTAGTTTTTTCAAACTATTATTCATTTCCCACTTTTTAGTGTGGTTTATTTACGAAAGCGTGTTTTTTTAATTATTTTTTAACTATTATTTTTATAATTTTTTTGCAAATTAAAAAATGGAATGATCTTATTAAATTAGGTATTCATGATCTCCGACCCCAAAAACCCCCACATACCAATTTTGAATTGAATCAGACCATAATCACAAAGCTCGGCCGCCATTTCAAAGCCGCCATCTTGACATTTTCAATTTTTACAAAAGAATAATATTATTCGACCCCAAAAACCCCCACATACCAATTTTGAATAGAATCAGACCATAATCACAAAACTCGGCCGCCATTTCAAAGCCGCCATCTTGAATTTTTCAATTTTTACAAAAGAATCATAATCTCCGACCACGAAAATCCTCAGATACCAATTTTGAAGCGAATCGGACCATAATCACAGAACTCGTACGCCATATTGAAGCCGCCATTTCATTTCTCTTCCACACAATAATTTCTCAATGCATTGTCACCGGAATTATGTACACCCGCCAAATTTCAAATCATTCAGGCGTCTGTTAGTGGGTCAAAATCGCGCCCAAAGGAATCGGTTACAAACAAACAAACAAACATACAAGTGAAGCTAATATAAAGCATGTGAAAATAACTGATGCACGTCCTTAAACATCATAGGAAAAAATAATAGTTTAAAAAAACTAAAAAACACGCTTCTATAGAAAACCGGACTTAAAAAATAGAAATTAAGAAAAAAAATTATTTTATTTAAAAAAAAGCGTGGGGTGCATGGTATCAATATTTATATAGTACATTACACACCTAGGGCAATAAAGCAAGAAATGTCTCAGATCACAGGTAATTGTTGGCCGAGGCGATACCATGCACCCCACGCTTTTTTTTAAATAAAATAATTTTTTTTCTTATTTTCTATTTTTTTAGTCTGGTTCTCTATGAAAGCGTGTTTTTTAGTTTTTTTAAACTATTATTTATTCTCAACTTTTCAGTTTAGTTTTCTATTAACGCGTGTTTCTAGTTTTTCAAACTATTATTATTAAAAAAATTTAACTAGTATTCTCCAATATTGATTAGAATCGGACCATGATCACAGAACTCGGGGCCATTTTGGAGCCGGTATCTTGAATCCTTCAATTTTGACAGAATAATCATAATCTCCGACTCCACAAACCCCCACATACCAATTTTGAATAGAATCAGACCATAATCACATAACGCGTCCACCATTTTGGAGCCGCCATCTTGAATTTTTCAATTTTGACAAAAGAATCATAATTTCCGACTACGAAAACCCTCAGATACCAATTTTGAAGCGAATCGGACCATAATCACAAAACTCGAACGGTATATTAGAGCCGCCATTCTGTTTTTTTTCCACACAAAGATTTCGTAATGCATTGCCACCGAAATTATGTAGACCTGTCAAATTTCAAATCATTCGGACGTCTGGAAGTGGGTCAAAATCGCGCCCAAAGAAGTCGGTTACAAACAAACAAACATACAAGTGAAGCTAATATAAAGCGTGTAAAAAAGGGGGCACTGGAATGTTGGATACATTGAGAAACATTGGAAAAATAACAACGCACACAGAATATTGATTATATTACTAGACTAATTAAAGCACGAAAATTAAATGGCAACAATGGCAAGCGAGTAAAACGTGCATCAGTGTTCCTCTCGCATAAAAATGAATTTAGCCTAATTTGCAAAGTATTAATTTACAATAATTGTGTGAGCTGTCCAAAACGTAAGTGTTGATTCATCTGTGCGAAAACTGCAAGAAAAACTTTGTGGGCTACCTGGAAAAAGTGTATTTTTGCCGTGACTCGCATACATAATGGGTTTGACAAAGAGAGACATAGAAGAAATAGGTGCTATAGTGGAAGCAAAAACCAAAAAACTTCTTGAAGGCGAGTATCTGCAAGGTGTTCTCGAGAGAGCTCTAAAAAGTGTCACTGAAAAGTACGACAAAATGCTGACAGAGTTACATCAGGAAATTGATTCCTTAAAAAACTATAACCATCACATGAGCTCCCAGTTAGATAATCTCGAGCAGTTCTCAAGGGCTAAAAATCTACGTTTCTTTGGAGTTGCAGAGACTGAAAACGAATCGGTAATTGATACAATCACTAAAATTATCTGTGAAAATATGAAGGTAAAAAACCTTAATGAGTCAATGTTAAAAAAGTGTCACCGGGTTCCCAATAAAAACGCGGACACAAGCAGAGAAAAACCTTCCTGCGTTCTCGTGAGGTTTAGCGATGTTGCCGCCCGTAACAAAGTCCTGGGGAATCGAAGATTTTTTGAAGTCAAGCGGTATCTCTGTCCAGGAAGATCTAACCAAGAGGAGGGTGTTATGGATGAAAACATCTCTGGAAAAATTCTCAAGAAAAGACGTTTGGAGCTTCAATGGAAACATATTTGTAAAAACTGATAATGTAGTGCATCGAATAAAAGACGAAAACCACTTGAAGGAACTTTGTGGAAACTAACATTGAACCGTATTGTATCATGAACTATTAATTTACTTTTTGATGATTCTATGCTTTAGTTAAATCCATTCAAAAAGGGGATTTTTCATAAGATTTTCTTTTTCTCTCTTTTTTTTATTTTTGGTTCTTGCACTTCAATTATGTAATGTGCGACACTGCACGATTTGTTTGAAAGCAATGTTTTTTTTCTTTGAGTTATATTACCTATCAATGTAACTGAACTAAAAATGAGAGTTTTTTTTTCTCATTTATATAATTTTGCAGAATAATACTGTAAGAGCAGGAACGCTACACGTTTACGTAACTGTTGACTAGTTTTGTAGGGCAGCGTTAATTTTCTCTTTCTCTGAATTTATTCTATTCTATTTATTTCTCATTCTTTTCCTCCACATCTCTCCTTCTTCTTCTTACTCTTATCATTTCACCCATACTAAAATTTAATACACTTTCAGATTATGCTGAACGTATGTCATTTAAACATTAGATCGCTACTAGCACATTTTACTGACTTTCAAAATAAGATTCTCGATGCGGATTTCGATGTTATTGGAATTTCAGAGACATGGATGCATTCAGGTATAGACAGCAACAATGTAAGTCTTAATCAATATACTTTTTTACGACAAGACAGGCCCACCAGAGGCGGAGGTGTTGTTTTATTTGAGAAACAAATATAAATATGAAATAATTTTCAGTCAATGTGGTGAGCATGTAGAGTGTATTTGGATAAAAATTTCTATGGGTAAAAACTACTCTGTTGCTATAGGCGTAGTCTACCGACCACCAAATTCAAATATTTCATTGTTTTTTGAGGAAATCGAAGAAATCTTCACGAATATTTTCTCCAATCACAATGATATCATCATCATGGGTGACTTCAACATAAATATGCTTGACTTTGATACAAACAACACGGATAGGTTTTCGTCTATTTTGGAAATTTTCAATTTTAGGCAAATTGTTACAGAACCTACACGAATAACTAGTACATGCTCCTCATTATTAGACTTAATTATTACGAATTGTGAAGATATCGCCGAAGTGAAAGTTTATGAATGTGATATATCAGATCATGCACTGATACAGGCCAAATTTCACATTGGTGAAGGTAGACAACCACAAAATCAAATAGTTAAATATAGAAATATTAAGAATATAAATATTGATAGATTCAGAAGCGATTTGGCAAATCTACCTTGGTACTTAATTTATAACACGGACAATATTGATCACAAAATATATCAGTTAAATGGATTCATTCTTCAAATTCTTGATCATCATGCTCCAGAAATAAAATACTTAACAAAAAATTGTAAATATACTCCTTGGATTACTGACAACATCAAATTGATGCAGAAACTGAGAAAAAAAGCTCTAGCTAGATTCAAAAATTCAAAACTTCCACAGCATTGGTCATACTATAAGGAATTGAGAAATCTGACCAACGAAGCTATAAAAGCTGAGAAAAGGGCATACTAAATTTCAAACTAAGTAACACAGATATCAAGGGTAAATGGAACGAACTTAAGAAACTGAATGTCACTAAGAGTGGAAACAAAGAACTACCAAAGCAACTGAAAACGCCGAAGCTATTAATAATTTTTTCCTAAGTTCTTGTACTAATGGGGTCAACCGAATGAACACTTAATTAACTTTTATAACTCCAACCAAAAAAAAAGAAGGATTGAACGAACAGTTTACTTTTTCATTGACTAGCGAAATTGAAACTTCTAAAATAATTGATAATATAAAATCGCAGGCTTATGGTGATGATGGAATAAATATTACCATTATAAACCTTTGTGGACCCCTCATTATATCTATAATTACTCACATTATAAATGAATGTATAAGTCAAAATTACTTTCCCAACTTATGGAAAAGTGCAAAAGTAATACCCATAGCAAAAACTAGTAATCCCCAGAGTTATAATGACCTGAGATCAATCAGCGTCCTTCCCTCATTTTCAAAAATTCTAGAAAAATAATGGAAAATCAAATCAGATCTTACGTTGATCAACATAATATATTACCATTGAAACAGTCTGGTTTTAGAAGCGGCCACAGTTGCGCTACAGCAACATTAAAAATAATCGATGATATAATTAGAGCTCTCGATGGAAACAAAGTAACAATTTTAATATTATTAGACTACTCGAAAGCATTCGACACCATAAATCACCGAATACTACTCTCTATGTTGCACTATTTTGGATTCAGTGATACAGCTATAGTATTAATTTCATCCTATTTACATGACAGAAGACAGAAGGTTACTCTAAGTGATACATCCTCGAATTGGCAGGAAATAAATTCAGGGGTACCGCAAGGTAGCATTTTAGGACCTTTGTTTTACACCCTTTACACATCCACTTTCACTGAAAAACTGAAATCCTGCAACTACCATTTATACGCAGATGATTCTCAGATATATTTCTCCTTTGATCCACCAAATCTCGCAGAGGCCGTAAACTGTATCAATAGTGACTTGAATGCAATTTTGGAAGTATCTGCAGATCATATGTTGAAAATCAATCCCAACAAGTCAGTTGCTATGATATTCGGGACCGAAAATATTTGCGAGCAGGCAAAAGTTACGATCTGAAAATTGAGATTTCAAAATTAATTTCAAGTCTCACTCTAAAAATTTAGGGCTTATTATAGACTCTAAGCTTAGATTCACTGAACATGTCACTTATAAACTCAAAACTGCTTATGCATCTTTGAAATTGATATATCCGCAAAGGAAATTCTTAAGTACAGATGTCAAAAAAATATTATGCGATTCACTAGTTTTGTCCCACTTTAATCACTGTGATGTGGTCTATCACAATTGTTTAGATAGCAATGACATAAGGCGTATACAAAAACTACAAAATTCATGTATGAGACTAATTTTTGGTATAAGAAGTAGATCCAGAATTTCTCACAAACTAAAAGATTTAAAATGGCTCAACATGAGCAACCGCAGACGCCTACACACAGCCTGCACTTTCTTTAAAATCATCAAGTATAAAAATCCTCCCTACTTACATGATCATTTAACTTATAGAACTGACGTACACAACTTGAATTTAAGAAGGAAATTGGTTTTGAGTATTCCTGCTCACAAAAAAGAATTGTTTAAGCGCTCATTCTCATATAATATATCTGATACAATCAATTACATAAACACCTGGAACCCCAACTGTTTCGACCTACCGATCAAAACCTTCAAAAAAACATTCAAAAATCATTTATTTCTTGCTCAGCACAACTAAAGTGACACAAACGAAGCATTCGCATCGAGAATCTGAGGAAATGTTAAAAATGTGCACTTTCCTGACCTCATTTCTCTCTCTTTCTCTCTCTCTCTCTCTCTCTCAATCTTTCTATCTCTTTCTCTTTTCCGCCATTACTTCGCTGATCTCATCCTTCTTCTCGGCCCTATCAACATGACTTTTTTCAAATGAAGGCCTTGGTGGAAGATCAGATGCGAGGTAACTTAGCAATCTGAACCAAAGGCCATTTGCTCATCACATAGGTACCTACCTACAGATTTATAAATATATATTTTTTTTTCTAAATGTTATGAAATGTGGTGTGCAATAAACGAATTATTATTATTATTATTATTATTATTTGTTCATGTGCTTAGGTTGTAAATATTTTACATAATTTGAAAGATTTACTTGATGAACAGCAATACATAGTTCGATGTGAGCACAGAACTGAGGGAAGATCGGAAGCTAGAAGTTGTCGATGTCAACTTCATCTCTTCCATCAGTTGTCATGTCAATTTATTGTGTGCACCGATCCACGTGTTTTGTTCACAGAACAACAAATTAGAATTATATGAAAGGTGATTCGATGATGAATTCGACGCGGAAGTAATATTTGGTTCTAGTTTGAGGATATAATTGTAAATAATGCTTAGATTTGTTATAGTCCATCCAATATCAATTGCAGAAGCTGTTTCTATAGGGAGCAAATAAAAACTCACTTCGCTAACACGAGCGTATATGCGAAGAAACGGAACAAAAAATAATCTGTACTACTTGTATACAGTCTCCGTCGGCACAAAGAGCCCGCTGGTCAACGTGGACTTGAGCGAGTGCTGTCTGTTCTACAACCGATTCGTCTGGGCCAATCAAGTCGGACATCAATGCTGGCAGGTGTGTCTATTCAATGGGAGGTCATAAATCACGCGTTATATTTGTGTTTTAATAGCTCTGGAAGATTAAAAACTAGTAGCGTCTGTGGTCTTGGTGTGTGCCGATCGAAATACGTTTCAGGATATAATTATAACCTACATCATACAATGAAAGAAATTATTTTTCTTTCTTAATGTATTTGTATAAATAAAAGCTTGTCTTTAATTTTTTTAATTTTTCATTATTTATGAAGTATTTTTAAAATCTTAAAATATCTAAATAAAATTAGTTATCTCCGCCACTGCTGCTCACAGGATTTCGCCGCAAGACTTTTTATGCTTCTGCAATTGATATTGGGAAAACTATATATCTGTCCTCTTATTCATGCTTTTGTGTTCCTTATCGATGCAAACCATTTCCAAGAAATTTCGTTTGAGATAGTTGTTTTCCACTGCTAAAACTGTTGGGTTATTATAATTAATTAAATGATTTTCGTTAATGCTGTGTTCAGCAAGGGCACAGCTGTTTTTTCAATATGGTATTTGTTTGTACTGAAAGGTTTCGGCTAGTCTGGCTAATGTAGAATTTATCACAATTCAAACATGGAATTTTTAAAGGACAGAGGTGTTTTTGCTTTGGTATAAAGACTGGCTACCAGTTCTAGGTTCTTTTTTGCTATGCGCAAAGTATCTGATTTGAAGATGTTAGTGAGCTTTGGTGTTAGTTCTTGTATATGGGAAAGGGTTCGATTTTTGTATGAAATTGCTACTTGGGCATCATTAATATTGTTGTTTTTATAATTATTTATATTGTTCAATATATTATTGTTATTTGTAATATTAGAGTTGTTTAGGTCCTGACGGGATGTAATGTTATGATCTGTATTGAATAGGAAGGTATTTATAATTTTGATAGGATAAGAGTTTTCTTTTAAGATTTGTTTGACTTCATAGAAATTTAATTTGTTGTTCTGGGAACAAAACACATGGATCGGTGCACACAATGAATTGTCCTGACAACTGACGGAAGAGATGAAGTTGACATCGACAACTTCTAGCTTCCGACCTCCCCTCAGTTCTGTGCTCACACCTAGGAAAAAAAAGGGGTTCTTTTTTTTGGCACTGGAATGTTGGATACATTGAGAAACATTGGAGAAAAAACAACACACACAGAATATTGATTATAAATTATAGACTAATCAAAGCACGAATTTGCTTTAATTAGTTTATTAATTTTTTCCTATAATATTTAAGGACGTGCATCAGTTATTTTTCTACACAAACCCCACATTAGTTAGTCTATTATATAATATTTAGTGTTATTTCAAAACCATTAATGTTTTCAGATGTCTTGAAATTTAGCTCGGCAAGTTGAAGAGTTTTATTTTATCAGCCAATATATTATATGACTGCAACCGCAAGCATACTTTTCAGTTACTGAATATTGCCAAATTCACAGTTTTTTGTGTCAATTATTCCAGTCAAGAGACTCTCGATATATATATATATATATATATATATATATATTTATAATACCGACACCCTTGACATTTTCATAAGTTGCGTAACAGTCTTATGAGACAATCTATCTGTTTTTGAATACATGTGACAATATATAAATATATATATATATATATATATATATATATATATATATATATATATATATATATATATATATATATATATATATATATATATGTATGTGGATTGACGAGTTCGGACATTTTTCTGGTTTAAAGTATGATTCAGGGACAACTGTATAGTTCCGGGTCAGTCCTGGAAGTTTTTTATATAATACGCATGGTTCAGGGACGTCCCGGAAGTTTTTTATGTTTAATGAATACTTCCAGGACATGAATTGAGATTTCATGTTTTATAACTAAAAAACATACAGGAGATGTTTTCAAAAGTTGGCGCAATACCCTACGATAATGGAGTAGAAAATTATTTCTGAGATGAGTGCCATTTTTTACAATCTTTCGTTTTACTTGCCTTGTTACGGCTTTTATTGAACCCACACTGTTTATTCATCTGTCTGAATCAAATCTTGTAATTGAATTTTGACCCACTTCTAGTCGTCTGATTAACTTGAAATTTGACAGAGGTTCATAATATGCAATATGAAATTTTTGTTAGATAAAAAACAAAATGGCGACTTTATGAATTTTTGGTCGAAGTTGAAAAATTCAAGATAGCAGCTCAATATAGCGGACGAGTTTCGTGATTCTATTAAAAATTGGTTTTTGGGGATTTAAGGTAACGGCTCCAAAATGATGAATGAGTTTTGTGATTATGATTCGATTCCGTAATAATTCGAGATAAATTTGTTTTTAAAACCCGATAATTCAAGATGACGTATTTCATAAATGACTGGGGGGAATTGAACAAAACTAAATGGACAAAAAAATAAATGTTTTTATTGAAATGCATTAAAAAGGAATTTTGTTTTTCCAAATGTGTCGCCTACAACATATCCAAAAACGCAAGAATACCAAACCAAACTGAAAACGCGGCAAGTTTTTGAATCTGCTCCTGATATGTCTACAGTTTTTTTTTCATTTTAATGCATTTTAATGGAAGCTCACCTTTAGAAAACGCTTAATTAATTTTTATCCATATCTGAACCATTCAGCGGAAAATAGTAGGTATACTTCATTTTGATTTGAACACTCATAAACTTGATATTTATAGGAAACGTGTTATCTGGTATGAATAATCGTCAGTTTTTGGTAACAAACTGACAGATTGTATACATATTGGAAACACGAACGTCTAAAATTTCAATATCCAAATAGTTTTCGGAGAACTGAGAACACACTTCTGACTGACAAACTGCTCCAGGAATTCATTGAAATAGTTGAGTAAATAACGTTTTCCTGCGACCTCGTATTAAAGAGTCTGTTTAATCTACACGAAATCGATCGTTAATGACTTTTATCAACCTTCAATTTCACTTTTAATGCATTATTGTGATATATGCAATCTAACATACACCAAAATCGACCATTAATAATCAGCAAATGGTAGATTTGGTCCATTAATGTATAATTGTGGTATAGGCAACTGAACATAAACGAATTCGAATATTATCCAAATGTTGATGAAAAAACTCGTATATTGAAACGGCGATTGATGATCTCGAACATTAACGCGCTCGCTTCGCTCTCGCGTTGAAATATCTCGATCATTAATCGCCACCATTAATATACTAGTTGATTAAATAACTATTTCCGGCGACCTCGTATTAACTAGTCTGTTTAATCTACACGTAATCGATCGCTAATGACTCCTATTTCTCTTTTAATGCAAAATTGTGGTATATGCAATTAAACATACACCGAAATCGACCACCTATAAATGGTCGATTTGGTCTATTAATGTATAACTGTGGTATAGGAAACTAAACATACATCAATTCGAATATTATTCAAATGTCAAATCATATTACCTTCGCGCTGTCAAATTTATGTATTTTAAAATAGAAATATTGTAAGTTTCCCCCTAGTTGAAGGGAATTAATATCGAAAATTTCACGATGACCCCAGGAACGAGGTCGACGGAAATTTTTTGTAATCAACTCGTATATTAAAATGGCGATTAATGATCTCGAACAATAATTCGCTCGCTTCGCTCTCGCGTTGAAATATATCGATCATTAATCGCCACAATTAATACACTAATTGATTGAATAACTATTTTACCGTTTCACTTGTGAGGTAGCATTTTTTCACACATGCTTCTGAAAATACTTGGACAGCTACTGTCATCTCAATAGTATAGAGTTAGAACTGTATGAAATCATCATTTTCAATCGGTGAAAAAAAGAAATACTTATTCATTATAGAACAGAAAATAACAATGTCGCAACACATACCAAATATATATTTGTAAATTGATTAGTTCCGGGACATTTTATTGGGTTTAATGTATGATTCCAGGACAATTGTATAGTTCCAGATCAGTGTAGATATATTTTTAAGTTAGTGAATACGCGGTACGGTACCAGAAAATGTAGCGTATTTGGTACATATATAGATGATAGGTATTAGTTGTTTTGCCATTGTAATAATCTATGTATTACCGATCTTTTCTGTTCAATCGTCCAAGACAAACTGTCTCTTTCCACTTCAGTGTATGGTACAATGTAATATCTATCAAGATTCACTGAAGTCTCATTCATTAAGGTTTCAGAATACCCGCGATTTTTCTTTTTCTGAACCGCGAAGCGTTGACGGTCTTGGTTACAAATGGCCGTCCTGTAGAAATTAAAGACTTTCTTCTCATTAAATGCATTTCAATAAAAGCTTACCGTTCGAAAATGTTTAATTCATTTTTATTAATATCTAAACCATTTAGCTAAAAATAGTATACTTCATTTTGAGTTGAACACTCATATGATACTTATGGGAAACGTTATTTGGTATGTAGACTTATCAGTTATTGGTAAAATACCCACAGATTTTATACATATTGGAAAAACGAACGTGTATAATTTTAACTTCCAAATAGTTTTTCGAGAAACTGATAACACACTTCTGATTGACAAGCTGACATACGAAGGGGCAATGGTGAGTGTTTGAAAGGCATGACCAACAAGTGAATTTGCTATAGGAATTCATAGAAATAGTTGAGTAAATAACGTGTTTACCGTTTTACTTGTGAGGTGGCATTTTTTTCACACATGCTTGTGAAAATGCTTGGACAGCTACTGTCATCTCAATACAGTTATATGAAATCAGCTATATGAAATCACCATTTACGATCGGTGAAAAAGAGAAATACTTATTCATTATAGAACAGAAATTATCAATCTCGCAACCCATACCAGATATATATATTTATAAATTGATTAGTTCTGGAACATTTTCTTGTATTTGATGTATGATTCCGGCACAGGGTGGAAAGATTTTTATGCTAGTGAATACGCGGTACGGTACCAGAAAATGTAGCGTATTTGGTAGATATATAGATGATAGGTATTAGTTGTTTTGCCATCGTAATAATCTATATATTACATGTATATTCAATACCGATCTTTACTGTTCAATCGTCCAAGAGAAACTGTCTCTTTCCACTTTAGTGAATGATACAATGTGCGATATCTATCAAGATTCACTGAAGTCGCATTCATTAAAGTTTCAGTATACCCGCGATTATTCTGTTTCTGAACCGCAAGGCGTTGACGGTCTTGGATACAAATGCGGCCGTCCTGTGGAAATTGAAGTTTTTTTTTTATTTAATGCATTTTAATAAAAGCTTACCTTTCGAAAATGTTTAATTATTTTTATTCATATCTAAACCATTTGGCGGAAAATAATATAGTTCATTTTGATTTGAACACTCATAAACTTGATACTTATGGTAAACGTTATCGGGTATGTATACTTATCAGTTTTTGGTGAAATACTGACAAATTTTATAAATATTGAAAAAACGAACATGTATAATTTTAATTTTCGAATGGTTTTTCGAAACACTGAAAACACACTTCTGATTGACAAACTGACATACGAAGGGGCAATAGTGAGTATTTGAAATACAAGACCAACAAGTGAAATTGCTCCAGGAATTCATTGGAATAGTATACGTATTCCGGCGACCCCGTATCAACGAGTCTGTATAATCTACACGAAATCAATCGTTAATGACTCCTATCAACCTTCGAAGTATCTTTCAATGCATAATTGTGATATATGCAACCAAACTTACACCAAAATCGACCACGAATAATCTGTAAATGGTCGATTTGGTCCATTAATGTATAATTGTGTTATAGGCAACTAAACATACTCGAATTTGAATATTATTCAAATGTCGATGAAAAAATTTTGTAATCAACTCATATTTTGAAACAGCGATTAATAATCTCGAACATTAACGCGCTCGATTCGTTCTCGCGTTAAAATATCTCGATCATTAATCGCCACCATATAAACTAGTTGATGAAATAACTATTTTACCATTTCACTTGTGAGGTAGCATTTTTTCACACATGCTTCTAAAAATGCTTGGACAGCAACTGTCATCTCAATAGTATAGAGCTACAGCTATATGAAATCATCATTCACAATCGGTGAAAAAGATAAATACTTATTCATTATAGAACAGAAAATAACAATGTCGCAACACATACCAGATATATATTTGTAAATTGATTAGTTCTGGGACCTTTTCTTGGGTTTAATGTATGATTCCGGGACAATTGTATAGTTCCAGATCAGTGTAGATATATTTTCGAGTTAGTGAATACGCGGTACGGTACCAGAAAATTTAGCGATTTGGTAGATATATAGATGATAGGTATTAGTTGTTTGCCATTGTAATAATCTATGTATTACATGTATATTCAATACCGATCTCCTCTGTTCAATCGTCCAAGACAAACTGTCCCTTTCCACTTCAGTGTATGGTACAATGTGATATCTATCAAGATTCACTGAAGTCTCATTCATTAAGGTTTCAGAATACCCGCGATTATTCTGTTTCTGAACTGCAAGGCGTTGACGGTCTTGGATACAAATGGCCGTCCTGTAGAAATTAAAGACTTTTTTCTTATTTAATGCATTTTAATGAAAGCTTACCTTTCGAAAATGTTTAATTCATTTTTATTCATATCTAAACCATTTAGCTAAAAATAATATACTTCATTTTGATTTGAACACTCATAAACTTGATACTTATGGGAAACGTTATGTATGTATGTATACTGTATACGAAGGTATGGTGAGTATTTGCAATACAAGATCAACAAGTGAAATTGATCCAGGAATTTATTGCAAATGTTTAGTAAATAACGTTTTTACCGTTTCACTTGTAAGGTAGCATTTTTCCACACATTCTTTCAAAAATGCTTGGACAGCTAGTCTCATCTCAATAGTATAGATCAATAGCTATATGAAATCATCTCTTACAATCGGTGAAAAAAATAAATACATATTCATTGTAGAACAGAAAATAACAATCTCGGAACATATAACAGATATATATTTGTAAATTGATTAGTTCTGGGACATTTTCTTGGGTTTAATGTATGATTCCGGGACAATTGTATAGTTCCAGATCAGTGTAGACAGATTTTTATATTAGTGAATACGCGGTATGGTTCCAGAAAATGTAGCGTATTTGGTAGATATATAGATGACTGATATTAATTGTTTTGCCATTGTAATAATCTATGTTTTACCTATATATTCAATACCGATCTTTACTGTTCAATTGTCCAAGACAAACGGTCTCTTTCCACTTCATTTGGTGGTACAATGTGATATCTATTAAGATTCACTGTAGTCTCATTCATTATGGTTTCAGTATACCCGCAATTATTCTGTTTCTGAACCGCAAGGCGTCGACGGTTTTGGATACAAATGGCCGCCCTGTAGAAATTAAATATTTCAATGAAAGCTTCCGTTTTGAAAATGTTGAATTCATTTTTATTCATATCTAAACCATTTAGCGAAAAATAGTATACTTCATTTTGATTTGAACACTCATAAACTTGAAACTTATGGGAAACGTTATGTATGTATACTGTATACGAAGGTATGGTGTGTATGGTGAGTATTTGCAATACAAGACCAACAAGTGAAATTGCTCCAGGAATTCATTGCAATTGTTTAGTAAATAACGTTTTTACCGTTTCACTTATAAGGTAGCATTTTTTCACACATTTTTTGAAAAATGCTTGAACAGCTAGTCTCATCTCAATAGTATAGAGTTATACCTATATGAAATCATCATTTACAATCGGTGAAAGAAATAAATATATATTCATTATAGAACAGAAAATAACAATCTCGCAACATATACCAGATATATATTTGTAATATGATTAGTTTTGGGACAATTTCTTGGGTTTAATGTATGATCCCGGGACAATTGTATAGTTCCAGATCAATGTAGACAGATTCTTATAATAGGGAATACGCGGTACGGTACCAGAAAATGTAGCGTATTTGATAGATATATAGATGATAGATATTAATTGTTTTGCCATTGTAATAATCTATGTTTATTCAATACCGATCTTTACTGTTCAATCGTCCAAGACAAACTGTCTCTCTCCACTTCATTGGATGGTACAATGTGATATCTATCAAGGTTCACCGAAGTCCCATTCATTAGGGTTTCAGAATACCCGCGATTATTCTGTTTATGAAACGGAAGACAGTTGACGGATTTCCTCAACGGTTCACAGCAGCTACCTCGTGTTTGGGGTAATATGTACATATATAATAACATGTCCTGTCTAACTGACTCACTGATTGACTGATATACGATCAACGCCCACACCAAACCGCTGGTCCTAAGAACTAAAATTTTGACAGCATATTTGTTAGATATTCTATTCCTGAAGGGGTGAAAAGGTGGATGAGACAGGGGGTGAAAGTGAAAGTGCAGTTGGTTTTGAGATTAGAGTCATGGAAATTAGTATTTGGGCTCTTCTTCACAAATAAAGGTGAATGTGTTTCAGGGTTTTTGAAAATCCAACCCTAAAGTTGAAAGTCTGTATAGTAAGGTTGGAAGATAGGATCGTGAAAATTGGTGTTTGGGTGTCTTTGTTACAAATAAAGAATACGTGTTTCCGTGTTTTTGGAAATTCAACCCCTGGGGTGAAATGAGGGTTAAATTGGGATTGGAAGTTTGTATAGGAATTCCGTTAGTTTTCAAGTTGTGTTCATGAAAATTGGTATTTCAGTGTTTTCAGATATTCAATCCCTGAAGGGTTGACAGGTAGGGTGAAAGTTTGTATGGGGATTCCGTTAGTTCACAAGTTTGGGTCATGAAAATTGGTATTTGAGGTCTTTGTAAGAGTTGTTTTCATAAATGCAACCCCTAAGGGGTGAAAGTTCAATAAAGAAATACGTGTTTCAGTATTTTTCGAAATTCTGTCTCTGAAGGGGTAAGTTATAGTATATAGCAATTAATAGTTGAAGTGAGGTGGGTAAGTAAGTATTTTGAGAGTATTCCAAATTGAGTAATGACTAGATTTCAGCCATAAAAAATAAAAAAATTAAAACTTGTTACCAAAAAATTAAACCTACGAAAAAAGAAACTGGAGATCAAAAAAATAAAATAACCTTCTTTAGCATCAATAACTAAGTTCCAGAACTAATTTAAGTAACTTATTTTGAGTCGTTGCCAAACAAACAATCAACGAAGAACTTAGAATTACTTTAAAGAAATGATCAAAACAAAATAACATACAAATGGAACGTGAAATGTCCAGCGATAAACAATTATAATCCAAAAATGCACTCTCCGCATGACCACTCGCAACGACGTGTGCCCTCACGTGTGAGCCCATTCGAGTAGCTGTCTCGGGGTTATCGACTTCGAGAACGCACCCTGCTGCCATAATTTTATGCTTTACGTAATTTATTTGCTTGTTTGTTTGGCGCCGACTCAAAATTAGTATTATTGCGAGTTCGTCTACTCTTTCATTCCCTCCACTCCGGTGTCCCGGAACCCATATTAACCGTATTATTCTTGTTCAGTTCGTTTAGTATTTCTTAGCAATCCCCGTCAATCACTCGGCTGATTATATGGGAATTCAGCGTATCGATGTCTGCTGACTCCACATGATAATGATTTTTCTGTTGATATTTTTTTCTATATTGAACTAGAGGTATTTTCCAATAGCCTGAATTTCCGCTAGAAAGATATTCGAGGATTTGCCTAAGCTTTCAAAGTACTTGGTTTCAGGCCCATATACACATATTCTAGTTACTAAGGTAGTTCTGGAACCACATGGGTACCACTTAATGCATATCCATCAATTCTTGGCATGTTGTCTTTGTCCCATTTCCTTTTGCGACTTGGCTTTGGGCTTAGTTCTTCCACAAAGCTATACTTTCTGGTCAACTCATTTTGGGGCATGTCCCAGGTTTGGTGGTCCCCTTGAGTGTAATTGTGTTTTTATGGAGAGTATAATAAATATTAGAAATCTCCACATCCAATAGGATTTTTCAATCGCAATTTCCGAAGAATGCAGAAATAATTAGCAAAAAATATATGTTGTCCTTATTCTATTCAAAATAGGAGTTAGGGGTTTTGGGGTCGGAGGTGTTTTTTTAATTTATGAATTCAAGATGGCGGACGAGTTCTGAAATGTATGATCCGATTCTATTCGAAATTGGTATCTTGGGATTTTTCGGATTGGAGATTATGAATTTTCTGTCGAAATTGCAAGACGTAAGAGAAAATTGCATGTGAGTGCTAGTAGAACGCGTCATGGGTCGGACTGTGTGCGAGTGAGAACGCTCGGTCAGTGATCCGTTTGCTGAGAGGACCACGTGACTTATAGTACAGGTTTTGAGTGCTGATGTGGTAGATGTCTAGTATTTTGGCAGGTTTTTCTCATCCTCTTATAATTTTGCATGAAATTACGATAACAAAGCAGAATATCAAATTATAATTGAAATAGCAAATGAACCTATCGATATTGCTTCATCTACCTCGTCAGCATCCGAGACTACTACGAGTCACGCGAAAGGACTTTATCTTTCAATCGCAGATAATTCCACATCTGATTTTATGAACATCCTGTTTATATTTACAACAAATCAATCTATCATAGGTTTTAATGTCAGAAAGGTTTTAATGTCAGAAAACACTAATTTCTAAGTGTCTCCAAAAGAAATGATTCTAACTTTTTCCATCTTTGCAAAGTGAGATTGCTTCTTGAAAATGTGTTTCCCATTTCTTCCGGTCTTCATGATGATCGTGGAAGCGTGAAATAGATTTTCGTCGACAAAATTGTATTGAAGACCTAGTGAATGCGATGTCTCTCCTGCGTCAATGTTACGAATGATTTCTGGTGAGTACTCTCTTTTGGAAAACATTCTTCTTCGCCTCATTCTTCTTATGAGTTCTTAATCAAGACTGGAATAGAAAATAAAATAACTATCTGAATGAAAATGCAAATTTTCAATTTCAGATTTTTTCTTTTGAGTTAGGGCCTTTTCAGAATATCTATCAGATGTAGTTCAATGAAGTGGTTGTTTTCTGTTAGACATTCACAAAAAATAACTTCATTTCAATCGTGGATTTTTCAATTCACAGAAAAATATTCCTATCAATATTCAATTGAGAATGTTTCCCTTTTACTTTTAAATGTTTTCAATACCTAATGAAAACTTCCAGTGACCAAGAAAAATCACTTTGGTAATCCCAATTGAATAGATTTGTAACGAATTCATAATTTTCCCTTTTTTCAATATCCTCGGAAACTTCAAGTGGCATACCTATGACCAAAAAAACATGAATAGTTACATGTGTCAATCAAAGTGTTCTGGAAGTATACTATTTTCATCAATAAATTTATTGAAAAAATTAAATTAAAATTAAAACATAAGGTTTTAATTTTCAAAAAAAATTAATTAAAGGGTATGAAAATGTCCTGGAAGTATACCTTTCTTCCAAAAACATTTGTCAAATCCAAACGAATTCAAACATTTTTATTATTTCATAACCCCCGAATACACTGAGTGATATATAACAGAAATAACCTATATACTTCAGATAATCACTTTACTGATTCCTAATCCAATGGAATGTCCTGGAAGTATACTGTTTTTCCCAAAACTGCTTTAGAATCAGAACGGCTGTACATATTTTCATTTTTCGGATATCAATGGGAACCCCATCTTATATATGATCGAATTAACCTATATACGTCGATATACAAAATGTGTCCCTGAACTGATCAAATTACAAACATATATATATATATATATATATATATATATATATATATATATATATATATATATATATATATGTGTGTGGTGTCCCATATAAAACTCCGCGGGCAAATATCTGGGTAATGATAAATGATATCCATATTTCGTGGAAGCAGATGATCTCGATGTCAAACGGTCCTCTTATTTATGTAGAGATCCATCACTAGGCGTCATGCGTTAGGACGTCGCGATACCGACGCCAATTTTTTTAAATGTTATTCCAGATTTTTCAATCCTTTTTGCGATTCTGCAATAAATTCTGAATTCAGCCATATATCACACTCATAGTTTCCTTTGAATACTGATGAATAACAGCAACTTTATTGGGCCATGAAAGCGTCAAAATTAATGCAATAATACGAGTATTCATCGATCTGTCAAAAAACCTGTCAGATTTTACGAAAGTGTATCCAGTTTTGTGTTGGTCTTTCGTAAAATTGAAAAGTGGTACAATTTTTGCATGCAGAAAAGTTGGATATGATATGTATTTATGGCGAAGCAGGAAGGAATGCAAAAGAAGCAGTGATAATATACGCTAATCGGTATACCGACAGAAGATTACCGACAGACAAAACATTCACTAGCTTAGCCAAATCTTTGGCACAGAATGAATGTTTCAATGAAAAGAAGCGAAAAAACAAAAAACGGCTACAGATGAGAATCACACTGTTGCAGTGCTAGGTCGAATGGTATTAGAACCACATAGTTCTACCAGACAAGTAGCAATGGACTGTTATATTTCGAAATCGTCAATACAACGTATTTTGTCAAAAAACGAATTTCATCCCTACACGGAAAAAAGGATTTGTTAATTCAACCAAATTTATTTGGTCACTTTTATTGGCTTGACTCGACTGAATAAAATGAATCCCAAAACACAGGTGTATTCGATTGATGGAATCATTATATTGCGATGACAAAATGGATTTCCCAGTGCAATGCTAGGATTTCCTTGATTTGACTATATGTTCATCTATCGAAACAATCTCCAACTCATATTGATTAAACATTTGTTTCAACACAAATATAATATTTATTTGAATCAAACAACAAAAATGGATTCTGGAATATGTTATTGGTTGAATTATATGCGAAAGATGGCGGAGCTTTCGCGCAACTGACCCGACTTGGATATTTTATCGAATAGCAAAGCCAACTTATCATCGTTGTGACGTCCGGACTCAAATGTCCGGTGTAGGCTTTCATTGCCATATTTTTTTATTTTTTTTTTATGTTCTGGTTCCCACGAAAAAGGATATCCTGTAATGTTCAGAGAACATCGTGGGAACCAAGGGAAAGAAGGTAGGAGTTGGTGTTCTTCTTAAATTTCTGGATGTTGTATGCCTCGGGGAACACCACCCTAGGCAATGAGTTCCAAAGCCTCGCTGTTCGTTGGATGAACGAGTCTTTGGAAAGTGATGTTCTGCAGGTCTCCAAAGTGACCACGAAGGGGTGTGATGACTGAACTTGACGGGTTAGTCTCGAAGAGACTGCCAAAGCAGGAACGATTGTTGATATTTCAGAAGAGCATCGCCCATGAAAATATCTATAAAATAGAGACAAATCGCCAACTTTTCTACAGTGTTCCAGACAAGTGAGCGAGTTTGTAAGCGAGGCATTACCGACGAGACGAATTGCCCTTTTTTGGACAGAATCCAATAGCCTCAGGATATGTTTAGGTGCCGCGCTACAAATATGGGAACAGTATTCCAGGACAGGTCGGATCTGT
Organism: Gonioctena quinquepunctata; assembly: GCA_018342105.1. Taxonomy (NCBI): domain Eukaryota; kingdom Metazoa; phylum Arthropoda; class Insecta; order Coleoptera; family Chrysomelidae; genus Gonioctena; species Gonioctena quinquepunctata. Next base: position 848,496 of record JAFIRS010000165.1, read on the forward strand.
GCCTTATAGATCATAAGCAGCTGAGTGGGGGTGAAATAGCTCTTGGCACGAAACAAAAAACCAATTTGTCAATTCAGTGAATTAGCAAAGTGATTACTCATTTGGATAGATATTTTCAGTGAAGAAATCCGCTTATTTTGTTGAATTAACATTATATTGAATTCAACAATTCGACATAAATACTTGTTTGAATGAATATTTTTGTTGAAGAAATCAGCAAATTTTGTTGATTTGATTATTCGATTCAACAAAATCATTACATGGTTGAAACAACATTTCTGCTAAAACGAGTTATGAATATAGTTGGTCGAAGAAGATATTTGATTCATGCAAATTAGTTTCAGTTGATTGAAATTTTAAATTTGATCCATAACCAAGGTAAAATTTCACTCATTTTGAGATTATATTTCGTCGTGCATAAACGATACTTTTATTTGTTTGATTCAAATGAATTTCATTTGATTCAAGAATTTCTTTTTTTCTGTGTACAAAATACATCTGGTTCAAGGACTACAGCCAGGTACTGATCTTTATTGTTTATTGTTCATGACTATAATCTATTCCCATATTTGGGAGATGATGATAGGAGATTGAACTTCATTGCATGGTTGTCCATCCGTATCCATGATGATGATCATTTTCTGAACAAAATATTATGGAGTGATAAAAGCCAACAACGGTATAATGAACAAACATAATTGTCACTATTGATCTTACGTGAACCCTCATTGGACTGAAACCCTCAGTGGACTGAAACGAGATATCAGTCTGTGTGGGGGGTTAATGTTTGGTGCGGAATCATTGATGGTTATTTGATAAAAACTCGTTTTTACGAAGGAATTCTCAATGGAGAGAGGTACTTGCTCTCCCTCCAACCGGTGTTACCGAATCTCTTGGAGAATGACCAAAATAAACTCGACTGAAAATGTGGCTTCAACAAGATGGGGCACCTCCGCATACTAATAGAATAATTACCCTATACTTGGATGACACTTTTAATGATAAATGGATTGGAAATAAGGATTCAACACCATGGCCAGCTGGAAGTCCAGCTATGACCCCACTGGATTTATTTTGTGGGGATATATTAAAGACTTAGTTTATATGCGACGTCCACAAAATGTAGATGATTTAAAAAATAGTATACAAATGTGTGTGATTCCATATCGCGAGCGACGCTTTTAGCTGTCACGAATAGAAATATTAAAAAGGTACAATATGTGTATTCTACGTGAAGGGAGGCAGTTCGAACACTTACTAAAATAATTCATGTTATCACTTATTTTTTCGTTATTACCATCATGTTGGTAGAGTTTTGGGCAAAGTAAATTATTTATTGGTGATTTGAAACAGTTACTTTAGTTTGTATTGTCTGCGATTTTACAGAACACACAACTAGATGAAACTGAACAGGCAATGTAATAACTGAAAGATCAATGTTATTAAACTCGTGTTATTGCTTTTCATATGCAATGAAGTTGCTGCTTTTCATCATTATTCAAGGGAAACTATGAGTATGCTATATGGCCTGAATTCAGAATTGCAAAAAACATTGAAAATTCTGGGATGATTTTTAGGAAAATTGGCATCGTGTCACGACGCCCTAACGGATGACGCCTAGTGATGGATCCCAACGTAAATAAGGGGACCCTTTGACATCAAGGTCATCTGCTTTCACGAAATATGGATATCATCTTTCATTTCCCAGATATTTGTCTGCGGAGTTCCATATGGGACACCCTATATATATATATATATATATATATATATATATATATATATATTTATATATTTACACATTTATTTATATATATATATATATATATATATATCACATGTATTCAAAAACAAAGAGACCATTTCATAAGATTGTTAGGGGAATGATTCTCAAGGGCTGAAGATTATGGTTTCCCAGAACAACATTATTTTCATCCTTGAGTTAGTCCTACAGCCTGTGAATAGAGATCGGTTAAAATTGAAAGATAGTCGGTGAGAAATATTTGTTTTCAAGAAGAGAATGTGTATTGAATCTATTCGAAAATCAATTTAAAGGAAATATAATTGTTACGAAGGATCTACTGCATCGACAAATATGGGACAAAATATTCCTGAATTATTCAAGATGGTTGAAACAGTCGTGATTGCAAGGGGTTTCACTGATTTTGCGGCAATGATCAAGCCCAATGGTGCTAGTGAGTATTTGTCTTGTGTACAAAAGTGAAGTATTTGACAGGTCAGCTCAGATACCATTAACTTATCATTCATTTGTATTTTTCCCGTTAAGTCTGACAATGTTAAGGGCCATTCATTGGTAATCTTAGCGTAAACCACCGCTGTGAAGGATCTTCAAAAAGTTTTTTAGTGTTTTGGGTTCATCAGTTCATTCTAGAGTTTCGTGAATGGTCGTTATAGTATTATTATAATATAATTATTACCAAGGCAACTCTGAATTCCCTTGAATTCAAATATTGATGGGTCACATTGAGATCGATGAATGTTTCATCTAGGATGATAGCTTAATAAACAATCACTTCTCGATAATAAGCTCAAATATTTGTTTTATTTATTTATTACTCCTGAACACACTACTTAAAAAAAATGAGATTACAGATTTCTTATTGGAAAATTTGATAAGCATTAGAGAAAAGAAATATTAAGTCTAGAGTCTATACATTCCAGTACTGCAGTCGAGTGATGGATCCAGAGTGCTCAAAGTAAGTATAAACGGTGAGGGAAATTCTGTGGAAAAATATCTCATCTGTCTGCATTCTTGAATCCATGTAAATCATGAATTGAACATCAGACACAATCTAATGATGACAAAAGGTACTATACCGCGCCACTTGTAGGACATTCATTCAGGCGGAACACCCACACGGCTTTTGTCCGATGGGGTTGAAAAATAAAGTATCTGAAGATAATGGAAAGTCGATAAAAAATATTTTTTCAGGCGGATTCATATAGTAATTTTGTTATTTTTGTTGTAAGCCACCTTCATTATACAATTAACTTTGCATTGTATACCTAAAAGATGTATAAAAGTACTTTTTCCTTGACTATTTCCCTTTCTCAACGACCTATTTGATTTCCCAACAAATTTATATACACTGGTTATGCACAGGTTTCAAACAAATTATATTATTAATATTTATTTCATAATCAACAAACTCGAAAAAATGTTATGAGGTAATTACTGGAACAAAACACGAAATTATCTCCGCTCCTGAAATAGATTTCGAAAATATTTCTGGGTATCGAAGTATAAACAACTCAATCCGTTCGGAATATGCAATGGAACAAATTGAGAAGTATGTAGACACAAAGGTGGAATTTATTCACAAGGAATGCATACACATAGGTTATAGGAGATGAACTTCATATTAATCAAATATAGGGGAGTGGCTATGAATATCTTTCCACGACTGCTATATTTTTCAAAAAGTTTTGACTCCATTAAAAGTTGTCCTGTAATGATCGTGGAAATACCGAGGTAGCAATAAATGTTGGTGCAGTTGAGCTCTATGAGGTTCTTGAAAAAACATCATGTGGGCGAAATCAGGAAGGATATGGACACACATTACACTCCAAAATGTAATATATTGTCGAAATGTAAAGTATATATTTGAATAAGAATAGATAGAGCTCATTAGAGTGGAGATCAGTGATATCTAAAAACAAAAGATGGTTTGATCACGAATGCCGGATAGCTAAAGAACAAGTAAACATTTCCCTAAAGAACTGCAAGAGACGTTATCTAACCGATGTTTTCAAAAGTCAATATATTTCAGACAAGAAGTATGACTAGGAATTTTAAAAAAATTGCTGAAAAGCAAAAACAAAAATCAGTATTACCCTCAAAGTTTTCCGCAATATGGGTATCGAAATTTCTCTTTCACTCCATATCTTTCTATATAATAAAAAATTTGTCAACTTTTTTTTCGTAATAGCCCTAGGATGATGGATAAATTGGGAAAGTTGCCTGAAAATTGGAAAATTCGGGTATACAAGAAATTTGGCAAATACAAATACTATCGAGTCATTTATTACCAAACTAAAACTGTCGCCTACCAAGCAGAAAGTCACAGGAACGAATCCCGGTCAGGGTAATTTTTTTTTATATTTTAAACACAACGGCTGGACCGATTTGGCTAATTGTTTTTTTTGAATGTTCGTAATACTCCGAATAAGGTTTCTAGGGAAAGAAAGGATTTTTAGAAAAGTTATTGGAAATTTCTTTATCCTGGAAAAGTTTTCAGGAATATATAATAAAAATGAATGCCTGTTTGTGTTGGTAAGCCCATAACTTGAGGAGGGCTGGACCGATTTGGCAAATTTTTTTCGGGAAAACGGAATAACGAGCGGAAAAAGGACTAACGGGAAAACGGAATAACGGGATAACAGAAAAACAGAAAAAAAAAAAAAAAAGGAAACGGGAAGGGAAGGGAAAGATAACAGGAAAACGGGATAACGATATCAAGGGAAAACGTAAAAACAGGATAATTAAAAACAGGATAACTGTAAAACGGGATAACGGAAAACGGGATAACTGAAAAACGGGATAACGAGAAAACGGGATCACAAATAAAACGGGATAACTCGGTAACGGAATAACGAAAAAACGGGATGAAGGGAAAACAGCATAACGCGAAGCGGACAGAGTCAAAGGCGTAACCTAGATGGAACAACACAAAAAACAGGTAAAAAGAAATTCTACGCGGACGAGAGTTATCAGGAAAAATATTTAGTGAATATAGAAATTTGGACAGGACAACGTCTGTCAGGCCAGCTAGTATGAAATAATGTCCTTGCCAATATTTATCTTCCTAGAATTACCAACGAAAATATTTTCCTATATGCAAGAAATAACGAACTCGGCGTTCCTATTACCAGAATGAAAAATGCAAAAAAACGAATGGAACTCTTGGTACTGCCCAGATAATTCATGTATTACTCAAGATCTCACCCTGCAGTTGAGAAATGTTCATTTGCTTCATTTGCAATAGTCTATTGAGTGAATCCATTTTACCTTCAGAATGGTTTGATATCATTCATACGAGAAACATGCACATTAGGCGAACCTCAGTACTTCAGGGTCATTATTTTAGCGAAACTTGACGATGCTATTTTACTTTCTCGTACATCTACTCGGTGTGAAACTCATTCGATAAATTCTGAATCTCAAAATGGAGTCAGACAGAATCCCAGTTGCATGGACAATATATTCATATAAACTTCTGTTGTTCATTTTCAATTCAAGAAAGCGTTTGATTCGATTTCCCATCCATATATATTATAACTAAAATGGAACAACACAAATACGAAATTACAAAATCGTGCTAATGGTTATACTCACCGCTCACTCTTTGCAAGTGGGTCGAAGGACGACAATGACCACTCAAGGAGAGGTCACCATGAAGACAAGCACGGTAAAGGGTATCCACTGTTCTGGGCAATCATTCTGAATGACCTTCTCAGAAAACTATTCAAAAAAGGCTCCTACTGCCTGGGATACACAGATAACCTAGCAATAGTCGTTAAAAGATGAGGGCACTGATCATCCATGGAAGATGGTGTGAGCAGGAGGAACTATCAGTGAATCCCCAGAAAACAATGTCGTTACTTTAACCAGGGCAATATCGTTAAGAAGTTCCACCACCAATGCTCAATGAATTCCATACGCAACGGAAATTGAGAACCAAGGGGTAACTTTTGAGCATAAACTCACATGGGATATCCATTCCCAAAAAATGGCATATCAAGCAACCAGCTTCCATGCTATGAATTCGAAATTCAAGGATATCTGGAGGTGTCTCGGAAGTAAGAAATAAAACAGCCAAAAACAAGTTGGTTCCCAAACAAGCGTATATGAATAATATCCAAGGAAATTTTTATAAACAAAACTACAGGTACTTGATGACGGTGAGACGGTGGTCAGTTTCATTACCCGGTCCCTGACCCGCCCCCCAGTGAGAGAAAGTTTATTACCACAGGAAAGGAGTATTTGGATTAATAATCAGCTTCACTTCCAATCACCAACATTTTTCCCCACGAATTGGAACTATTTTCAACATTGGAGATACCAGGTAATCCAAGGACCAGTATGGCCCAATCAGTCAATACCGGTTCAACTGAGGCCCAGGCACCCCAGAAATCTTGAATTCTTTGACCCCACAAAAAATGGTTTTGAATCCTGTAGCAAAACGCATATAATCTATTTTGACCGGATATGTTTATTTTCTAAAATTTCGACGAAACTCACAGTTCACAGAAATATAAATTGTTGAATTATGTCTGTTTAAATTCATGGTTTTCGTAGAAATTTGGTTCAGTTGCAAGGACAGAAATTACAGTTGCATGCAAGAGTTGCTCACTACCGTGATAAAATACTTCACGAAGAGTTTGATTAGGTCCAGCGGTAGAAATGGGCGAATAAGTTATTAAGACATGAAATAATGCCATTGAAAGTATTGAAATGATGGTTTCTAGAAGATTTTCCTGACATAGTAGTTACGTCACTGAAAATATTTCAGGAATGAGAAACTAGAATATTTTTTCCTCCTCCCCCACTCCCACGCATCGAAATATTGTATTTTTCGGCCAATGAAGGTAATTATTTCATTGTAGATAGGTATTATTAAAATAGGTGGAGTATTCATTAAATATATATATATATATATATATATATATTATATATATATATATATATATATATATATATATATATATATATATATATATATATATTATTATATATATATATATATATATATATATATATATATATATGCAATGGTCGAGTTATGCCAGAAGAGCATGGCATAACTCGACCATGTGCAGAACTTATTTTGACATCTCCATGACAAAAATTTTCTAGTTTTTAAATAAAAGTGGTTGTAAAGTTGTTTATTGATTTTTAAACAATACATTGATTGATAGAAAAATCGAATTAAACGGTTTTCTTCACATAAAAGATTCAATATAAATTGAACCAGAAAATGGTAGATCTCAGGTGAAAAACAACTACTTTCCTGGCAAATACCACGCAGAACGTTGAATGACATTCACCTGAAAATCCATGCATACCTCCATATAAATGGAAATTGAATGCAAATGTTTCTTTCTGATAAGCTCGATTATGTTTAATTTATGTCGTGTTCACCTAACAATCCGCATACCGGTTTCAGGCTTTTTTGGCCCTCATCAGTACGGAGTAGTCAACCAGCCAAAGGTCCGAAGAGCTCTGGCTGAAGCGAGACACAACATAACCAAAACCATCATCGAGTCTATAACACCTATAGGTACGCCGGAAAAAAAAACTTTTAACTGGCGGTACCTAGTGACAGAAAGATGATGAGGGCCAAAAAAGCCCGAAACCGGTATGCGGATTGTTAGGTGAACACGACATAAATTAAACATAATCGAGCTTATCAGAAAGAAACATTTGCATTCAATGTTCATTTATATGGAGGTATGCATGGATTTTCAGGTGAATGTCATTCAACGTTCTGCGTGGTATTTGCCAGGAAAGTAGTTGTTTTTCACCTGAGATCTACCATTTTCTGGTTCAATTTATATTGAATCTTTTATGTGAAGAAAACCGTTTAATTCGATTTTTTCTATTTATTCCACTTCACATGGCGTTTATCTTTCACATTGATTGATGATCTGCTCAATTGTGTTTGTTCCTGACTATGTACGCTTTTAACTTTATAATGTCATTCTCAAGTTAGTAAGTATTTCTAACATTTTATGGAGTACCATGTGACTCAAACTTGTTCTTTTAACATTTTTAGATGTCTTGAAAAAGGAAATAAACGTTTTCGAAAGCTCGACCATATAACAAAGAGTATTCTTTAACCCAGCCCAGTTATTTTGACTGCATCCTCAAGATAGTTTCGTAGATATTTTTCTTCAAATAGTCAGTCAAGACTACCCTTCTATGTATATATATATATATATATATATATATATATATATATATATATATATAATATATATATATATATATATATATATATATATATATATATATATATATATTTATATATATATATATATATTTATATATATATATATATATATATATACATATATATATATACGTGCTCGTCTAAAGTCCGTTCCCCCCCCTACTAATTTTTGAACCACCTGGTATATCGCAACGAAATTTGGAGGGCTCAAATAGGAGATGGAAACCTACTATTACATGAAGAAACCACAGCTAAAAGTTCCAAAATGGCGGCTGAGCGCCATCTTCAATAATTTTTTTAAATAGAACACCTCATATATTATTCCATTTTCAAAATCTGCTCATAATTCTCAATACTTTTCTTCGATACACTTCACTCCTAAATGTATGGATTTTGGTCATTTCCGGTAAAAAATTTTGCTAACTAAACGTTCTTATTAATTTGTAGTTAAATCTCTCAATTAATTCGACTAATGAGAGGAGTTTATTAAGGATAAATAGTACCACTTACCGGAAAATCTCGAAGCCTACGAATATGTTCTGTAAATTCACAATCAAAACAAATTATAATTTATTTTTGAATAACACTTTTATTTAACCCCAACAATTATTTCATCAAGTGTTCAATGTGGCCCTCTCCTAAATCTTGACAATAAAGGGCCCTATTATAAATAGCTTCTCTTACGTTGATGAAAGTCTGTTCATCTATTTCTTCACATGTATCTATTATTCTGCGTTCCAACTCTTCTATTGTTCGGCATTCAGTGGCGTATATTTTTGACTTCAGATACCTCCAAACGAAAAAATCTAGAGGTGTAAGATCCGGAGATCTTGGTGGCCATTCTGTACTTCCCCTGCGAGCTATCCATCGCCCAGGAAAAATTGTATCGAGGAACTCTCTAGCCATGCGATCGAAATGAGGAGGTGCCCCATCCTGCTGAAATATGATTTCACCTTTTTCAAACTCTTTCTGATTGTTCAATACAATTTGTCTTATTCGAGGTTCAATTTCAGTTTCTAAAAGATTTCTGCAAAGAACTCCTGTAAGATTGCCTCTGATAAAAATCGGTCCAACAACGCGATTGCCCAAAATCCCCGCCCAAACATTCACCTTCTTAGGAAACTGTCCCTCTCTAAAAATATGCGGATTAGTATCGCTCCAGTATCGTACATTCTGTTTGTTAACTTTTCCATTAAGAAAAAACGTGCATTTGTCTGCGAAACATACACGTTCCAGGAAGCCCCGTTTTCCTTGAATTGTTCTTGTCAACCACTCACAAAATTCAACCCTCCGGTCTGGATCATCTTCCGTGAGAGCATGCAGGATTTTCATTTAATAGATATGAAACTTTTTTTTTTAGGACTCTATGGACACTTTTTGAACTTACTCCACAGGATTCAGCAACTGCAGACGTCGACTGAGTCGGATTGATTACCATTTCAGCAACAATTTCTACCTTTTTTTCTTCTGAAAGGGGCGGTCTTCCTGATCTTGAAGTATCTTTCAGTGTACCAGTTGCTTGGAGCTTATTTAAAAGTTTGCGCAAATATGACTTCGAAATAGGATTCTCAGGAAATCTATCATTAAACATACGGACTGCTAGATGATAATTTGTTCCAGCTTCTCCAAATATCAAAACTGCTTCAAATTTATCGTCTAAAATACGAGCCATGATCACACTTTTCATAAAAGGAATTAGGCGCTCAACGGACTATTTGACAGTTAGCAGTTCAGTTTGACAGTAAACAAGATGTTACCGCGATTTTTTACAATGCAAACTTGATTGAAAGCAACATTAGTGTTTTTGGTTGGGTCTGGAATGATCAAAATGTCACTTTTCGAACGTTAATAGTTCGAAAACAATTGAATTTAGGAGTAAAGTGTATTGAAGAAAACTGTTGAGAATTATGAGCAGATTTCGAAAATGGAAAAATATACGTAGTGTTCTATTTAAAAAAATTATTGAAGATGGCGCTCAGCCGCCATCTTGAAACTTTTAGCTGTGATTTTTCATGTAAAAGTAGGTTTCCATCTCCTATTCAAGCCCTCCAAATTTCGTTGTGATATACCAGGCGGTTCAAAAATTAGTAGTGGGGGAACGGACTTAAGACGAGCACTGTAAATATATACCATTGAGAACGTTCGGAAATTCCTCATTCATGTGGCAAAATCCAAAATACTGGAAAATAGTGACCGTCTTAAATAAAAAATTGTCGAGTACGAGCATATGTCTGAAATGTTGACGCGCTTCTGACAATGGCTCTGTTTTGTTTGCATCTGGCACCCTGTATAACACTTTCAACCATTTTGGAAGTTCATAGAACTTTTTTTTTCCGTCATTAGAGAGCCAATGCAGTTTGGATAATGTTCACAATAATAAAAAATGGGATTGATTAATATGAAGTTTGTACTATAATTACCCTACATGTTAATAATGAATATATCTCACGAAGAATTACAGGTTCATCAACGGTAGTGATCGAAATATTCACCGTCGTTGCGTTTGCGACGCTCGCGTCGCGGCGCACAATTTCGACTGACATTCGCTTAGGTAGGGTACGAAAACGAGAGCGCCAACCGGCCGTACACAATCGAAATTAGAACGTGATCCTGCGAATATTCGGTTATAACCGAACTTTTATGTCTTTGCTCATCATTCCGATCATTCAGTAGTCGGTTGAGAGTTGAGAGACGATGAAGCCCATAATTGATTCGTTCTTAGATGTTTTCATTGAAGTAAAAGCCTTGGAAATTCTAACTGCTGTCTACTGATTCGCGCAGACATTGGATTTTGCGTCAAATCTCTATAGTATAGTGTTTTCGATTTCTTATGATTTATTACTTGGGTTGCATACTACGACCATCAAATACTTATTTAACATTTTAGCGGGTACATTCGTAACGTTTAGAGCAACTAGACCGGGAGATGGCGACACAATATATTTGGTCATTTGTACCAGTATGACGGTTCTCCAGGGGTCTAATTACGGAATGACAAAAAAGAAAATGATGGTCATAGCGCTGGTACCGGCGGCCCAATCGCGCGGGCGTTAATCGAACGTGTCGGATGAATAACGAGTGTGGAACGATTTGTTCCACAAAAATGCTTGTATTTTCCGATAGTTGATGAAAGAAGAAGTAGGCGGTAGCGTAATGCCATACTTCTCCGGCGTGACTTACAGCTCGCCATACCGACGCGAATACAATAATTAAAAAAAAACAATTCAACCATTTGTTCCAGGCTAATTTTTGCACAGCTAATCATCGTCGAGTAGCCATTCACGAAATACACCATGCCGTACTTTTCTGACGGTTCCAAATGGCCGCCATACCGCCGCAAAGGGGTATTTTTTTTTCGCAAAACGATTTGAACCAGTATTGCATTTGGATTTTTGGAAAGTATTTGATAAAATGTGACCGTTATTATATTTCCCATACGTCTAGTAGGGGAAAAAAGTGCTGCCATACTTGAAAAACCTATTTATTCGACACGTTTTGAAAATACGACTGTAAAATACATAAAATCATTTTTTACATCATGGAATCATTGTATTCTGTTCGTTTGGATGTAATTCTACCTAAAAAAAATTATTCCAGATTGTAACCATGGGGCAAACGACTGTCGGACTCAAGCCAAGATGTAAAAAAATAATATTTTTGATGATTTGTCCAATATGGCATTTGGATTTTTGGAAATCATATGATACAATGTGACCATTATTATATTTGCCATACTTCTAGTAGAGGGAAAAAGTGGCGCCATACTGGAAAAACTTGGTTCTTAGACACGCTTTCAAGGTTCAAGACATAAAATCATTTGTTACAGTATGGCATCATCGTATTCGGTTCGTTTGGATAAAATTCAACCTAAAAAAAATTATCGCATACTGTAACTATGGGGCGGAAGTCTGTTACACTCGAGCAAGATATGGAAATGAACATTGGAATGAATTGTAACAGTATGGCATTTCAAATTTTCTAAACTTGAAAAAAACTATGCTTTGGGAAAATTACACTGTACTTATGGCGGAGTGCCAGAGTGGTAGACTCGAAAAAACAATTTTCTGATTTTTTTTTTGGTGTTGAAAAATAAGTGTATACCGTGACCAGGGGGCTGGAGCTGCCACACTCGCTCCGATATATCGACAACCAATACAATCTTGAAACCATTTATCGAAATAGCCCACCTGTAATATCGTGACGGGTACATGTGAAAAAAATTATATGCAATATAAATATTAATGCAGTTTATTCCGAAAGATTTACAAAACTTAATGGACTTTAACCGGAATCCCCGGCATATTCAAATTCGTTTCCTTCGTCCTCGTCACTGCTTACTGCATCAGTATCTATAACTTATTTTATTTATTCACACAAGCGCAATACACAATCGCAAATCGTCAACATCAGATTATTTTCCTCGATTTTTACCTTGGTCTTCATCTTTCTCTTCTTCACCTCTACAATTCGAGAAATCTTTCGAGCGCCGGTAGCCGTACAATATTAAACGACATAACATCTGGTTATAAGACAAGATTGCCGCTACCTAGGTGTTTGAAATTTTGTATTTATATTCGTTAAACCTCAAACTTACAGGAAAAATTAGTGTCATACTGGTACAAATCGTTCAAATTACGGATAAAATCTTAGAATTTTGAAAAAATATTGTACATATTCGCCACCTCCCACAGGTATGGCATGATCAGACTTCTATTTATGATCAAAGAGAGAACTGTTGAAACAACTTTTAGGCTGGTACAAATCGTTTAGAGAAAAAAAAAATCACTCCCTTGCGGTGGTATGGCGGCCATTGGGAACCGTCGGAGAAGTATGGCAAGGTGATTTTCGTGAATGGCTACTCGACGATGATTAGCTGCGCAAAAATTAGCCTGGTACAGATGGTTGAATTGTTTTTTTTAATTAATGTATTTGCGTCGGTATAGCGGGCTGTAAGTCACACCGGAGAAGTATGGCATTACGCTACCGCCTACTTCTTTTTTTATCGACTATCGGAAAATACAAGCATTTTTGTGGAACAAATCGTTCGACATTCGATATTCATCCGACACGTTCGATTAACGCCCACGCGATTGTGCCGCCGGTACCAGCGCTATGACCATAATTTTCTTTTTTGTCATTCCGTAATTAGACCCCTGAAGAACCGTCATACTGGTACAAATGACCTAGTATTTTGTGTCACCATCTCCCGGTCTAAACCTGAAGTAGTGGGTTCATGTTTGCAGAAAATGTTCTGATGCAATAATGTATTGAGTATCAATTCCATAATATTTGCTTTTTGCAAAAATTGAAGCATATCTGTGACGTCCCAGACCTCGTTCTGCTCCATCTTAGAGAATATTCCTTTTTATTTCCTGATGAAAAAAAATTAAGTAAAGCACGAATTATGGATGTTTTCCACCCGTTACGCCCCATAATCAATGCGTTTTCCAGTGTTGGCCTAAATTAAAATTGGTGTAGATCTGAATTTCGACAAATCGTAACAGGGAAAGTACTTCATTTCAAAATCAAATTTATTTTTTGGAAAAATGAACAATGTAAACGGTATACACCTTCAGCGATGTTAATCAGATGTGCAGAATGGTACGCATTATCTATACAACGTGATTTACCAAAACACGCGAACAATGAAATGGTGAACTCATCTTCCATGTGGAGAAGGCTTTCCAAAATTTTAGAGGAGTCTGCGGTGATTTATTGAATTTTTTGCATCAAAACCTCCAATGATACTCTACTGAATGAAGCCCTTCATGCATCATGACTAACGATCATCGCTTGGTTTAACCCAACGATTATATACAATAAAAGGGATGGCTTATTTCCTAACTTCGTACATTGCCCAAATTTCTTTGATTTGACTATATGTTCATCTATCGAAACAATCTCCAACTCATATTGATTGAACATTTGTTTCAACACAAACATAATATTTATTTGAATCAAACAACAGATTGATTGAAGTATATTATATTGGTTGAATTATATGCGTCCGGTGTAGGCTCTGATGCCATATGTCTGGTGTAGGCCATATTTGTCAATTCAGTGGGTTAACAAAATTATTATTCATTTGAATAAATATTTTCAGTGACGAAATCAGCTTAATTGTTGAATTGACATTATATTGACATAATTCGACATAAATACTTGTTGTTTGAATCAGTGAATTTTGTAGATCTGATTATTCCTTTCAACAAAATAATTACATGGTTGAAACAACATTTCTGCCAAAACGAGTTATGAATAGAGTTGGTCGAAGAAGATATTTGGTTCATGCAAAGTAGTTTCATTCGGTTGATTGAAACTTAAAATTTTACTAATTTAGAGATTATATTTTGTCGTGCATATACGACACTTTTATTTGTTCAATTCAAATAAATTTTATTTGATTCAACAATTTTTTTTCTGGGCATGTATTTTCTACTTTTTCACAGCGGTTTTTCTTCTGTTGGTAACATTTTTCCATCGTTTTTTTTAGTGTTTATGTTTCCTTAATCTTTTTACTTCCGATTCAATGGATTTCTAGTGCCATAAGCATCTATAGTTTGTCGTGATCATTTGTTCTTTCAACTGTTTTTTTTATTTCTTGAAAATATTTGAGATAAATATAGCTCTCGGAAAATGCTGAAGGGTTGACATTTAATTCCTTAGGCAGTGTAAGTTCAAGCTGTTTTTACTTCAGTTCATGCTTGGAAGAATATGTGACGTAGTTTCTTGTGAGAAAGTGATATTTCTCCAGTTCTTTTTATATTTTAATTCATATATCAATTACACACGTAACTAAATCATCAAGTTTTATTTTATTATCATATAAATCTCAGATTATTTTTTTTTTAATTTACAACTTTCTACTTTTAAATAAACCCATACCTACAATTGTGACTTCTCTTACAAACTCTCATCCTCTTAGAGAAAACTATTTCACTTCTATTTATTAGAATGGGCTCAAAGTTTCCACAAATATTCACAATAAATCGAAACAACGAAGTGCCTATCATAAAATGACGTTTAAAACGCGCTTACTATCAGTTTAATTTATGGGTTAACCACAGAAAACATGGGCATCTAGAGTTCTGAAAATGCAATGGAGCAAAAGTAAATCAACACAGGTTTAAGGAAGATAAAATCGACGAACTCGGCCAACCTTTCATTGTGTATTATCGTTGGGTTCAACCAGCATCTGCTTCCTATCAGAGCGGGAGCTGGCTGCAGAGAACCTGGCCGATCGATTAACAGAATACATTGATAGATAGATATATTTGCTTCTACACAAAGGTTCACAGCACGTCAAAGTTTACAAAAAAAAGTATTACCCCATAAGGATAATATATTGAAACATTCACTTTTTCAACAAGTGAGTGAAGCTTAAAGAATACAAATATATAGTCTTCCAATAATTTACTGAAAAAACAGGTACAGAAGGAATCAAAAATAACAGTTCCTAAATATACAAGACTAGACTTAACAATAACAATAAAATCATTACGAATTCAAGAATTCATGTATATTATAAAACCAGTTTCTTATGAGAAAGTTTTTCATCTTCATCTGAAAGTTGTATCATTTAGGGAGCAGTATTCTGAAATCAACTCATTATAAAGTTTCAAATTTGATTTGGACTTATTCAACCTGAAACGAGGTAATACGATTGGGTTGGCCGATCTCGTTTCATATTTATGAATACCTGAAGACAAAATAAAACTTCTCCTGTAATGTTGTATTTCACAAACAGTTTGATATATATATATATATATATATATAAATATATAAATATATATATATATATATATATATATATATATATATATATATATATATATATATTTTATGATGAGGTGATTGTGGTTTGTTTTATTTCATTATTTTCACAATCAGACATCACAACAATTTTTTTTGTTACTATTTTCAAATCCTTTAGCTAGTTGCCCTTCGAATTCAATTTAATCTGTTCATAAATAAATACCCATATAAATATTTCAAATGTCCGGCTATGTATTTTACCTTTTTTCTCATTTGACTCTTTCACCTTACTTTCTATGGAATCTCAGTAGTAAGTTCAACTGTGGAGCCCTCTGGTAGTGTTCTTGATGTCAGGTTCAGAAAAAATGCAAACTGTTTTGGTCAATTATTGAAAATAAGTCAGAAATTCATCAAAATAATAATTTCCTTCATTCAGGAAAACTTACTGTCAACTATCCTGCGATAATTAACTTGAATTTGTGTTTCATAGCAAAATATACATGAAAAGTGCAATTATGTTATAATAAAAAAAAAGAAATGTAACCCACTTCTGTAGGTTATGTTGATTTCAGTGAAATAGTTGGTCTTTATACCAATTTATGAAAGTTTTTCATCGAAGGAGTTCTTAAAAGGTTTATTTTGAAAATGCACTGAGTTTTGTAACTTTCATGGTTCTAATGTACCTGTGGTTTCTTAAAATGCAAATGTTCAGTGTCTTGGATCCCTCTCCTGTTCTTGGAAACTGCCGTTCAAGTCTGCAGCCCCTTTGTTCGACTGTGCATTCATCCTCGGACTGGTATATGTATGGAATGAGAAGGTAAGATTCGTTATGTACCTGGTTTTTATCAGCTGATGTTCTTTCTGATATTTTCTTGTGGTGTAGTGGCAAATAACTGTGTTTGTAGCGAAATATGCTTGATTTTCCAAATTAAATTCTGTTGAGCTCGTTCTTCAAAAAATTTTTTTTTTTAAATCTTCCTTAGCTTGATGATTTTTTTTCCTCCATACCTTTTGTTTTTTTCTCGAATTCTCGGTTTTTACGCACTTTCTGTTGCACTTTTCATTATTTTCGTTTATTTGACAGATTTTATTCACTAATAGTTTCTAAATACCTTACATACTATATACATGATATATTCAAAATCATTTCTGACGTTTTCTGTTTCTCATTTTTTCAATATTCATAATTTTGCATCTCATTGGCTATTGTGTTCAGATCTTATTTCATATACAGAATGTTCTAACTTTAACATTTTGTTGTGTGCTTGTGCTCAAAAATATGTTAGTAAATTTTGATTTCTATAATTTTTATAAATTATGCCAATTGCTTGTAATGTTGAAAACATGTTCATTCGAAACATAGGTATCGACTAATATTATATAAGATTCCAGAAAAACGGTAGAATCCTCAGAAAAACTGTAAAATAACATAGCATAAATTACTAAATATGAACATTTGTTATTTGTGTGCTTTTTCAGATTTTAATTTTCATTTTAACTCTTCGAACATTCAACACGTACTTCTAAACATAACAATATATATAAGGTGAATAGTGGACGACAATGTTGTCTGAAGCCCACACCAGTTAGTAGACTTATGGCCTTTTTTGGGATCTGGAAATTTGTTTGGGCATTGCTAGATCCACCTCATGAAATGATGCCATAACTAATGCGGGAGTGGAATAAACCAAAATATATTTGCCCCAGCACTTCAGTACTCACAACACATCGCAATCTTCTTAAAAGAAATAATACAATGGAAAACCGGTTGTAAGTTTTTTGGTATGATAGTACCAGATAATAGAGGCATCTATTGGTTATTGCTGGAATTGATTAACTGTTGCGTTGTATCAGCATTAGGAAATTGTCAGAGAACCAGTTTGTAGCGATGTCAATGGAGATTTCTACGGGCTCCGTAGACCCGGAAAAAAAGCAAAAGTTCCTAATTTTTCCGTCCATGTTGCCAGGGGAGCCAACATAACTATCCGTCATTGGTTGAGTGATGATGCCATCATATCCATTAATTTACCGGGATACTACTTAGCTAGTCATTTTTGAAGACGCATTCCTGCGTAGCAATTTTTGTTAGCAACTCGATTTCTTCAAAACCACTACGTTTCAGTGAATTCTCCTGTGAAATAGACCTTGAAATTTCAGGTGTGATAATTGTTTCCCTTTACAGATCATGCTCTGGCAACCTCGAGAGCTTCGAGAGTTTCCTGAGCTTGTTTGGCTTATTTCTCGATAACGTGTAGAAAAACAATAGAAAACTGATCATAGCCGGTGATTTTAATGTGAATTTCATCGCCCCTTCAGTCAATTTAACAACTTTGACAAACTTACTCATTTCGTTTGATCTACTCATCACAATCACTGAAGTCACGAGAATCGGTAGCTCCACTTGCATTGATAACATAATCACCAATTTGGACGTTGATCAATTTGATACTCAGGTACTGGACCCTGTTTATCAGATCACCTGGGCCAAGTGATGTATTATAATTCCGATATAGAACCCGTGGAAAGAATTATTTGTAAGAGAATCAGCCTTTCCGGTATTGAAAAGTTACGGTTTGATCTCTAAAATCTTTGTTGGGATATTTTTATTATTGCCTGTTTGTTGGTTCAATGAAGAATAAGTTAACAAACGTCAGACACTCTCTAGCGTGAAACTGATTCATAATGTCAACAAGGATCAGGTGAGCTGGGACGCATTCACTTTCTCACGTGAGGATTACAGGAATTCCATCATCGAAACAAAAAGGTTAGCGTATGAAACTTTTTTGAAAAATTCTTCGAACATCAGCAGAGACTCCTGGAGATCAATCAACTCCGAGTGTTACAGAAATCCATGGAAAGAAAGGGGCCACCATCACGGAATCTGAATTCAATGATTATTCCAGCAATATTGCTAAAAAAGTGATCTCGTCTCTACCTGAGGCGAATCACGAACCTACGGAATACTTGAGAAATCTCAGATCACCTGTACATTCTTTCTCTTGTTTCTCTGTAACTCCCGAGGAAGTGATGAGCACAATTGAATCTTTGAAGGATTCAAGTTGTCCGGATTTCTATGAACTGAACAGTGCGGTGATTAAAGCTATAGCCGATATTATTGCTTCTCCACTTTCAATTTTAATTATTGATTGCTCATCTCTAGGAGTTTATCCAGATGCACTGAAGATTTCAGTTGTTTTGCCATTGCTTGAAAAGGGGGATCCCCACCTAGCAGAAAATTTTCGCCCCATTTCCATAATTCCAGTTATCGCGAAAATCATAGAGGCGTTAGTCAAAACAAGGTTGATATCCTACCTGGAAACAAACTCCCCGCTGTGTCCTGAGCAATTTGGCTTCAGAAAAAATAAATCAACTACGAGAGCTATCCTGAGCGTTATTTCGAATGTAGTTGGGGAAGCGGAAGCATTCTTTTTTACGCTTTGTGATCTGACTAAAGCTTTTGATTGTGTATCCCATGATATCTCACTTGAGGAACTTTTCTGTTATGGCATTCGTGGACTTCCATTGGAATTTTTAGGTCTTATTTGCATGGGCGATCTCAGTGTTTGTTTTTGTTTGTTTTTAACCGCTCTCTTAGTTGTTTGACCAACCCTCAGAAGTTAATGAAAACTTGTACGAGTTAAGATCACGAGGACCTTACCTTTTATAGTGGGACTTTTGTGTTTCGGTTGAAGGCGCCAAATCAGCATCAATGCAAATCGTCCATGGGGTTTCACAGGGCTCTATTTTGGGACCAACCCTATTCATTCTGTATATCAATGATTTATATTATCATATATTACCGAAAAAATGCATTCCCTTTGCTGACGACACCACACTGATAGATCGTAATAGTAAATTAGAGGAACTGATTGACTATTCCAAACTCACCTTGCAAATGACAAATGAGTGGTTCTGTTCAAATAAGCTTATGCTCAATTCTGCTGAAAATCATGATCTTATTATATCTTCAAACTCCTCACTAACAGGTGGGGAAAGTGTCAAGTTACTTGGTATATCCATTGATGGCAAACTCAACTGGATGTGTCACGTGGAAAATCTGTCGAAAAAATCATCAAGCGTCACGTTCCTGATTCGCAGATTGAAAAATCTTGTTGGTGCAGATACTGTAAGAGCCAGCTATTCTGGACTTTTTCACAGTCATATGACTTATGGAATTGTCTTGTGGGGTAATTCGTCCCATTCAAACAAAATTTTTGTTTTCCAGAAAAGGATTATTCGAATAATATCAGGGACGGGCTACAAAGATCACTGCCATGCTCTATTTATTCATCACCAGATCATGCCTCTTCCTACCGCTTGACATACATAAAAAAAATCAGATTTTGCTCTTTCAGCGGGCACGCATCAGTACCAAAAAAGGGAAACCTCTTGAGAACACCAGGATATAGACTCTCTGTATCACAGAAAAATTCATTGAATACTATATAATAAATCACCTTTGGAAATGAGAAATATGAACTTCTACAATTTAAAGATATCAGTGCAATTTTGTCTACTAATCAACTGTTTTCACTCCGTGAAGGACATTTTGAACTATAATTTTAACGTGGATGATCTAGGCTTTTGATGTGTTTGTCAATTCAACTTTCATACCCCTTTCTGTATTGTTTACAATGACTGAGTTCTGAGTACACCTTATTTTATTCCTGTGTTGTAATGTGATGTATCAGCGTAGGAAATTTAGTATTACTCTTTTAACTTGTAACTTTTAACTTTAAATATATTTTTTCTCAAGGACCTGCTACAAATGTATTTATATGTATGGACGTAGTTAATAAATTTCTCTCTCTGTCTCTCTCTCTTATAGGTTTTCTGCACCTTTGACAGATTCACTTTTCTGCTTGGTTTGCTTTGGAAAACATCAAACATATTTTTTTCGGAGTTTATCACTAAGAACCAGGTGTAAAAAACTCATGTAATTGTAAGGAATAAAGAATAGTATTGCCAACTACTTGGTTCCTTTTGATGAAAAGTTTTGGAGAGAGTGAATCAAAAGATTTTTGATCAAAGTATTTCAACCTGTAGCTCTGGGTGTAATTTTACATAAATACAGCCATGACCTAGAGAAGCTGTTTTAAATCAATAGTAGTCATCACCAAGCGAACCTGTCTTCATATGGTCTGTGCAAACAGAAAGATGACAAAAAATACTATGATGGCTTGTGGGCCCTGTCATTGCCTAGCAGACTCAACAGAATAACATTGCTATGATGTGGACGAGAAAGCTGATCTGACAAAAGAAGGCACTACGTTATAATTCATAGGACCAAAAGTCTTCTTTGGAATATCGAAGAGCCAAGCGTAAGAAGTGTTTTCAATCCCACGGACCAAAGAAAATGCCAGAACTGGTATGAAATGGTAAAACAACAGCACTAGAAGGCATTCATGTAAAACCCATTGAAAAAAAGAACGCTGCCGTTAGATCTGAATAGGAAGAATTTGAGGATAATGTACCACTGACATAACATTGTTAACTATAAAAGCATCTGCCTACAGTTGGTTATGTAAAAACTGTTTTTTCCTCCAGGGCGAAAAAAAAAGAGTAGAGAACATTTTTATTATTCTGTGCAGATGTGAAGTAGAATTGAGTGGACCTACTTCAGTTAACAGAAATTCCTGCTGAAAATTGGATATTTATGTAATTTTTGTAAAGAATCTGAAACCAGAATGTTTATTTTCTTTGTCACCATGTATCCATCAGGACTCTAGGGCTGAACATGACTCGTTTTCCTACACCTATTTGGATGAAAATTAATTAATTTTATATAGAATGTGTATAATTTTTCCGAAACTCTCAATTCTATGCATAATTATTGAAAAAAAACATTCATAATGGATGAATTATTCATTTCACATTGAGGTAACAGAAGGAATAATTCAAATATATAGTGAAATTAAAAAAAGAAATGACAGTCGCAATATAACACAAGGTAGATCCACTAGTACATGTCCTTCCTCAGTGCTTGCAATGCTTCATAAAAAAATGCCCGATATACAAACATCAAGAATGTCAATGAATTGATTATTAATTTTTTCTACCAGGGCGGAAATGCGCACTTCAATATAAGTATTCATTTTTTCTTTCCTGGAGTAATATAATTTCTGACATTCCCACACTTTCTTGGAGTTTTTAATTAAGAACTTTCCTCTCTTTTTTTCAAGAGTCGGAAGAAATATTCATTTAGTTGTTAGCTACATTTGTGAGGCTAAAGAAAGCTGATGAAGTATTGATTAGTGACGTGACATCGGTAAAGAGTATGGTAGCGGTATTGTCTAACATGTGTTGACAAATATCATAGATAAAATTGATAATGAGTAATAATTACTCAACGACCGAACTTCGAGGAGCTCTATGCGTTATTACACACAACTGTAAGTACACACAACGACAATAAAAAAAATCATTCATTGCCTGGGCAGAATTTGTTCCCAAGTTCTGTATGTCCTCTCTCCGGGACATTTTTCATACAGCAACCTCAGCAATGGAGTAACAGCTTGGAATTTATCTTAAAATTCAGTATTTACACAGTAAAAAATAATATATTTTGGTGCCACGGTGGACTCTTGTTCTAATGCCTTGTCAAAACACGATATTATTTTATCTTTGGCCAATACTTCACGAATCGAGTAATAGCTTCAAACTACAACCAAATTGAAGTTTAAACATTTTTCTATTGGAAAAAACATTTGTGCCACGTCTATGCCAGGCACAAGTAGTACCGCCGCTTCCCCCACCCCGCCCCCCGTATATTCAGCATATTGTCTTGTATATTTCGAAACATTTTCCAGAATAAAGTGTATAATATTTCTCATGATATTCTCAACTTTGCTATGGACGTTTTTTCTCAGTATATATTGCTCAAACGTTTCTCCATATTCCTTTTCAGTTGGTATTTGTGTCAGGTTTACATTCTCCAGCGTTGTTTTGAAAAAACTTACTATTGAAAATGCCCCTACCGCTAAAAGTAGATAATGTTTTCATGTATCTAATACAAAATGTGGTATCGAAAACACTCATTCATACAACTAGATAACTGCTTTACATTTATTGTCTGCAATTATATGGAATAATTCATCAACCATGTGTTCGAGAGTGCAAGACCGTTTCTTATCGATTTTCTGTTTTCCTCCTTATCAAAAAACTGATATTGCAGATGGAAATTGGATATGTTATTGGTGATTAGACAGGAAAATAGAATTATTGCTTCAGTTTATCTGTGAACTTTTGGTTCCAGAAACGATTTTAACACATTCAGATTAAGAGATACGGGGTAGGAAATATTATTTGACGCACATTTTTAGTACTAACAATCACAACATTCTGAAAAACCCGTTTTGGAATCACACCAAATTGTCCCTGTCCAAAGTGAAATAAATATTCCATAGGTTCAAACTTCAAAAGCTCTATTTCCATATCAAATTTCAACTTTTATCACATCACATCATACAGTACTATAGAGATGAACAGATAGATGAGCGCATGAGTCAACTCATGAAGGTAATTTCTGGAATACGTATCTCTTTAAAACCAAATAATTACCAATAGAGCATATGCCGTCCAAAGGAGAACTGGTGAGCCAGTGATTTCTGAACCCGAAAAAAATACATGAAAACTGTTAAAATATTGTTGGAGAAAATGCAATGTGTAGTATAGTATGCCTACGTTATAAGTACCTAACCCCGCAGCAGTTGAAGATAATTGGAGACAACCTGTTGATTCTAAATCCGATACAAAACAGATACGACGACAGATATATCGAGAACAGTTTCACACTTCGCTGCAGAAACGTTCGCGAAGCTGATCTCAAGCTTTTAATGAACGTAACAATAATTCCACGTTCCGAACGACACTAGGAATCCCCCGAGAATGGCGACGTCTTAATGTTGAGTCGGCGCGAAAACAGCAGCGCCGGCGTCGCTATAGTGATGGAAAAACGCCGTATAATAGTAGAAACAGCTTTCGTGAGTAGTGTACTCATAGTCCGTGAGCAAGCATCGTCGCTGTTCCACATCTTCTCTAAGCCGCATTCCATAAAAAAAGTTTGGGTGGACGTAGAACCAGCCATAGAGAGAATAGATGACAAAGACACATGAGAATCGATACGACGAAACACCGCACAAAAACACGAAACCACCGGAAAGAAACATCTCTCACGATAAATACCTCGCACTAAAAGCTTTCCAAAAAATGGAGATGTCGCAATCTTACAAATCAGATTGCTGATCATTTATAAACATTTCAAATTATTTTCCAAACATGTACGAGTAATTGTCGATATTGATGAATGAAGGCTGGTTTTCATCACAGCGGATTGCGGATGGTGGAATGAAATTCCGCGTAAGGGATGATCCTCGCATCAAACAAACGTTTTCATAAACGCGGAGCGTATTTAGTGAATTCTAGTAACATTTTTATTTGACAAGATAACTATCTGGTTTTTGACAAACGACAGAACATCATTGTCATGTCAAAGGTTGTTTTGATTTCAAAACGAATTGAGTAGAACAAATAATATAAATATATTATTCATTCAGTATTCAGGTATAGAAAAAAAATTAACACAAAAGTTCGTAAAATTTGCTCGTTGGGACTACTTTATGGATTTTCCAAAACAATTAAAAGAAAACGGCAACCTAAACGATGGTGGGTAAGGAATATATTTTTAAACAGAAAAGCTCAAGGATCATATCATAATCTCTTCTTCGTCAGAATTCATCTTGCCCAACACACGTAACAGAGTACGATTATCTAAATTACTTGAACACTTGAACCACAAAATATTCCCCCCCTATTTTGTGACTTTAACGACACAAATACAGATCATAAACAAATATAAACCCGAGCTGGGATTATAACCTCACTTATCTAATGTCAAACTGCCCAAAGCTCAGAAAAACCGCCAGAAAGTTAAAAAATGTTTAACATAAAATGAGACTCCGCAAAATGTTAAAATATCCGCAAATATTTCGCGCCATTCACATTTTGAATATTTTCTACCAATCAGAAAAAGTCCGCAACAAAATAATCCGCCATCCGCTGTGATGAAAACTAGGCTTAAGATAATAGAAGATGGAATTTTTTTTATTATAATAAGAACATTTAGCCATCAGGAAACAAAACGTATAAATTTCATATCGATTGGAAATCAATCAAATTTGTCAAATAGTAATAATCAATCTTCATCAGATCTGAAGAAAGTGTATCAGTATCAAATATTTAGTGTCGTCATTACGAATCTAAATATAGTTTTTTAGGAAATTTCGATTTTTTCCTTTGCTGCTGGCGTGCAGTGTATATAACTTGATATAATCTCACTTAGTTATTTGGTATATTGTTGTTTTTTTTTACTTTTGAGTTGACGTAGCCGATACTCGATAAAAATCCAGATGAAACTAAACAGAAGACTTTTCATTGAATTATTTTCACTAAATTGGGTTCAGAAAACCAAGACCCCTGTTTCGCTATACAATAGCTTCTTCAACTCAACAATCACGGTATATCATGTTGAATGATCAAGGTATATGAATATAATTAAGAATATTAAGGATAATCCACTAGGTATTTAGGTTGGGTTTTTCAGTCAAGATATGGGTAGAAGAAGTTGAGTTTACCATTAAGGAAATAGTTCCTCTATTCTGACATTTGCTTTTCGTATGCTTTACCCGTTTGGCTTATGTAAAAACTTGCCTAGGAACCACAAGTTAATTGTATACTCCAAATTTTCACATTTTGCTGTTATATGTAATATATTTTGATGTGAGAAAATAGACATTTCTCCCGTAGTTTCATGTTTATTATTGAGTAAAAAACACTTCTTGTGGAGCTTTTTTGTGAATTTTACAGCATTGATTTCGATTTCTAGTGAATTCATCTTCTGAAAGAGGAATATGGATGTGTTGAGGTACTGTATATTGTGATATCTGTATATGAGTCGTTATGAAAAATTCAGAAATACTGTATATCACTCATTTTTCTTATTGTCAGAGAAAAAAAATGCCAAACAAGAGGTATGCAAAAGATACTGCTTTGACATAATGATCACATCATTATGAGAATACAATCGTGTATTTAATTCGTGGGAAAACTTGGCAGATGCTGAAAAATATTCAAATTTCAAATAAACACTACTTATCTATTGAGATGAAGTTACTCACATAGAATTACGTGGGATAAATATTGATTCTCAGATATTTTTTTATGTTATTCTATTATTATAATATGTATTTACTCTATTTGCAGCAAATATCAGTGGAAATAAAGGAAATAAACAACGAAAGTATGATTTTATCTTAACCCACAATAGCAACCAACAAGAATATGAAATTCGGAAGTTTACTTTTTTAAATCACTAAAAGATCGATAAAGATTTTTTTTAGTTCTTCATTTCTTCATTCTCCTACGCTATAGGTACTCCACCAGTTCAAGAGCAAAATCCTCAATTCATCGGATTTCTCGATAGCTGATGCAGCTCGAGACCAAATACACATTTTAGAATTGAATTTTTTCAAACTAACAAATTTTTGGTTACGTGGAAAAAGAGCCGGAGGAGATTTCAACCCAGCATTACTTCAGAGGAAGTTTCTCTTCTCCCACCACCATGGATACATTATGCTAACTTCGCATGACATGGAAAGAGCATCTCTACTAATCTGACAAAATTTTCCACTCACTCACAGTTTTCTTTGGGTAACTATGAAGTTTAAGGTATAGCTCCCCTAGTTGGCCTCCGACGACACTGAGGCCTTTTGGGGTTGATATCATCGCCTCTGAAATACGTATACAGGCAGTTCTTTGTATCTTGCCGAATTCTATTAAAGCGATTCTTCGTCGACTTTGGCCACTAAAAAAAGCGTACCAATGTTCTACCGCAAGTGCATGATGTGTAGTCCTAGTTCCTATTTTTTCCCAAACTAGCTTCTGGCCACAGTTAGTCTAGACTGCCCTTTTCTGGTCACTTTGTCAGATGTTGGTTCAAGGTCAGATACAAATCCAGTATTACTTCAAAATATCTGACCTCTTCTTGAGTATGTAGAGTTTCTCTTCGGAGTTTTATGGGACATAGGACTCCTAGTTTCCGTCTTCGAGCGAATATTGCTATGGTGGCTTTTGATATTCATTTCCTCCTAGTCAATTCATTTTATTAAAAACTTTGGGGAATTTTGCATATGATGCCCAACCGTGGTATTGTTCTCGCCTGTGCCAAGAAAACTATGTTCCCGGCGTACCCAAGGGTTTTGTTTTTTTTTCATCAATCTGTCTAAGACCAGATTCCACATGACTGGAGGAAGACATCGTCTGGCCACTTGGACACTGTACTCTCCTCCATCGTGGTTTTCTGAATCATCCTGATTCTTCGCACTGAGCCTATCCAAGCCATACATTGTTTCTCCATCCCTCTCTGTCTAAGAGACCCGATGATTGAATCTTCATAAGTATCGTTGGAGGCACATTCATATCTAGGTAAGATGCTAGAAGTACTTCCAGCGTGTTCTCCACTCTCTCAACCAGTTCATGGAGTGCTGTTTCTGTTGAGCAGCCGGTCCTGTTGGCATATTGGTTGTGATGCAATCTTTCCCATTCCTCATGTGCCCATCCATCAGCTCCTTCAGAGTTTCAGATCGAAAGAACCATTTGCTGTCATGTTTTTCCAGGCTTTGTATAAGAATCACCCTAATTTTCTTTCCCGATTTTGGTATATGCCCAGGAGGCTGCTTCCGAGTATTTCACAGAGCCTACAATGCAATGCAATCATTTCTCTTCCATCTCTTCCTTGTTTGTCTATCCTTGGAGAATATCATTTGGAGACTGGTCCAGTCTTACATACCACCTTCAAGCGTATCTCAGCTTTATTCAGCGCAATTTTGTGACTGGTCAAGGCATTCTCGTGGTCATCATACTCTTCAATTTTCTTGGTGCTGTTTTTTCGTTTTTTCCCAGTTTGTTGCCTCAACCTTCCAAGTTCGGCCTCCTTTATATGCTTTCGCTTCTGTTTTCCTTGGAATCTTAGTTGTATATAAACTTTTCTCTAGCAAATTCCGTTTACATCAAAATTTCTGATGGTCCAAAACTCGGAGGTATACCGCAAAAATCTAAAATTTTGCAAAATTATTGTTCGTTTTCACGAGATGGCAGCGGTCAGCAGAGGTGAAAACACGTATTTTTCTGGCCATGGATACTTGCAGGGGAAACCTGAATCCACAACAAACCAACAATTCAGCAACAATTTGGAATAAATGTCCTGTGGGAATGACACGAGGTTCTTTGACAATCATGGAGTGGAATATAAATGAAATATGAATCTCGAGTTCATCACATGAAGAAAAATTAAAATACTAGCCTTGTCGATTCACATCACATTCAAATGTTTGCTCATCAGCGTATTGAGGTTAGTTGAAAATGCAAATCACTCTCTGTTTTCCATGTGTACGACTTCAATCCGAATAATTTCATTCTTCTTTTCAATCCCCTTCTCAGTCGTCCAATATCGGGTTATTCAAATTTATGATGATGGAAAAGTTGAGGTAATTGTATATTTTCAGTATTCCACTTTCCAGTTGATGAAAACTCCTCGATGACTTATATTGACAAGTCCTATGAATTCAAATGAGGATGCTCTAAGTGAGTAAAGTGATCTTTCGGTAAGAAAAATATGCCTTCTATTCTTAGATTATGAGTGACGTACCAATTGAGATTTACGTGAAAATTATGCCATTTCCATATAAAGAATGGATTAGCTGAGAATCATTGATGAGTATAGTCTATACTAATATTATCGAGAGATATAATTCATTGTTTGTTTGTATCTAGGGAGTAATCTCTGAAACAACTGTACCGATTTAAAAAAAATCTCAATAATAAAAAGCTGAACTATCCCGTAGTAATATAACGGAAAAACGTAAAATATGTAGATCATACCAAACTTACAAACATACTCATAAACCAATCTTGGGATTCATTGTATCTCATTCCAGATCCTAACCTTGCAACAGATACACTCATCGAAACTCTTCATAAACATATAGACGACTGTACACACACGAAAAAATTCAAGAGAAAAAACACGAAGATCGCTCCCGTGATGACAAACGTCTCTAAACTCAACCACCAAACAGAATGAAATGACTAAACTCTTGAGAAAAAACTCAAATGATGACGAATTGGGACTTTGTTATAAAAAATATTGAAATGAGCTGTCGAATCTAATTGAAAACAATGAATTTGAATAATATAAAACAAAATCGAACTTGACAAATCAAACACAAAAGCTGTATGGAATGTCGATCAAAAAGTTAGTAATACTAAAAAATCAAAGGTACACGTAGGTAATATTAAAAATGAACAAGGAGAGATTCGAACTGATGCTGAGGATGAATTTAATGTATCATTTGATGACAGCTGGAAAAAATTGCTCAAAATTCGTTTTTTTGCTTCTAATTTTCCATTCTAACTTCCATATGCAAACATGTAACCTCCCCGATCTTTCGCATATGAATCTTTTTCGTGACAATGATCCAGCTAAAACGTCTGATTTTTCCTTATGATCGCGGGAGTACCATAGAGTTTCAGCAACCACATCAATCTCCAATTGAAATTATTTTCCCGGCCTTTAACCACGAATATACTTTTCTTGCATTAACCGATTGCTCATATACTATCTGACAACTGAAAGGAATCGATTCCTGGAAAATTATCGTAACAGAATGTTTCTCTTTCCCCTTAGAAACTTCAACAGCTCTTCGAACTGTGGAAACCTTTATGCTTACGAGGTAGAAGCGTGTTTTATTGGAGTATTGTTCAACACTTGACCTCCAAACGGAATATTCATTTTGAAGAGCATTGAATCACACTCCGAACATGTTATATGCAAACAGTTTTCTCTCTCACTCTTTATATATCCCTCTTTCTTTAGAAATATTGATTGAATCACGTTATCGATACAAGTGGATACATTATGTTTTCCACTCCGGCGTGCGAAGTTCCAAATTAGCAGATGTGATTTATAAACACTGTTGTGTAAAATCCACTGTATTTTTTATAGAACTCATTTCACATTATAACTTTGTAGCTGGTTATGTGGCCATTATTTATATAGCGACGAGATGTTACTTTTTTTCCCCTCGGCTAATTTACACAGAACAAGAGACTCGTGTCAGAACTGGCCCTAATAGATTCATACAGTGTGATGTTAAATATTATTATTTTGTGACCCTTTTTCTTATTTTTGGACGCCCCTCAGTTAAACATAAAACTAGAAAAATAATCTACAACAACTGAGAACTTGTAGATTTAAACCTATACATAAATTAAAGACAATTTAAAAAATACTCTGTGGATGGGTTTATCTAAAAATCAAACTCCGGTTGCTTATAATATCCAATGTATTTCCAATTATCACAATAATGTGGTATCCCATATTATGAAAATCACATATAAATATTCAAGTAAAAAAAAATGTTTTCTGATATTTTCTCTATTGTACAATCATTGGGTTACGTTTCGAAGTATAGAATCGATACAGGCGTTCCTTCGAATTTGAAATGAGGTTGATATGTGAACATCAACTTTGTAAAAGAACGGTATTGGTACTATATTCATATATACAATTTTACATTGTTGAGAAGGTTTATGAATTAGTACAGTTATGCAATATAGGTGTCTGTACTTCCGTATAAAACATATGACAACAAAAATATGGGTATTTCCCAACTTTGAAATGTTACACACTGTCGCATCATCCATTATGTTTATACCTTTGAAGAATATCAACACAATGAAGTTGAATCAAATTTTCAGTGAATAAATCCATACACAATGTAAATAGACATGGAATTAAAAATCGACAACGCAATTTGTACCAACAACGTAATGTGTACAAGCACTTAAACTCAAAAGGAGTTACAAAAAATATTCCAGAACAGTCTGACCTGAACAATCCAATAAGTATATACCGACAGTGCTACTAGTCTGAATGTCCACAGGAACACAGCAACTCAGCCCTTTGGTAGGACACATCAGCTTTCTCAGTTGTCTGTATGTGATCTCCTAATAGTCCTGAACAATGAATCAATTTGCCTGTAAGTACCATTATCAATTGACCATTACCAGGAACCAAGAACCAGGGACCAAGAACCAGGGATCAAGAACCCTATAATATTCATACGATGTGTACCTGACCAATATATAACTCATTTGTACTTGCTGGTTTCATAGCTCTAGACTTGATTATCAAAGTTTGTTTGAATATTTTTGATCATACTGTATAACAAAGTAAACGAGCTCAGAATCGAAATTGCTGGAGGTTAAAAAAACCATGGGAGTTCATACCAATGAAATATTAAAATCTTTACTGTAAAATTATTTTTGTTGATGAATTTCTCACCTTCATTCAAAGAAGGGTGTTTCAAATATATAGAGAAATTCACACTTTGAATCCATTACTTATCAAAGTTGGCTTTTGTCATTCTCCATTAATAAGTCGTGGTGTAAATGTCAGAACCCTAATCATTTACAACCTCATGAGAAGTGTAATCGCATTCATATAGTTACAATCAAACCTACGATAAGGTGTTGAATCATAACTTCTGGAAACTGTATTCAAATCAACACTTGTATTTTCTCAAAACTACTACCAGAAGAAAAAAACTACATCACTTTCACAGCGAAAAGAGAACCCTTTTTCCAGAAATCTTCAACACTTTAATTTTCTCACTCGAGAACCGGAAGTCCAAATTCCATGGGTAATTTAAATTTACCTCTCAACTTTCCTTTTCATATTCGAATAACTTTTTCCAATCTATTGACAAGGAAAAGGACAGAGTATATTTAATGACAATACCTATAGTCACGATTAGCTGTTTTGACGTCATGTGGTCGTCCCACTTTGTCACTTTCTAGAATTCATCGATAGGCAACCACTGATACTCGCCTCTCTAATGTTTGTGGCCAACAACCCTATTGATAGCTTGCCATAATACGCGGATGAATAATCCGTGCAAACAAACGGATTGATGTATATTGTGAGTGAATACACTCATCATTCTTAAATAAATCTACCATATAATAAAGAGAATTAGTCCGGAAATATATACAGGCCCTTTATATTTAGTTTATACAAAAATAGGTAGATGAAAGATTATTATCTTGAGATATCTTTTCTGAATTACGAGAATAATGAAAATTATATATTTATATTTGGGTCAATACTATTAGTAATTTATATACAACTTGTAACTTATACTATATATATATATATATATATATATATATATATATATATATATATATATATATATATATGAAGAAGAAAAGAAATCAAGAGGTATTTTCCTTAAATTAAAAAACTATGATTTCAAACAAAAAATCTTCACCAAGAAGAGAATGCTCAAGGGGACTGAAGTAGTCATCGAGGAAGATTTCACGAGTGCAAGAGTAGAAATCCTAACAAAAACTATTGAAAAGGTTGGAATGAAGAACGTGTGCACAAATTCATGAAATATATGCTTAAATGAGTAAAATGGAATATATATTCTAAAATATAGAGAAGATCTGGAAAAAATCTACTAAATACATTTTCTGCTTCTTGCTAGAATTAGTAATTCAGTGTTCAATTGAAACTTTTATTTGATTATTTGATTATTGTCTTAATCAATAAATAATAGCTGTATTTGCATTAGTACATATATTGTTCTGAGGGGTATTAACAAACGCACTTCATACTTATATCCCCATACCATGCTAGAAATTTCAGAAACTCTAGACAATTTTGAAGAAATAATAACAAAAACATTTGACAATTTACATGATTACTTTAGGGGAGGAAGGGCCAGAAGGATCGGTGATATAGGAGTTATTCACTTCAATATACGAAGTATAAAAAACATTTCGATGAACTACTAGTATATCTGCAAGAAAATTTCAAAAACCTAGATGTCATCGTGCTCTCGGAAACGTGGAAAATTGAGACGGTAAGTGATTTCATCATACCAAATTATACAGGCCACTACAATGAATCAAAAACAAATCAAAACGATGGTCTCATAATCTACACAAAAAACTCTTTAGCAGCAAACGTACAAACCATTCCACTTACTGACACAAACTTACTAAGAATAACCTTTCTAGCAAATAATGTGTGTGAAGAAGTCAAAATTGGTATCACTGCCTCATATCGGCCCCCTTCTGTTGATGTAAGAACTTATCTGAATGATATAGAAAACTATTTTTTAAATTTTAGTAGCCAAGCAGTGGCATTATTTTTGGGTGATATAAATATAAATTTATTAGATACGGTTTCCCAGGACACTAACCTTTACCAAAATCTGATGACCGAAAATGGTTTCGCTTCTAATATTAATGAACCAACGAGAGAAACTCAAGAATCAAGATCGATTATCGATCATATTTTCTTGAAAAAAAACCAAAATTTTACAAAATAAAATCAATTTTGAATCATCTGTTATCCATAGTGATATGACAGTTCACTATTCAACACTCATATATCTATCCACACCCTCCCAAGTACTCGAAACACAAAATATAATCAATACATATAAGAGGGTTAGGTATGAAAAATTAAAATATATTTTAGAGAAAGAACAATGGGCAAATATATTACAACACAATCAAACACAAAAATCATATGACGCTTTTATTGAGGTATTAAATAAATATATAACAGAAGCAACCGAAACGTTTAGTTCAAATAAGAAAATAAGTAAACTGAAACCATGGATCACAGCAGGTTTGATAACTTCTATGAAAACTAGGGACAATCTGAAAAAAAAACTTTTGAATAAATTCTCTGAAGACTCCGAAACAAAATATATAAAAATACAGAAACAAACTTAATAATTTACTCAAACGAACAAAAAATCAATTTACAGAAAAAGGCAATTGTAAACAGACATGGAAAATAATAAAGGAGATTTCTAACACCGAATCGAATAAAAATCATATAGAAAATACCACTATTATTAAAGAGAACAGGAAACCTACAGTAAATAATAAAGAAAAAGCTGATTTATTCAATGAATTTCTTACAAATATAGGATTGGATATGGCAAAAAAAATTGAAAAATGGATTCTACCACATAATTTTTTGAAAGAACCTTCAGTGACGGCGACTTTATTTCCCGAACCTATTGATGAAAACGAGGTAATAATATTAATTTCAAAACTCAAAAATAATTGTTCTCCAGGTCCAGACGGAATAACAACAACCCTCATTAAAAATATTCTCCCCTATTTATTGAAACCATTAGTACATATAATCAACTTATCTCACAAAAACTCAAATATACCGCACCAATGGAAATAATCTAGAATCACCCCCGTTTTTAAATCTGGAAATCGAAATGAAATGAATTATTATCGTCCCATCTCTGTTATCAATACTTTATCAAATTTTTCTGAACAATCACTTAAAAAACGACTTATTGAATTTTTCAATAGATATCATGTACTAACTGAACGACAATTTGGTTTCATAAAAAATTCCAGCACAGAAAATGCCATAATAGATTTTATAGGTCAAACAGCTGAAGCCTTGGATAAATCATCAGAGTGCCTAGCGGTATTTATTGATTCAGCAAAGGCTTTTGATACCGTCTCACATGAGATTCTATTGAACAAACTCTCTACATACGGAATTCGAGGCCATGCATTGGACTTGTTGCGGGACTATTTGTCACAACGGACGCAAAAAGTAAAAATCGGGGACCAGCTCAGTGGGCCATTAAATATATCTATTGGTGTACCACAGGGAACAGTTTTGGGTCCAATTCTGTTCCTTGTATTCATTAACGCTATATCCCAAATTCAAAATTTCAATAGCCATGTCATTTGTTACGCTGATGACACAGCTCTAATATTCAGAGAAGATAGTTGGCATAATATCTTCAATCGAGCTGAGGAAGACCTACAGAAATTGAAAACCTGGTTCAACAATAACCTACTGAGTCTTAATATAAAAAAGACAAAATTTATGTACTTTTCATTAAACTCTGATGACCAACCCCCTATCAACAAACTCAGAATACACATGCCCACCTGCACTAAGAATATGACATGCAACTGCCCAAAAATAGAAAGAACGACATCCATAAAATATCTGGGCGTAGTTATTGACTAACATCTGAGGTGGGAAGAACACATTTCCCAAGTTATAAAAAGGATGAGACTTCTCATGTTCAAATTCTACACCCTTAGGGATATACTCTCTCGAAAAAATATGTTAATTTTATATAATTCCTTGGCAGAATCTATACTCAGATATTGTATTGTTGTGTGGGGAGGAGCATTCAATAATAATATCAATTGCCTACAAACAACTCAAAATTAATTAATGAAAATTACATTTAAAAGAGCTAGATGTTTCCCAATGGAGCAACTATACAGGGAAACCAAAATATTTAACATTAGATCCCTATACAGCTACCAATGTTTGATATGGATGTTTTCGAATATCCAGAAGTTTAATTTTATCGCTCACAAAACCACAAGATCAGTCGAAAACTTGCATATCAAAATTCCGCTCTTCAAAAAAAGTCATACACAAAGATTTATTTTTTTCTTCGGACCTAATCTATACAACCTTCTTCCAACACACCTGAAAAAAATAAAAAAATTAAGTAAATTTAAACCGACCCTCAAGCAACACATACTAGAGAACCCGATAACATTCAAAATATTTTAAAATACAAAAGATTCGAAGACTCACCTCAAAATCCTGCATCGCCGATCGCTATCCCTTCCTCTGCATTATCATTATCATTATGATTATCATTTTTAGTACCATCATTATTATTTTTATATTTTCTTATAATTTTTTTTAATAAATTTGTATTATTCTTTGTTTTCATTTACATTTTTCATTCTCATCTTCATTCTCTACCACTGCTGTTATATGCATATAAAATGTTATTACAGAAGTTGAATACTTCTTCAAGTGGGGTAAAAAAAGCACAAAACAGGCGACATACGCCCAGGTGTATTTTACTCCACTCTGGAAGAAGCAAGATTAATGTTGTATAAAGATTATTGTATTTTACTTTCAATATATATTTTTTTTAATTCTCCTTTTTTTTTATGATATTTTGTTTTTGTATAGCTAACATGATGAATAATTATATTACATTGAAATGGCTCTTATCAGCCAATGAAACTGTATCTGTAATAACTGTTGTTGTTGAAATAGAGTTGTTGATTTGATACTGCTCCGCAGTATTAACGTTACAACTTTTATTTTTCAAAGTCATAAAATAATCTTTCTTAAGAAGGTGCAAGTAGCTAACTCTTATTGCGGAGGCAAGTGCCGTACTTCAATAAGTAACGTGAATAGAATCCGTAATGAGTCCGTTCACCAAGTCTCGCAACACATCTTCTTCTGCATCCCAAGTCCCAATAATTGGTTCAATCCAGATCTAGGACTTCTTTGGCTCTCCTTCCTATACGATACTTAATTCCACCAGTACACTTTGTACATTTAATAATTTCTTGACTAGCTTTCACTTAACAATTTCTAGTGGTCTTTTTCTTCTTACAACTGGGAAGATATTATTTCAGGGTAATGATTGATCTTATATTTGATTCATAGATCACATCCAAAATGTCTAATCAACGGAATCTGATCAACGAAATCTGATCTACGACCTGTGATCCACGCGCTGGAACCGAGATCGTCCGGCGGTCAGTAAAATGACTTAGGTGCGCCCCGCAAATAAAATTTCATAGCCCATATGCGTCCGATAGTTCAAAAAGGGCCAGCCGTGGTGCGTCCTATGGTTAGAGAATGATCTTACTCAATCCTATCCATGTAAAATATTTTCTGTTGATAATTTATCTTTTTTCATTCTTTTAAAACAGATACACATAAAAAGGTATTTCAATTTCTGAGAAAATCGAAAAAATTGCAGTTGTCGCCGTAGGTATACCTGAAATAGAGCTTATTTACATAGAGTTAGGGGGAATTTGCTGAGTTCTACCGGCTTATCCGCAAAGACGATTATGAATCGTTTATCCCATTACTAGGATGTTGTTTTACAATATCAATTTGCATTCAGTGCGGTTGTTACTCTTTTGGCCACTGTCTTTGCTGTTTGAAAGTGAAAATGGAATTTGTGACTAGTCAAAAAGGCAAATCTCTGTTAGTTATCAATGATATAAATTTCGATTTCAAAAATATTTGGCGAATAATGCTCAGAGGTGGGCCTGCGCCAAAAAAACCTGCAAGTGTTTTATCAAACTCGATGAGGGACGTGAAATTCTGCAAGCAGAGACGAACCATAGTCATGACACAGAAGAGGAATGTGCAGTGTCAAAAACATTTCTGTTGACGGAACTTTTTACAGTGCTCGAAAAGCTTCACGCAAATGTTTGCGATTCATGGTTCTCATCAAAACGTTTATGTACCATTAGTATTTTTTCTTCTGCCGAATAAGTCTCAAATCCCCTATGAAAAAACATTTAGAAAAATCGAATTAAACGGTTTTCTTCACATAAAGGATTCAATATAAAATTGAACCAGAAAATGGTAGATCTCAGGTGAAAAACAACTACTTTCCTGGCAAATACCACGCAGAACATTGAATGATATTCACCTGAAAATCCATGCATACTTCCATATAATATCAATGGATATTGAATGCAAATGTTTCTTTCTGATCAGCTCGATTATGTTTAATTTATGTCGTGTTCACCTAACAATCCGCATACCGGTTTCAGGCTTCTTGGCCCTCATCAGTACGGAGTAGTCAACCAGCCAAAGGTCCAAAGAACTCTGGCTGAAGTGAGACACAACGTAAACAAACCATCATCGAGCTTGTAACACCTATAGGTACGCCGGAAAAGATAAACTTTAACTGGCGGTACCTAGTGACAGAAAGAAACACTCCGAAAATCTCCCACCTCGATAGGTTTCTAAATAAAAGATTCGATTCCTTCTCAGTAGGAGTGGCAAGCCCGACTAGCATATAGTGGAAGATAAACGCCATGTAAAGTGGAATAAATAGAAAAAATCGAATTAAACGGTTTTCTTCACATAAAAGATTCAATATAAATTGAACCAGAAAATGGTAGATCTCAGGTGAAAAACAACTACTTTCCTGGCAAATACCACGCAGAACATTGAATGATATTCACCTGAAAATCCATGCATACTTCCATATAATATCAATGGACATTGAATGCAAATGTTTCTTTCTGATAAGCTCGATTATGTTTAATTTATGTCGTGTTCACCTAACAATCCGCTTACCGGTTTCAGGCTTCTTGGCCCTCATCAGTACGGAGTAGTCAACCAGCCAAAGGTCCAAAGAACTCTGGCTGAAGTGAGACACAACGTAAACAAACCATCATCGATCTTGTAACACCTATAGGTACGCCGGAAAAGATAAACTTTAACTGGCGGTACCTAGTGACATAAAGGAACACTCCGAAAATCTCCCACCTCGATAGGTTTCTAAATAAAAGAGTCCTTCTCAGTAGGAGTGGCAAGCCCGTCTAGCACATAGTGAAAGATAAGTGCCATGTGAAGTGGAATGAATAGAAAAATCGAATAAAACGGTTTTCTTCACATAAAGGATTCAATATAAAATTGAACCAGAAAATGGTAGATCTCAGGTGAAAAACAACTACTTTCCTGGCAAATACCACGCAGAACATTGAATGATATTCACCTGAAAATCCATGCATACTTCCATATAATATCAATGGACATTGAATGCAAATGTTTCTTTCTGATAAGCTCGATTATGTTTAATTTATGTCGTGTTCACCTAACAATCCGCATACCGGTTTCAGGCTTCTTGGCCCTCATCAGTACGGAGTAGTCAACCAGCCAAAGGTCCAAAGAACTCTGGCTGAAGTGAGACACAACGTAAACAAACCATCATCGATCTTGTAACACCTATAGGTACCCCGGAAAAGATAAACTTTAACTGGCGGTACCTAGTGACAGAAAGGAACACTCCGAAAATTTCCCACCTCGATAGGTTTCTAAATAAAAGATTCCTTCTCAGTAGGAGTAGCAAGCCCGTCTAGCACATAGTGAAAGATAAGTGCCATGTGAAGTGGAATGAATAGAAAAATCGAATAAAACGGTTTTCTTCACATAAAGGATTCAATATAAAATTGAACCAGAAAATGGTAGATCTCAGGTGAAAAACAACTACTTTCCTTGCAAATACCACGCAGAACATTGAATGATATTCACCTGAAAATCCATGCATACTTCCATATAATATCAATGGACATTGAATGCAAATGTTTCTTTCTGATAAGCTCGATTATGTTTAATTTATGTCGTGTTCACCTAACAATCCGCATACCGGTATCAGGCTTCTGGCCCTCATCAGTACGGAGTAGTCAACCAGCCAAAGGTCCAAAGAACTCTGGCTGAAGTGAGACACAACGTAAACAAACCATCATCGATCTTGTAACACCTATAGGTACGCCGGAAAAGATAAACTTTAACTGGCGGTACCTAGTGAAAGAAAGGAACACTACGAAAAACTCCCACCTCGATAGGTTTCTAAATAAAAGATTCCTTCTCCAGTAGGAGTGGCAAGCCCGTCTAGCATATAGTGAAGATAAGTGCCATGTGAAGTGGAATGAATAGAAAAATCGAATTAAACGGTTTTCTTCACATAAAGGATTCAATATAAAATTGAACCAGAAAATGGTAGATCTCAGGTGAAAAACAACTACTTTCCTGGCAAATACCACGCAGAACATTGAATGATATTCACCTGAAAATCCATGCATACTTCCATATAATATCAATGGACATTGAATGCAAATGTTTCTTTCTGATAAGCTCGATTATGTTTAATTTATGTTTCTTTCTGTCACTAGGTACCGCCAGTTAAAGTTTATCTTTTCCGGCGTACCTATAGGTGTTACAAGATCGATGATGGTTTGTTTACGTTGTGTCTCACTTCAGCCAGAGTTCTTTGGACCTTTGGCTGGTTGACTACTCCGTACTGATGAGGGCCAAGAAGCCTGAAACCGGTATGCGGATTGTTAGGTGAACAAGACATAAATTAAACATAATCGAGCTTATCAGAAAGAAACATTTGCATTCAATGTCCATTGATATTATATGGAAGTATGCATGGATTTTCAGGTGAATATCATTCAATGTTCTGCGTGGTATTTGCCAGGAAAGTAGTTGTTTTTCACCTGAGATCTACCATTTTCTGGTTCAATTTTATATTGAATCCTTTATGTGAAGAAAACCGTTTTATTCGATTTTTCTATTCATTCCACTTCACATGGCACTTATCTTTCAAAAAACATTTACTCACGTATTAGATCTTTGTAAAACTTTAAAAGTCAAATTTGATCCTGAATTTGTCTTTGTATATTTTGAATCAGCCATTAAAAAAGTTTTACCGAGTGTTCATATTCGACGATGTAGGTTTAATTTTTTGGGCAAAGGAAGGATGTCCAGTCCTATTAATGGAAAGAGACAGCACCCCGCCTGAAAAGGACCCAATATAACCATCCCCACAAGGGAGGAATGGAAAGACAATGCGCCTGACAGACCCCCAAACCAAGGATCAACCTGGTACACAGATGGATCAAGATTTGGGGGAATGTCCGGCGCAGGGGTCTACGAAGAAGGAACAAAGAGAGAAATCTCAGTTCCTTTAGGCAAATATGCCTCAGTGTTCCAGGCTGAAGTATATGCTATACTCACCTGTGTCCAGGGAAATCTCGACAATAAAAGTCGATGGCCTACTGTCATCTACTCGGACAGCAAAGCTGCTATTATGGCGTTAGGCGGAAATAGGATAGTATCCAAACTGGTGTCCGAGTGTAGAAACGCCATAGAAAGTTTATCGAAAACAAGCAAAGTCAGCCTCATATGAGTCCCGGGACACTCAGGTGTCCCCGGGAACGAGTATGCAGACATATTAGCCAAGATAGGATCGGGAAAGACCCCGGTTGGACCTGAACCCATCCTGGGAATACCCAGCAGCCTGGCAATCTCAAACATGGAGGAACTGCTACAGAAGCATGGCAAGAGGCGCCAGGCTCCACATGAAGGAGCCAAGGAAAAAAATGTCTAAAGAGATCCTGTCACTTAACAGACGGGACATCAAGACTGTGACTGGGCTTCTAACGGGACATAATCACCTGAACAGGCACATGGAGCTCATCGGGATCACAGATGATCCCCTATGTAGATGGTGCCTGGAAGATGACGAGACATCGTCGCACATCCTCACTGAGTGCCCAGCTTTGGTGCACCAGAGGGAGATCAACCTTGGGAGCATGATTCTGAACCCAGAGGACGTCAAGGAGATTCAGCTGAGGAAGTTGCTGAATTTTGTCAAAGAAATCGGCATGCCCAGCTGATTTTCTCAGAACAAGTGGGCACACAATGGGCCCAAATAGAGAGGCCTACGTGTACGGGGTTCTTCGGAACCAGCCCACCTTGTGCGAAGAAGAAGAAGAAGTAGGTTTCATTTAGGCCAACGTTGGTTCAGAAAAATTCAAACTCTTGGCCTGACATCCGAATACAGAAAACCTGATTCGGAATTGGGTAATTTTTTTGAATAATTTTTTGGCTTACCATTTAATGAAAGTTCAACCGCAAGACGAGCGGATCCAAACTTTTTGTGATTATTTTTTAAACAATTATCTGGAACAATCTTTCGCCTTTCCTCCCCAAATTTGGGAAATTTTTTTCAATTCCACAATGCGAACGACAAATAGCTATGAGTCATTTCATTCTAAATTTAATGCAATGTTTTATACTTTTCGACCAGATTTGCATCACTTCTTAGAAGCTCTCAAAAATATTTGGTTTGTTTTGGAGTTTTTTTATCAGACAGTTTTATTATTCGAAATGTGCCCTGATATCTGAATATATTCAAATAAGATTCCGAGGTGGAAAATCAGAACATCCGTCGAGCTGTGGAAATAAAAGGATTATTTATGGCATTATCATAACATGTAACCTCACCAGTGAGATGTTGCCAGATCTATTTGCTTTTAGAATTTTATATTGCTGTGGAAAATAGTGGAATTGAACGTTTTTGGAAAAGCAAACGTTACAACATTTTTCCATGAAAAGTCATCTCACGTAGAGACTAAAATAAATAGGTGACTGGGCTTTGTTTCGAAGATAATTTGAGATCTCAAAATAGCTGTCATAATTGTTATGATGATAATAATAATATAACCTACCATTTTATGAAAAGCCAAAAGATGCAGGCTCAGTGGACGGCAACTGTTCGTCGATGAGTTTCACTAAAGATGTATGAAATAAAAATTGAGAAGCACAAAGTTATTACAAGTTTTAAAAAACAAATCAAAATAGCTCATTTTTTCTATTTGGGCGCCACACAGCTTGGAAATAATTCAGAGAGTGAATATTTGGCAGCTAGGAAACCAAATACTAATTTTAAGAAATCATATAAAATTTGAAATGTGGAAAATCTTATTTTTTTAAAA
The DNA here is from genome assembly GCA_018342105.1 of Gonioctena quinquepunctata. NCBI lineage: Eukaryota > Metazoa > Arthropoda > Insecta > Coleoptera > Chrysomelidae > Gonioctena > Gonioctena quinquepunctata. The sequence goes on from JAFIRS010000165.1 coordinate 890,702, forward strand.
TAATTATTATTTGACTGTTTCTACAACAGGTGTAAAATGAAAATGGGAAATCAAACAATATATCACGCTTCAGTACCATTTATTAATCTCAAATAAACAGACAATTTTGGCAACCCCTTAACTTGATGATAATAACGTATGATAAGGTTAAACAGTTTGTAAGCTCGAACTATTGTTCCAGAGATAGATAAATATCATGTGTTGGAGACCTTAATAAAATCATAAATAATGTTGAAGTATGATTACGCTTTCCCATAGTACTATGCGTCCACTCCACACTCACTGTTATTATAAAATACCTGTTATATTCAATATTGAATAGGGGTAAACCAAAAATCAAATTCATGAAAACAAATAAAATGGAAAGTTAAAAAAAATGTAAGAATTATGAATTCGCCTGTTTACTCCTCTTGCGATTTTATACTGCGCAAGATGGCACGTATGAAAATGGACGGCTTCCAAATACCAGAACATGACTTTTCGTAGGGTAGACAATCACAGGAACGTTGAAAAAAAAACACGATGGCAATCCAAATCGATTCTGGCAGGAGAAGCTAAGCCTTTTTCTTGAATCAGATGTCCAAAACCATTAAATATCCAAATCAATATCGGAAACAAAAATATACGAGACTCCACCAAAAACATTCCCCATAGGAAAATTCTTAAAAAATAAGGTCTTCCTTGAATGCAAGGTCCTCCATAAAACAAGATAAGGTCCTCCGTGGAACCCTATAACAATTTACCTCTTTATACAACACAGCTATATACACACAATTGCCAACAGCTTATCTTCGATGGAGGGTTCATGTCGAGTCAATGGAGAATGAGGAATCCACAACACAATGACATGGCTACAGGAATGCAGCCCTTGAGGTAGCAGTATCACACTTCTATCCACCGTCAAATCCGGAATCCCGGGGTAGAAATAAAAATTGTGAAAACCTCTTTCCAAATAACAGAACCTTTCGCCGTCACGTCATCTTGGATTCTCTTCTCGCAAATAGGAAACCTAGCTCATGTGACCCGCATCGAGAAATTACTCCCATGAGAACAAACAATGATGAGATTCCAACAAGAGAGCCGAAGACTAAATCGTAACTCACATTCCTTTGCTAAGAATGTATTTACTTCCTAAAATGAATAAAAACTTAACTAGACAATTTCGGAAGATACCAAAATCAAGAATGAGCAGACCATTGATGAAATTTCCAATGGAATAGACCTGTGGGTTAGAAACTCGATAAATTCCGAAGAAACGCTCGGTAAGTGGCTAGTCGATCTATCATGAGTTCAACCGCAGTACTAGTCCAACTGAATTCGGATATAAGTAGTCCGGTGGAATGATGTCAAATTCCAGATAAAAATAAAAAAAAATATAAAAGAAATTTTCTTTGCTACAATATAACCCAGAGTTACTTTCCAATTGTGGTAGAAACATTTCCAGAAAATTTACCACTGGCTAGAGCTACATCATGGTACCAGATGGATGGGGCACCACCGTAAAATGAAAGAACCGTTGGTGAGGAAATCAAGGACCATATCTGTGGCCTGTAAGATCTCCAGATCTTATCCTGTAACACTTTTGTATTTGGAGGTAGGGTAAAAGATTCGGTCTGTTCTTCACCATTTGCAATATAGATAATTCAAAACTCATAATCATACAGACTTTTGAGAGTATATTGAAAGCAGATTTATAGAATATTTGAATAAATGGTGGTCATATTTAACATTAGAGTTCTGTGAACATTCTTCTTGTTCGTTTAGGATAAGTTGTCGTGTGTAATTCAATAGAAATGCATATACTTCATCAAATTGTTACAATTGTCTTTTGTTTCCATGGCATATTCGAGAAAGAATTAGAAGGCCAATCAAACCATGTGAAGTACAGTGGGCAATAAGCTCATGTGAACCATTTGAACGATTAGCAGCAGATTCTTCTACCAGTACTCGGAACATTTCGTATAAGTAGCACGTGAACAACTATTGTATCCATTTCGCCTACAGAAGGTGATGTCCCTAGAGGCTGGTGATTATGGCCTTCGTAGATTTTTTTGTGAATGGTTCTTGAGGATGTATGAAGGAGCAAACGACTTTCCCATATATGTTCTATTCACGGATGAGGGATGTTTCTCAAGAGATGGATATTTCAATAGTAGGAACAGCCATTCATGGGATGAACAAAATCAGCATGGAATGTTTCGAAGAGGCTACCAACAAAAGTTTTCAGTGAATAGTTGGGTAGGAATGATCGAAAATCGTATCGTTGGACCATATCTCCTTCCTCCCCGTTTGAGTGGGCAAAACTACTGAAAGTTTCTTGAACATGTTTTACCTGGGCTACTCGAAGACTTACCTCTATTGGTTCGTCAAAGAATGTGGTATGAATATGACGGAGCACCGGTCCATTTGCAACGAATCGTTCGTCAATTTCTTGATCAAACATTCCATGATCGGTGGATAGGTAGACGTGGTCCCATACATTTGGCCTGCACGTTCTCCGGATTTAACTTCATTAGACTTTTTTTTCTAGGGATACTTTGAATCTCTAGTGTTTGAAACACCTGTAGAATCTGTGGAAGATTTAACGGCATGAATTTTAACAGCATGTACGTTAATACAGGATACACCAGGAATATCCCAAAGCGTGTGACAGTCGATGATACGGAGATGCCAATTGTGTATTGAACAAAATGGTAGTCCATTCGAACATTTGCTTCAATGTCTTGTTTGATTCTATGTAGTGTACCCACTAAACCGCCATTTGAGTAGATATTAATACACAATAATTGTTTTTCTTCATCAAAAACATGTTGATTGGATGATATTTTCCTAGATAATTCTATCAGAAATGGATTTGATAATGATACTCCAACATAAAGTTCAACAAATCAAGAGTACTCATCTCCAGTTTTTCTCAAAAATTATTTAAGACCTTAACTCTCATCTAAGCGGAGTATAACGAATTTGAGGTTGTGTTTCTTTGTCAGTTGATCTGTCAAAACAATCATATGCAAGAAAGTATGGTAGCATATCAGTGAATCCGTGACATCGATTCGATCAAATAATACGATGAATAAAAAATGGGGTTATCGGTCTCATTCCGACTCACCCGTACTCTGTTTCTGATTCTCCCAAAATAAAAAAATGTTCAGGAGGTTGACACATATTCCGATATGTTGTAAGAAATCAGCATTATGCGTTTATTGCACATAGAAAATTATATCTCTACTAAAGACATATCTTCAGTTTTTCTCAATCATCTTAGAAACCTCCACTTTTAAGCTCATGGAACATTATGACTTTTAGATTGAGTATCGATGAGCGGAACTGTTGTCAAACGCTCGTTTGTCCATTCTCTTGTCCAAGAAAATATGAAGGAACATATGACCACATACCATCGTAACTACGCCACTGGTTTACGAAAATGAAAAATTATAACTTCAAATTAGCACCTTAATAAACTTTGATTAGTGTACCAATTTTAAAATTTTTTCCTTCAGGAATTTTGGAGAAAGCAAATTAAATCTAAAATTTTTTCCTACTTTCGACACCCTGTATCTCAGAGGCGATGCATTTTAGGACACACCTTGATATCAACTTTTCACCTCGAACTAAGGTGAGGAATCTGTAGTCGGAGTTTGTCGGTCTTATTCTGACTCACCCTGTGTAATAAAAATGAATGTCTGTTGGTGTTGGTAAGCTCATAACTTGAGAACAGAAAAATGGGATATCGAGAAAACGGGATAACAGAGAAACGAGAAAACGGAATAACGGAAAAAACCGGAAACGGGATAACGGGAAAACGTACAAGCAGAAAGTGATAAGTGAAACGGAAAAATGGGAAAAAAAGGGATAACGAAATAATGACAACAGGATAAAGGAAAACGGGATAACTGAAAAATGGGATAACGGGAAAATGGAATAACGGGATAACGGGAGAAAATGGCCTAACCTAGGATCAATACAATAAAACAGAGGAAAAATAAATTCTTAAGCGGACGAAAGTTTCCAGGAGAAACATTCTAAAAATGTGTACAAGACATTGTCTGTCGGGTCAGCTATAATGAATAAATATTAAGTGGTTTATATAAATTAACTGTAGGTTCTTTGTAATTAAGTTTGAATATGCACTGTATAGCTTTACTCTGAAGTATTCTCAATGGTTCTATCGAAGATTTTGTTGCTGATCCCCATACCGTAATTGAGTATTGAAACTTCGTTATTCCATTGCAAAATATAAAATCCTATATTTTGTAATTCGGTGCTTTTTATTGCAATTCCTCCTCCTTTAAATTTTGTGTTGCCTTTCCTATTTCAATAAGAAATTTGATACAGTCTTTTGGCACACCCTGTATAGCTGTAGGACTTGAAAATATTGAAGGTAGAACGGACACGATTGATGATGATAGTATACCAAATTTCAAGTATTTAATCCAACTGCAAGTTGAAAAACCTCTACTGCACGACCCACGTAAATCACCCTGTATATAGCTATTTCGTTACCCATGTAGGTAAATTAACTGAAACAAGGGTAATATAATCAGAATTTATCTCTGAAATTTTTCTCCGACCTGATTTTTTTTTAGATTCAACATACATTCATTTCCTACGAGAATCTTTTTTTTTTCTGGGTTATTAGTTTAATTCATTTTGGATAAAAAAGTGGAGAAATTGCTATTAGGGATGCGCCTACCGCCTACACATTCCTATCCTTCTGGCAATGGCCGTTTTATAGCAGTCGATATCGTCACCGTATACCACCTGAAAGAATTTATGGCCATCTAGTAGCGCCGATCTGAACTAGTGTCGGTAAAGTTAACAACCGGAATATTGACGCCATCCAAAACAGAGCCATTACAGAATACTTACACATCTCTGAAACAGTAGTTTGTCTATAGGGCAGCAGGCGTCGCAAACAACAATTTTCAAATTATTTGTTGCTTTGAAAATTATAAAAAAATCTAGGCGTTGGAAACGAAATGTATTTCAATCAGGGAGACTGTTGAAATAGCTCAAAACAATAGCATAATCAATCCGTGCAAAAATCATCCCAGTTATCAATAGACACGATGTCATGAAGCATTCATTTCTTAAAAAACGTGGTTTGTTATAATGGATATATAGGTACATACAGTCGATAGAGAAACCTTCAATAATAATCTATCATGAATTTCTGATACTGTGTAGTTCAGATCATTTTGCCACAATTTACCCTATTGAGTAGTTTACAGTACGTAAAAGATTGATAATTTCATTATATTGGGAAAAAAGTTTTATTTGTATGTATATTTACCCTCCATTACATAAATTTTTTCAACAAAATTAAAATCGTAAAAAAATATATTTAATTACTTTATGTGAATATACGTCATAACTGACCACAAAAAGTTTTTTTTTACTTGAAGTGTATTTTTAACCGACGAAATAAAAAAGGAGGAGGTTCTCTGGTCGACGCGTATATTTTTTTTTATGTATGACCACGCCAAACTTTCTACAGAAGAGTCCGATTCCAATTATTCTTTTTTCATTGGATAGGGAGAACTTCGAAGTTGGTCCCATTCGAATTTGAAAAATGTCCTCCCCTAAGGAAAGCAAATTGGAGGATATTGATTGTTCACCCTCTGAATTTTGGTCCGTTAACCGATTCTATAAGGCAAAACTTTGTTCTGTGTTTTCCGAAGAATCATCCACTTTTTTTATTAGATATGGTATGCCTCATAGTTGATCATATTGCAATTTGGAATGAAATAATCCACCCCTATGGGTATAAAAATAGGGGATGATTGATTGATTTTTCACTTATGAACATTGGCACACATATGTAGTTGACCTTGACAGATCGCTATTGTCATTATTTTTGTTCTCCCACATCCGTCACAATGATTACATTCTATAAAAGGATGGAATATACAAAGTGATGAAATAAACCAAACAGAACTATAACAAATAATTTATATTATATAACAATGAATAGTTAATGTAGATAATCATTGTATTTAACTGTTAATAGTTGAAGTAGGGTGGGTAAGTAAGTATTTTGGATGTAATCAAAGATTAAGTAAGTAGTAATTAGTAGATTTCAGCCACAAAAAGTTGAAAAATAAAAACTTTTTAACAGAAAATGAAACCGACGAAAACTGAAACTGGAAAGTAAAAAAAAACCATTCTAATTAATAACTAATCTCCTAAACTAATGTATGTGACTAATTTTGAATCGGCGCTAAACAATTTAATGATGAATTTCAAGATCTTCGTTGTTTGTTTGGCGCAGACTCAAAATGAGTTACATACATTAGTTTAGGATATTAGTTATTAATAAGAATATTTTTTTTTACTTTTCAGTTTCTGTTTTCGTCGGTTTTATTTTGTTCAGAAAATATTTATTGTGCCCTATCGGGAACATCATGAACCAGAGCAGGATTATAAAAAATGTAGGATTTGGAATAATATCGAAAACATTCATTTTTTTCCAGGCAGACGTTCAAGTTACAGCATGAAATTCACTAAAACCTTTTTTGTGTAAAAACACGAATTAACGTTACACTTAACGATTTTACTCTGACTTTCTCGACACATAATTTCTTGCCCTTTCTCTTTTTCTGTCCACACTGGACAATGTGACACCTGATCTGATTGAATATATTGATTTGGTTAGGCTCAATGATTTCTTTTTGTGGAGCTCTGAATATAACTTTTTGAGCCGCCTATTTTTCTGTTTTCCAATGATACACCACGCTTGCACAGTTGCTTGGCCAGAACTGTTTTGAAAGAAAGTAGAGGCACTACTTCTTCGTGTTTTCCAAGCTTCTCCTTTATTCTCCCATCAAGTAACCAAGCATTGACCACAGCGGCATTCAACATATGACAAAAAAGTTCATGGTACTACTTCCTTTTTACCTTCATGGGGTAAATACCTAAAAGAGAATCTTGCAGGTCAACCCCGTCCATGTTTGTTATATTCTCTGGCGATATCAGGGCAAGGTATATATTTCTTCTCATTTTCAGAGCGAAAGAACCGTTTTACTTGGGCTAATGGTTCTATACCACAATAATCTGAGATCAGTGAAACAATGTTATTGTCATTCCATTGGACTGCATGGATTTCAGTTTGCTGAAGTGATGCTGTTTTCAACCGACGAAACCAAAAAGGAGGAGGTTCTCTATTCGACCCGTTTTTTTTTTCCATCATATTTTTTTATGTATGATCACGCATAACTTTTTACTGAGGCGTCCGATTCCGATAATTCTTTTTTCAGTGGATAGGGTGTTCTTCGAATTTGGTCCCATTTGAATTTAAAATATGAAATCCACCCCTAAGGGTAGCGAAATGAAGGATATTGATCACTCACCCTCTGAATTCTGGTCCGTTAACCGATTCTATCAGGCATAACTTTGTACTGGGTTCTTCGATTCGGATGATTCTTTTTTCAATAGATAGGGTATACCTTATATTTGGATTTCGGAAGGAATTGGCCATCCTACCAGGTGGAAAAATAGGGGATAATTGATTTTTCACTAGTGAACATTGGCATACACATACGTAGTTGACAATGACAGATCGCTACTGACATTATTCTTGTTTCACATCCGTCAAAATCGGTATATTTCATGAGAGGATGGAATGATATACAAAGTAATGGTATAAACTAACCAGAACAACGAAAATAATTTATATTACAACAAATAATAAAAGTAGATAATCATTATTTAACTGGTAATAGTTGAAGTAAGGTGGGTAAGTAAGTATTTTGGAAGTAATAAAAAAACAAGTAGATAGTAATTGGTAGATTTTAGCCACAAAAAATTGAAAAATAAAAACTTTTTAACAAAAAATTAAACCGACGAAATACGGAACTGAAAAGTAAAAAATAAAAAATTAAAAAAAAAATATAACCGAAGAAAAAATCAACTGAAAAGCAAATAAAATAAACCTTCTTAGTCTAAACGATAATTGAGCTCCTAAACTAATGTAAGTAACTGATTTTGAGTCGGTGCCAAACAAACTAGCAATTGAATTAGGTGAAGGGTAAAATGATGGCAGCGAGATGCACGGCTGCGTTTTGATGACTTCTTTCATAGATAATGATCTTCGATACTAGTTTGTTTGGCGCCGACTCAAAATCAGTTACTTACATTAGTTTCGGAGCTCAATTATCATTTAGACTAAGAAGGTTTATTTAATTTTTTGCTTCTCAGTTGATTTTTTCGTCGGTTTAATTTTTTGTTGAAAAGTTTTAATTTCTAATATACTACCCTTTTCTGTTAATTTCATATTTTTCTCAGAATGGTCTTTATAATTTGGCAATCTATTTGTACGTACAGTAGCTAATGAATTTTTTTTTTGCTCTTAATATGCTACCAAAGGAGGATTTTTTATCAAAGGAAGATTTTTCATCAAACGATATATAGTTGGCCAATATTAATGAAAAATTAAATATTGAATTATTTTTTCAATTTTTAACAGCCTCCATTTCGAACTTTGGAAATTAATTATGAAGTAGTTTGAAACGTATAGTACTACAATACATCTAAGAGATTCATTGTTATTCATAGCCGATAAGGCTGAACGGGGAACCGACCACAAGCAGAGACGTACTCGATATAAATAAATTTTCACAAGATGATATGATTTATTGACGGCTCGGTTTAACAAATAATTTCGCTGGTATAAAATACTATATTTACTAACGACTCTGGAAAGTGGTACTTTATAGTAAATTCGTAGACAAAGAGTTTTCCTAAAATACAATTTTTTCGCACTGAAATATCCTTATTATCTTCTAGTAGGCAACAAAGTACAGTAAAAATACCAATAAAAAAAATAGGTATTTATATAAGATATAGGAAAAAAGTTAAGAAATATATAAACGTAAGAAGATATATAACATCTGATTCAATGACAAGTGATAAATAAACAGAAAAATAATTGTCATAATAGTGCTTGATGTGCTTATCTTTAGGAATTGCACAACTCATTCTTACTACCACGTTACTTGCTGCTCAAAGAGTGGGCTCATTTGGAATTTCAATGTACATCTGCTCACCACCAAATAATTCAAAATCATAGGAAAATCCAGAAACTCCTGAAAGAACCCACATCTTGTATCCCCACTTATGGAGCTTTTTAGGGTTGTACGACTCTTCTAGTGGTATTTCCATACAGGCATTGCGAGTTTGTTCAATAATCGGTAAAATTTTGTAAATAATTTTTGTGTTTGTACTATTGGCACTGAAATGATTTTTTTTTTAATCTTTCCAAAGCGAGTTATAGGCATTTCTTCAGTTATTTGCGAAATTCTTGTTTATGGTGACCAATATCTTCTTGTGCAGTTTGTCGAATGAGGGACATCCATAGTAATATTTCCATACTTTTTAATTTCCTCAATGGATATGGTGATTGGTTGAGAACTATAAATACACGTTTGACGTGAAATTTCAATTACAAATTCAGGCGGAAAGAAGTGAAAAAACAATTTATATAGAGTATTCAGCTTCAAAATATGAACTGGCAACAATCCAGAAACTAGAAATTCAACATCTTGTATTAGTTGTTTTTTGTTGTAGTTTTTTCCAATTCAGTCTTTTTTTGTTTTCCTGTTTTCTGAAGTCTTGTTAGAGGAATATTATCTTCAGGAATCCCTTCCAGTGTGATCCGACTCGAAATGATCCACATTTTGCAGCTGTACAGGTTCCAGAATGTCATCGCCTGAAAGTTCAGAGTCTGGGCTTTATATTCGGTAGCTGCTGAATTTTTACTTCAAAAAAAAATTGAAGGAGCCATATTTGTGAGAAAAAAAATCAATGGGGATGATACAACTACATATACATACATATCCTAAGTGGGAATAGAAAAATGTAGGATCAACTGAAGGAAATCTAACAATTTCTCATTACTTCTGTTTACTAACAATTATTATCTATTATTTTCAAGTAAGAAAATATTTTCATTTTTGACACATACCAGTTTTTTCAATGAAAGTATAACAATTTCAAAACGACTTACACACATAACCTATGAATGTCAGAGCTATTTATATGAACTGAATAAATTTATTACATTGTAGTGTCGCCTATTGACAAGTAACAGTACTACAATGTTCCCAGAAAGAAACTATATGCATATCGGTTCAAGATTTCGTGGCCTTGTAAATTACATACAAAGAAAACTTCGAAATAAAAATGAGGATGACGTTTAACTAACTAAATGATAGACTTCAATACTGAAATGAAACAATACAAAAATATTCTATCGTTTTGATGGTGGCAATGTTCAAAAATGCCCAAACATGAGGAAAAATTTCCTTTTCATTTATTTAATATTCATAGATTTTTTTTGTCATTCTTATCTTAAAACACTTATACATGCCTTCATAAATTAGAAATTAAAATCGTTCCTGGATGCTTTTTTTTTCAGGGATGAAGACCCTCACCTTTATGCAATACAGGGTTAATCTTCGGTAATTGGAATTCATAGAAGATTTTCGAATAATTCTCATAGAAATACTCAAAAGACGATATTTACAGATAAATAATATCTGAAACTAATTCGATGCCAAGGAGAGGAAACATTTTCTGAAACAATCCCAATGGTCCTAGTTATAGGGCCAAATTTCCAGCGGTGGTGTTCGTGACGTAAGAGAGATATAATCATCCCCTCGCTATGGAAACAGCGGGGTAGATGAAAATAACCACACATACTCCAAACACCTTTATATTTCCTTCACCCCTGCATGACTTCAAGGAAGATTCGACATCTAAATGTAATGTAATGTTATATTATTAATGTAGAATTGAGATGTACCCTACTAAAGAGCTAAATAAATACTGTTTTATCTGGAATTGGAGAAGCAAATGAGCAGGATGTGCGAATGAGTTTATGTTTGAAGTATATAGAACTATGATGTGAGGAACAATATTATTGGTAAGGAACAGAACGAGAATATTAGCATAATATTTGTTTTTTTACTCCCATACTTCATTTGATTTACCTATTAGACGTTCACAACATGTACTTTAATGATATTGAATATGATACAGTGTAAAGCGATTTTCTATGGTCGGGAATAATGACTATTATCCCTAGAATTCTTACTTCATTTATGATTTATGTTTAATTACAGCCCTTGGGACAGGCCTCCGGTTGCACAGACAGTCAGACAGACTTGTCTTTATCTTAACCTAAACACTGTATGATCCTATAGTTTATAGGCTTGAAAAGGGAAAGGTACTTTCCATAAAAGTTTCCAAATGTAACTACAATATAATAATTTTATTTAAACTTCAACTTATGCAATTTTCACAATTTGAATTATGAGAATTTCAACGATATATTTTATGCAATAAATTGAACAGCTGAACCGAAATTGATCAGTTTATAAGTTCCAACAATGGACATAAACTATAACACATCTCAAACAATATAATTACCAAAATATTTGTGAGATATCTCACCTTATCTTACTTTGTCACCCAAGAGACCGATTTTCCTATGTTTTTCACAATATAAGTTCAGAAAGTGATTTTTCTGGTGTGCGTGGGAATTAAATTCGTCCACCTGAATTTTATTACTTCATAAACTCGCCTCAATATAAAAACAAAACTTTACGGCTTACTCGTAACATTTACTTTGAGCTTCGAGGAAAGAAAACAGAACCACTTTGATATCTCGACCCACCCTTTGTCAAAGCCCAAACTATGGTATTCTCACACTCCTAATCTACCCCTAGCTGCATACCAACTCAGCAGGAAGCAGTTATATGGCTAGGATTCTGCCTACGAGACATCAACGTGTATTACTCACTAGATTCATAATTACTTTAATATATAAAATTCGAGTATCTTATAAAACCACCTACAGTAACTTTATCCTAAATTGAAAAGCCCTAATATCTGTATATTAGTCTTATTATCAATTTAGGATCAAAACCTTCACTCTGCAAGTATCCTGAGGGAAACAAAAATTTTTGTTGACTTGAGATCTGATTTATTAACAGTTTCGATGCTCTTGACGTGATTACTGTATTTGGATAATGTCATTCATATCTCTAATCTGCAAAATTAGTCTAGTTAAATCTTCGAAATATCCAATCTTGGAAAATTCTCCGAAGCGATGAAAAAATTGTAATACTTTATTAAAAAAAAATACAATCGCGTTTGTATACCCTTGACCAATTCTAATGGAATGATTTTTGTTTGCAGAAATTCGTTGTTGCCAAGTTGGTTACTTCGGATTACTGAAAATCTGATATGGGGATGGTTCGAAGTGATTACTATACTAATCAATCAGGAAATCTGCAAGAATTGAACTTTGCGGATATGTGCTGTTGCCAAGTTATGGACGCTAGAAGTCATTTGGTAAAGTTTATAGAAATTCTGCTTGAAGAATATCGAGATAACTCTTCTGCTCAATCAATTTGTTTGGTATAATTTTCGTCTCCAGAAAATGCGTTGTTGCCAAGTTGGTCACTTCGGATTATTGGAAATCTGGCATGGGAATGGTTCAAAGTGGATACTATATCTATTAAATCAAGTGAATTTTGCAAAAAAATCGTCTTTGCAGAAATGCGCTGTTGCCATGTTATGGACGGTGGTTGTCGTTGAGAGAAGATTTATGGAAATTTTAGATAAAAACTGAATCTAAATCTTTTTCCAAATCGGTAAATGTAATTTTATAATGCGTGGTTGACAAGTTATAAAAGCTGAAAAATAAAAAAAGAGTAAAATTTTATTTGAAGAACACGAACATTGATCTTTATCTATTTTGATTTTGTTCTTTGTTCTCCGTGCATTAAATATAAACGGATATATTGTTACGAATCCATACTACGCCCCTGGAAAATAAAATTCGACTGGCCAGGATTCCAACAAAACACAACGAGTCTACGAGCGGAAACGAATCAAGAACCAGCATAACGCCGCGCGAGTATTCGAAATGTTCACGATTATTCCAGCAGCGGAACTTACTAAAGCCAAGAATTCAATATAAGGCCTCGACGCGCTGCGACATGTAGTACACAGTACAGATTTAAGTCAGTTTGGAGGGTACAGACTACAGATTAGCGACTTGGGAGTGTTTACTTCGATAATTCCAGCTAATACATTTAGGCTAAACTGCACATGATGACATTTTTTTCTAATCTTGTGCGGATTTTCTGCAGCCCAGACATGAATATTGTGGAAATTTACTACTTCATCACGGCTAAATTCAGCCTAGTCAGTAAAGAGGATGCAGGATAAAAAATTTGGATTTCTTTCGCACTTTCCAAGTACCCACCTAGTGGACTGCAAGCGTCGCGGGAAATCCCCTGGAAGCAATTCTTGAACACGTTGAACATGGTATGGATATAAACTATTTTCACTAAACCGTGAAACACAAACATCACACTTACAAGTAAATCAAATTGCTGTTACAATTTGAACGTCAAAAGCGTCAAAGGGGGAAACAAGGTAAAAAGTCATAGCCCACTTAGTATTTTAGTTTGTTACTTCAATATTCCCCTTTCATTTGCCAGCAATTTTCTCGAAAATTGTTAGCTGATTAAAAAAAATGCAAGAGACCAAAATTTCAGGGTTTTTCATGGCCAACTCAACTGTGATATTCAAATAGTATTTTTTCTGAAAATAGAAAATTTTGGCTATAAAAACTGTAGGCAACCCTCATTCACCCCTTTGAATGAATCAGTTACCTTATTTTTGAAGCAAGAAATGAATAGAGCGTTCAAAAAACCAAAAGCCTGTGAATTTTCCGAACATTTGATGCCTAATCGTAGCAACAATTCAAAGTTTACGATTTTTTTCGCGCAACTTCCGATGTCTCTAGCTTGGAAGGGGTGAAGTTTAGGACACATGTTTATGGGAAAAAAAGGCTTATTTTGACCCAAAGAATGCGCCCTTGAAATATTTGTATTGAATTTTGTAACACCCTGTACATATTCAACTGACATTGGATAAACTTTAACAAGCACGCATGAAGCTTTCGCGGACGAATCGTAAGGTGCTAGCTGAGTCTGTAATATGAAGATGAGTCCGCCAAAGCCATTTGCGTACGTGCTACATACAATATTTTTTTGTACAAGTTTTTCAAGGAATGTTTCATATACAAGCATTTCATTTCAAAATAAAGAAATATCAATAATCAATCAAGTATGGCAACTTTAGGAACTGGAAAAAATTCCAAAATTGCAACTTTTACGAACTTGTCCGCGATGTGTTGCCATGGCTATGGCAATACTTTACGAACAAGTCAGTAAAAGTAGCATTTTTGGATTTTTTTTTATCCTAATATGGTTTTGAGGAGCGTGTACATAAAAAAAATACACCGGTTTCCTCTCGCAGGATAGGCAGACGAGTACTAGATCGGAATCGAGAATTACGTTTAACTGAAAGACATTCCCTTAAACAGCACAAGAGACGGGAAATCAGACATATATGTCGCACATGTCGTGCCTCATTCCTTGTTTGGAAACGTAACATACAAAGCACCTTTTTAATTTTTTATTAGTTACCCCATGACATGAAGTAATCCGAAATAACAACTTAAAACATAAATGGATTTATCGTGGAAGTCACGGAACTGGAATATTCTACACTTGTGCGATTCTGCACAGCTGAATGGTACTTTCCATGAAATATTTACAATGCACGCAATAAAATCAATTAGGCGTTTCGCCAACCTAATACACTCAGACGGTTTTCAAACACAGTGGGGGAAAAATATATACAACAAGGCAATGTGGGCATCAATGTGTCTTAATGACCCAATCAAATCAACAGGTTATCAGAGGTTCAATGTTTTACTTTCGGTTACCTCACTACTCAAATCAAACTTTTGCATGAACACTAAGTCTTTACGGAAAACTATTTTCTTTGACTCGCGACTCGCAGAACGATTTCGATCACTTGTTCTGGAGAATAAAAAACTTGTTCTCGGAATGGAAGCCAAAAGGGCTCGCTCCCGGAAAAGAAGTAGAAGAGCTTGAGCTCGACACGGAAGGAAAGGGACTGATCCTAATTAAATCTCGGCTTTTATATCGACCGGATTTAAAAGAAATATAGGACAAAAACCATATGAAGAAAGACGCTCTTTTTGTATGACTCACATAAGAACTGGATCAAAAAGCAGCTTATCTTTTTGTCCCCATATGGAAAAACACCTTTTTCTACCATCATAGTAGAAAAGTCTTTTAGTCTTTTTGTATGGTCCAAAAAGTCATCAGCACTTTCTTTTGTTCGGTTTTGTGATCGATCCAGTAGCTTAGTATATTTACTCTTATTTTCTAAACGGGGCATTATTTTGTTTTGGCGTACCAAAGTTATTTCCAACTTTTGGTTAGCCGTTCTTAGTAACGGAGCTTGGAAAAAATGCTTCGTTACAAGTTATTCATTAAGATACGAGCAAAAGTTTATAGCCAATATAAATGCAACATAATATTTCGTTAATATCAGATATGCTAGGCATTAGCATCTGATAGATTTAAAATTTCAGTTTTGATAGTTCATTAATACTCTCATATAGTGAATTCTGAAAATTAATTTTTTTTTGTCAATTGAAAATGTGCGATAGTGAGAGTGAAAATGAGAATTTAACTCCACCAGAAATTGTTGAACATACTGCAAGAAACCAAACAATTTATCACCTGCAAAATCTTCAAAGGCATACAAAAAATTATAGTCCCAGTATTTGGATTGTAGAGACAAAAATAAAGCTTTTCAGAAAATGTGTTAATTGTCTATTTTGATGAGTTATCTAAAAAAAGTTCCCATTCATTTAGAGCCGTAATAAATTGTTGCTCATGTTTGAAATGGAAAGTTTGGCAGTGATTTATTTACTATGATCAACACGCCAAAAGTGAAATTTACTCTAGAGTTTGTCTGTCAGATGTGAGAAGTTGGGTTATTCGACCTGTTATTTCGATGGAACCGGCTATATTTTGTGCAAAATCATGCCGAAAATGAGTAATTTAGTGCTTGAAAATCACGTTTTTCAGAACTAGAGAGGGCTCTAACTCGGAAACGGAATCAGACCGCGGCGTTTTTCTTTCGGATTTGTGTTCAGGAGGCCAAAAACACGTGAAAAAAAATCGAACAGCTATTTTCAGGGAACAAGAATAGTTAGCTATTTATTTATCATATTCTTAACAAATTTTGTGCCACACTACTCGTTGAAGCGTCTGTAACACACTATGTAGACTTTCTTGAATTCATCTGGTAACAAATCAGCTGGAGCTGCATTTGCTGTGTCAATTATTTCATCATCATCAACATTTTCAGAAGTTTCACTAGTGCAAACAGTAAAACTGTTGGCACTGTAAAAAGTGTCAAGAGTGGTAACTTTTTGCACGATCGCAGGAAAATAAATTGTATCCATACCTCCCGAATTATTTACTTCAGACCCCACATGTGCACAGCTAGTCCCAGATCCTTCAATAAAAAGGGTCCTCGACGTCATCGGCCATAATGTACGATCAGAGAATGGGCCATGATTGACACGATCATTAAATATAATTGATCTTGTGTCACCGATCATGGGCAATTACTGGATTATGCCCTCTACACGTTCGTGATCGCCTGTATTCGTCCATCATGGCCGATGATGTAGAGCCGGCCTAAATGGAAATGTGTTCGCCAGTTATTTATTCTCGACGTACCGTAGAATGGGGTGAATAGGGTAGCTGAGGTGAATGGGATCAATAAGTGGGATTTTTCTATTCAAAACCCCAAAAACTTGTATTTTAATCGAAACTCCTATTTTTTTGTTTAATTGGTTGCCTAACTATTCCTTCCATAACAGTCAGTGATATTTTGTTAGAAGTGCTATCAATCAATTCACGTGTGCGTGAACTTTGTCTGTGTAGGCGGATTTAAGAAGAATATATTTATGGGATTTGACATAATCCACTCCATCAGGTTAGTAACTAAGGCACACAAAATTATTTTAGCTTATTCAACACCGAAAACACACTATAATCATATTTGTAATTCGTTGGATATTTTTTAGGTTATCGGGGTGAATCAGATCAAAGGCAGGGGGGAATAAGATCAAAAGCAGGGGTGAATATCATCAAGAGATATCTATGCCATAATGCCAAGCGATTATAAACCTGGGGTGGGAGGAAAACGCTACAAGAAAACTGAACCTAACATAATTGAAGTGGCTCAACAAGATATTCGTAATGTGTATAGCATACGCCAAGCTGCAAAAAAACATAATATTGCGTATAATGTGCTACAAAGACACCTACAACATAATGACGTTGAAAAACAGGGGGGTCAAACAGTTCTAGAAAAATTGCTCATGTGCAGCGAGTGGGGCTATCCTCTGGACACGTTTGGTTTAAGACGGGTTATCCAACAATATTTGAATAGAGCTGTAAAGGTTGTTTCTCGGTTCAAGAACAATATTCCACATAAAGAATTCGCTTACAGGTTTTTGAAACGGCATTTAAGGATACTGTCGGGAAGAATGTGCCAGAATATTTAACGAGCCCGTGCTGGTGTTACTAGGACAACAATTACAGAGTATTTCGAACATCTCTCTGTAGAACTGGACGGTATTCCGGTTATTGATTACGACGAATCTAATCTTTGCGATGATGCAAATATCCAGAGAGAATCATGAATCATAGTGAATCGTCAACCTCCATTATGTTTGCTGCTTCTGGTAGTGGCAAACTACTCCCTTGTTATGTGGTCTACAAAGCGCAGAATATGTTCGACTCTTGGACTACTGGAGGGCCACCTCGTACCAGGTACAATCGAAGTAAGTCGGGGTGGTTCGACAGTTACTGTTTAGAAGATTGGGTTCATTCAATTGCCATACCATATTTAAGAAAGTTGCCTGGCAAGAAGATATTGATTGGGGACAATTAATCTTCACATATTTCGATACAATCAATTGAGAAGTGTTTTGCAAACAATATTAGTTTCATATTTCTACCAAGCAACTCCACACATTCAACGCAACCATTAGACGTCGCTTTCTTTCGACCATTGAAGTGTACCTGGACAAAGATTGTTGAGCATTATAAGAAAGGACCTGGTAGGAAGGAATCGAGAATCCCAAAGAACGTATTTCCAAGTTTGATGAGAAAACTATTGGAATCGATTGAAGACAACCGTTCCAAAAATATAATTGCCTGATTTGGAAAATGCGGCGTTATACCTTTGAATGCCGATAATGTATAAAATATGCTGCCTGTGGAAACTGAAACGACTGACACCGAAAATGACATCAACGCTTCATTTATTGACATCACGCAGGAGATAAGTTCAGATGAAAATCCAAAAAATTTGGCAAAAGCGTAGCGATTGACGACTTTGAAACTCCAGATGAAAGTGACAAAAAATTCAGCACTCACGATTCTAATTCAGATATAGATCCCATGTCAGACTTAGAAGGAGTTATTTCTCTGCCAACATTTAATGGCCCTCGCATCTGAAATAACTCACCTCAAGTATCAGTATCAAACAGTGTCCTGACTGTTACCAAGAATGACGTCAATATCAGTGATTGGCTACTACTCCATCTCCCTTATTTCATGAATGACAAAGCACAGAGTACATCCAAGACCTTTAGCAGACATTATATAGCACAAGTTGTAAAATTATTTGAGGACGGGTACGAGGGAAACTTCTTACGAGAAATAGCTTCTAGAGACTATCCAGGTTATGTCTACACTTTCCCGGATGCGACAGATGAGTACGAATTTACTTTTCCTACATATTGTTGGTGAATTTAATCCTCCAGTAAAATACGGAGAAGGTCTTCTGATATTTGAAATTCGTGTGAGTGAATACAACAATAAACAATTAAAATAGAAATTACTGTCACATATGTACTATAGATTGTTAGATAGGGCTTCATCAGCTCCACAAATTTTATTCGAAAAGTTTTTCTCTATGATTTCTACCTAAATAGAAAATAATTTTAGAACTACTTTTAATTACCATTCATGAAATCTACCTCTCCGACTGGCCGCGCCATCGTTTTTTTATTTCTAGGCGGACTTACACTTAAAAGTTGAGTGATCCTATAAACACCACAGAAGGGAAAATGCGATTGCACATCAAAAAAGCATGGTCGATCCTATTCACCACAATGGCAGGTGAATAGGATCATCAAACAAAAAAAAATATATGTGGGAAACGTATCGTTCAAAAAAAAATTTTGAAATAAAAAATTAATAGAGCAGATATAAACTGCTGTTTTGATATGTACAGGAGATATCTCTCCATATCACTCAGAGAGATGCGCCATTTTAAAGTTTAAAAGTGATCCTATTCATCCCATTCTACGGTATTTTTGCGTGACTCAATATATCTCTAAATCGCACTTTTACAGTGCACTGCTTCTTCCGAGGGGTACTGTGGGGTTTTCGGGTTTCTTTCACTGGAATTAGTGAATCTTCATGAAGGGATACGGCATTTAATAAAGATAGTAGAGGTCCCTTTCCCGGAGGGGTCAAACATTTTGGATCCAAGAGTGAAGGATAAAGAAAACTATTATTATTATTATTTTGATAGCTGACGCAGATGGTTTCGACTTCAGATGATGGTCATGAAAATTCTGACATTTCTTCGAATTCAAATATAAACTATTGTTATGAAGACTAAAGAAAACGAAAATATAAAAAAAAAACTGTCAAATTATATTTAGAGATAATTTGTTCATTCGGTACTTTTTGCGCATTGAATGATGAAAACAGAACCGCAAAATACGCTAATATTCGAAAAAGGATTCATTTTTACGTCATGAAAGCCCATCATTTTGAATGTATTGAAGATTTGTATCGTTCTGTGTACATACCTGGATGAAAGTAACGTTGTCCCTACTGGATGACCGTCCATGGAGGCTCGAAAGGACTGTTGTTATCCCAAAATTATTCTGAAATGAAACAAAATTTATGCAGGCTATATAAAGATAGATAAAATCAAATTTAATTTTCATTCCATATATATATATATATATATATATATATATATATATATATATATATATATATATATATATATATATATATATATATATATATATATATATATAAATGAATATCGAGGGGACTGGTAAACAAAACGGAACACGTAGACACGTTTTTCGGGCTCTCGGCCCTCATCAATACGGTGAAGAAGTGCAAGGATGAACAACCCTTCAATTTCGTGAGGTTGCAGTCAGGTGAAGAGTACATCGGAAATACTGTGTTTGGCATACGTCGAGCTTTCGGCAACGTTTATTGCCTTCCTCAGGACGACTAGAAACTTTGAGAATAGGTACTTAAATTATAGAAGCTTGTTTACCCTTTGCAGCACGAATCATGAAAAATGCAGAAAAGAGTGTTTGTGTTTGAATAGTGCTTTATATTATACTCCAAAAATGACTCGTTTTTTTTTTAATTTTTGGATGTTTTGATTTTGGGTGGGGTGGATGTGGTTATACATGAAAACCAGTATGCCATTACATGTAAACACTACGATGACAGGCGAATTACGTATTCGCAGTGCACGTGTCAGTAGGTTAAATGCGGTTCGCGGACTACTCATCTCAATCTGCACTTCATTCATTACTATGGCAATTTCCGAAACCGGGGCTCAATTCAATTCATAGTATACATGCAGAATCACAATGCAACTGGGGTTTTCACAGGGGAAAATACTGTGCGCCGCGATTGCGGTGGACCATGTTCTAGGTTCGTTTTTGGCTTTGCTGAGAAGAGTGGATTTTCGGGCCTAGTCGCGAAGAGTCCGTTTTTGGGCTTGTCGCGGATTTTTTGCGCGGGTTGGTGGTTTTTTTTTCCACTAGCTAGTCCTCGAAGATATTGTCTTCGAGATATTGGTTTCACGGGAGAAACATCGCGAATAAATATTTCGATATTTGGTTTTAGTAATCAGTTCGGATGGTTAGGTAATGAAGTTATAAAATGTATTAGTAAGATGGTTGTATTTTAACATTTTTGATTTACAAAATATGCAGATAGTATTTCTTCAATACACAAAATATTGATTACTGTTATAGCATACTGGTATCGTGGCATAACCACGTTTCTAAGTTCAAAAAAAAAATTTACTGAATTTATGTATTGAAGCAATTAGTTATGCATTTTGTTTAGATACTGCCATAATCTTATTTCATAAGGATTCACGATTGTGAAATTGTACGTCGAAGCGTGCATGCAGTACTGAGGAGGTTAAAATAAATAACTGTGAACAGGTAACTGCGATTAACCAATAGCATAAGTTTGATTGAATTTTGCTAGAAAGGGCTTCCAGTCCACATATAAACGTGGTTATCAGGTTTTTACCGGTGTGCTGGATGGGTCAGAATCAATTATTTGTGTGGTTACACCATATAACCACTATGCTGCAAAGGGTTAACTAACGTGATATTCAATTGAAATTGGTATCAATCCGATGGAAATACATACATGAACTAGATGCCATAGACATTTTTCCTTATATCATTTGATTCCAAATTATTCAAACAAGAACGAAAATTCTGATTACAGGGTTTTATTTATATTTTTTCAGAGTAAATTAGCATACTGCAAAATCTCAGACATTTTCCCTTGATATCAATTGAAAAAAAAATCCTTCTTTCATAATTTTTCAGTATGCTGATGTCCGAATGCTTTGCAAATACTACTTATATATTATTGAAAACATTGTGATCAATATTTTTGTAGCTTAACGAAATGTTTGCATTTTCCAGCAGAAAATATCGATACATTTTGAAATTTTATTTTTTTAAACTTGTTGCCATATTAGTTTGCAAAATGGGACTATTATTCACTATTAGTCACAAAACAGATTTGTGAACATTTGGAATTATTGTTGAGTTTCCCATTTTCAATGTTTATTTCTTCTGGTCCATTTATCATATTGAGGTATGGGGTGTGACAAAACATTTTGATATTTTTCAACATAAATAATTGGTTCAAAAAGTGAGGGGGCTGTGCTTCCCCAGGCACCTCCGACGCGCTGCCCCTATCAATAAGAAATTGGGTCCATATTGTATGTTAAATGTTTTGAGATTGTTTTTTTTAAATGGAATGGAAGTGAATCTATGCCTCACATTATCTTTGTTCTGCAATCCATCGTTATTCATAAATGTATTTTTATTACAAGCTTCTATTCAGTTTTTCGTTAGTTAGGGTCAAATCTTGCAAGTGAATTTCGAGCGACTTGTAGTCGTCCGATTGATTTTAAATTGCGCAGGTGTTCATAATTCTGGTGACAATGCATTATGGAATTTTTATTGGAGTGAAAAACGAAATGGCGGCTCTAATATGGCGGACGAGATTCGTAATTTGGATCCGAATTGATTCAAAATTGGTGTATAGTGGTTTTTGGAGTTGGAGATTATGACTTTTTTGCCAAAATTTGTGAATTGAAGATGGCGGCTCCAAGATGAGGGACGAGTTCTGTGATTATGGTATGATTTGATTCAAAATTGGTTTGTGGGTATTTTCGGGGTCGTAGATTATGAAATGTTTGTCAAAATTCATAAATTCGAGATGGCGGCCACAATTTGGAGGACGAATTTTGTGATTGGGGTCCAATTCGATTCTAAATTGATATGCGGGGATTTTCGGAGTCGGAGATTATGAATTTTTTGTCGAAATTCGTAAATTCAAGATGGCGGCCCCAAGATGGAGCTCGAGTTTTCTGATTATGGTCCGATCCGATTCAAAATTGGTATGCGGCAGTTTTTGCGGATGGAGATTATGAACTTCATGTCAAAATTTATAAATTCAAGATGGCGGCCCCAAGATGGAGGAGAGTTTTCTGAAAATTCAAAATTGGTGAGTGGGAGTTTTTGGAGTCGGAAATCATGATTTCTTTCAGCTCAAAACAGGGAAGGGACCTTGTTATAACGATGCTCTATTAGAAATGAACATATTGAGGCGAACTAACTGAAAAGCAAAGAATAAAATAACTTATAAAAAACTATTCAAAGACAAGCTTTCATTCAAGCCGTGTACTAAAAAGTATAAAATCAGTTTAAGATATCGCTGACAATGATTTGATTATTTTTTGTTAAATTATTTGGTTCTAAAAAGTTTGTCGCGCGAATTGTAATAAATTTAATACTCTGACAAGTCGTTACTTACCAACCAATCATTGTCCAATGAAATTAATTGGTACCTAATTTTATGACCACAACAAGGTTTTTAAAAATAAATAATTCAACAAAAAATTATCAAATCATTGTCAGCAATCACTTAAATTGATTTTATACCTTTTAGTAGACGGCTTGAATAAACGCTTGTCCTTAATAAGTTTTTTTATTAATTATTTTATTTAGTTTCACTTGTTAGTTAGTTCGTTCGTTAGTTTGGGTCAAATCTTGCAAGTGAATAATGACCGAACTCTAGTCGTCCGATTGATTTGAAATTTGACAGTTGTTCATAATTCCGGTGACAATGCATTATGGAATTTTTGTTAGAGAAAAAAACAGAATGGCGACTCCAAAATGCTGCTCGAGATTTGTAATTATGGCCCTATTGGTATTTCGCGGTTTTTGGGGATATTATGAATTTTTTGTCGAATTTTTTCAAATTTAAGATGACGGCTCCAAGAATGCGACCCACGTTGTGTGATTATGTTACGATTCGATACAAAATAGGTATATGGGAGATTTTCGGGGCCGGAGATTTTGGAATTTTTGTCAAAATTCATAAATTCAAGATGGCCCCCAAGAGGGGACAGTTTTGTGATTATGTCGATTCACAAAATGTTGGGGGTTTTGGTCGGAGATTTTTTAAAATTCATGAGTTCAAGATGGCAACTTCAGGAAGGCGGACGAGTTTTGTGATTATGGTCAGATTCTATTCAAAATCGTTGTGTGGGAGTTTTTGGGGTCGGAGATCATGATTTCTTTCAGCTCAAAACTTACAGGGAAGATATCATGATTTCTTTCAGTTCAAAACTCACAGGATAGAGACTTTGTTATAACAATGCTCTATTAGAAATTAACAGATTAAGAAAAAAATAAAATAACTAATACAAAAGCTCTAATTTAAGCCGTGTACTAAAAAGTATAAAATAAGTTTGGGGTCATCGTTGACAATGGTTTAATTATTTTTTGTTGAATTATTTGGTTTTATAATGCTTGTTGCGCAAATTGTAATACAATTAATACTTCGACAAGTTGTTACTCACCAACCGATCATTTTCCAATGAAATTAATTGGTACCTTTTTGTGAATACTTTGTAAAAATTAAAAACTTTGGCAAGTTCTTACTTACCAACCAATCACTGCCCAATCAAATTAATTGTTACTTACTTTTATAAACACTTCGCGCGACAAGCTTCTTGAAAATAATAATTCAACAAAAAATAATTAAATCATTGTCAGCTTTACCTTATTTTATACGTTTTAGTACACGGCTTAAAAACCTTTTTTATCAGTTATTTTTTTCAATGCGAGTAACACAGTATTCACCAAACACCATTAACATCATGATGGATCAAATACATGGGTCATCACTACATTTCATTGTGCAGATGTTCTTCATTTTTGCATTCATTAATACTACTTATTTCAGGCTGAGTAATACACGCTTTTTGTGTAACACGAGGGTCCCGTAAGGTAAATGGAGCTCCACTTGGGTAGTAGATCATCCAGAAAGAAAATTGCACTCTACTCCAGGTAGTATACAACAATTTTATTTCAACCTTTCAGTTATATTCATATTTACTATCTCATTGGAATTTCCTTTTGACTCGACGCCTAGTTTATCACGTTAAGCCCCGGTATGAGCGAGAAAGAATCGTTCTGTTGGGACCGGAGGAGTTTTTACTCAAAGCACTGGCTTTGTTAATTGAAATACCAGTACCATTAAATCTGAACAAAAAATAATTTTGAAATAAAATGGGACAGTTAATGGATTACACCCGGTCTGGACAAAAAAAAATACGAGCAGTTGGACCGCGTATCTCTAAGGTAGTGTTTATTTATTTTTCTAAAATCACAATGCCACAATAGTATATTATGATACAAGTGTATAAGTGAGCTTTAAAGCACGAGCAACGAGTTTGAGGGCACGACGCGGAGCGGAGTGGAGGAACGAGCCAGTGGTGGAAAGTGTATCAGCTCGCAGCAGGTTGCTTATATGTTGGCGCATATTATATTAGTGCATATAAGTTATTAGCGTGTTTCTGCATAAGTTTTCAGTTATTTAATGATTAGTTTTTATATTAATTATTATACTGCATTAGTTAATAGTGTGGCTAGTATTCGTGATAAGTACTTTTATTTGTAGTAAGTAATTAGCTTTTCAACAACTCTTCGGTTTTTTTTTTCGTTTTATTTATGTTTGTACATTTTGTTTATTTATAAATGAATGTAAAACATTTTTTTAATGCATACATATAATTTGTTCACATACAATGCAATATATTAAAAAAAAATCATGAATTATAATGTTGATATGTCATTTTAAACCATATTCGAAAATGATTAGAAGCTCCTATTTTCATTCATTAAATTTTGCATCTACTCGATTAATTTAATGTCATAGAAATATAATGTTTGGAAACTGAAACTAATACGTTTTATAGAAAGTTTGAAAGAAGAAGCGGTCAAGGTCGAAAACACACTTATGTTTGGGACTCTTTCAGTGACATTTTCAACAAATTTCCCACCTGTCAGTTTGAAATCCAAAATATGCAAATTGTAGATATTGATCTCTACTTCCAGATGCTGTTAACAAAATTTGAATACGACGATTTCCCTTAAATTGGCGCATTTTGCAAGATAAGCCCCTAAATTGTTTATAACGCGATTGTGCAAAAACTACACATCGGACAGAAACCATCTTGCGCACAGTTAAACTATATGTTATTATCTATTATTTTTCGCAAGACTGTCTAGCTTTAAATTTATAAAAATTATGAGTTTTTGAAAAATGGCCTCTTTTTAGAGGTTTGTGAATATTTTAGTCAAAACATCATAGCTTAAAGCATAGGACACAAACTCGCTGATTTGTGAAAACTAATAGGCATTGTTGTCTTTTCCATTTTTCCATACGAGAGAATACACTGTACCGTGGATTAATTCCATGTTTATCAAATGAATCATACATACATAGAGGCGGTTTCAGCTTTTTTGTGGAATAAAAATCTATACCTAAATTGTCATATTTTATAATTTCTGATTGTATTAAAAAATTTATTCGTAGTGTGAAAATAAATTCAATTTCATTCTGGCATCATACTTGGGAACAATTCAGTTTTCTTTACTATTTGCAGTAAGATTTGTGAAAATGAAAAATTAAAAACCATTCGTCAAGCATAATATTCCTTATGTTGTACAGGGCGATGAGGAAAAAATGGGAAAAAAGTTGAAATATGAAATTGGTCATAGGTGGCTATGATCCGAATTTCTGGATCAACATTCGATTTTGAACAATATTTCCCCATGAATTTGATCTGAGAAATAAAGGGATGGGATCATATTATTTTGAAAACAAAGCATGCTTTTCTATCTCCCTCGTATAGGGTCGTATAAAATTCAATTTGGGTATTTGCAATTCAGGTTTGGGATGAAGCAGAGGTTTTTATTACGAATGATTTTTTTTGAGAAATCAATAATAAAAAAGGTTTTCATATGCTGCGAACTTTATGCCGGAAACTGTATAAGAAGTGAAATACTCTTGGACAGACCGCTTCACAAAAAACAGTTCGCTTATCAAGTAGGCAAATCAACGATAAGTGTTCTATAATGCTTAGTTGAAACCATTGAAAAGACATACTTGACCAAAGAAATGGCTATATGTGCATTCATAGATATAGTGGGTGCTTTCCATAACAACTCACATGACTCCATCATCGTCTCTTAAAAAAAAGTGATAATTTTTTAGAATGTTTCTTGTTAACAAAATTCCACAAAGCGATTTTGCTGGGGCAACACCGGGGTTTTCATCTCGAACTATCTTTTGAAAAGTAGTACAGGTTATTTGCGTCTTTATTTGAGTGTGAAAATAGCTTCTATTTTCTCTTTATTGATTCGCCTGAATATGCAACCATACATTTGATACAGAGTGGGCCATTGAAAACGAAACAGCGGCTCTGTAGGTCGGCAGAACCGAATTATATAAAAACTCTCGGAAACGTCAACTACATTTTCAAGGGGGACATCGTTCGCGATGAAATTCACCCGAAATACATTCCATCCCTCGGAGCTGTGACCCCCACCCCTAAAATCTTAAATGGCAACATATGGCAAGTGATACCTCATATCAAAGGTATTTTCCTTCTTAATATCAAACAATAAAAATAAATTAATTCTATCGATTCGTTTTCGAGATATAGGAACTCGAAGTTGGGAAATCACTTTTTATTCACTCAATCAATAAAAATAACATCTAACAATGCAACTGTTTGAAGATAATTATCATTGTCGAAGAATTGAATAATCTAACTGTTTACCAACAAATAATATGCAATTTCGTTTCAAATTTTTATTTCATCCTCATTTACTTGATCGAACAATTTTTAGGTTCTTAAGAATCGATAAAAAGACGTTTTCTCGAATTCGACTCAAATGCGAGTACAACAAAAACATGTATGAGATAATTTTTTTCGCCAAATCGCAATTGTGGACGTCCATCAGTGTCAAACTGATCTTTGATTGAACGACATTAGAGTGAATTACTTGCCTAAGGCTGCTGAATATCTTTCCGCAATAATGGTGTATACGATCGCGGAAAGAGTTGAAATAATAACATTTTTTTTTTAAATTATGAATGCGGTAACCGTACAAGAAAATTGGCTAGTGTTACCAATATCAGTAGAACCAGTATCCGCCGAATCCTGAAACATCATAAATTCCACCCCTACAAAATACATTTGGTACACCATTTGAATGAAGATAATTTTGATAGGCGACAGGAATTTTGTGAAATTATGACTACGAGAATAGATGCTGATGAGAATTTCCTTTTCAACATCTGCTTTTCTGATGAGTCTACATTCTTATTGAATTCGACTGTGAATCGTCATAATTGTCGTTATTGGTCAGATGCCAATCCACATGTATTCCACGAGGTCCATACTCAATGTCTGGGCTGGTATTTTTGTGGATCGTTTGATTGGACCAGAATTTTTCGACGGTAACATGACAGGATAAACTTATTTGGAATTATTGAATGAATTTGGTTATCCACAATCAGTAGACATCATTGAAAATGACGATCGTTACCATGAAGACCACTCGATATTTCAACAAGACGGGGCCCTCCACATTATGCACAGCCTGTTAGGGCGTTTTTGGATAGAATGTTTCCTGGAAGGTGGATTGGAAGAAGAGGCTCTATAGAGTGGCCAGCCAGATCTCCAGATTCAACCCCACTCGACTTTTTCCTGTGGGGTCACTTGAAAAACAAAATATCTGCAACCGAACCAGAATCTCTGGAAGATTTACGAAGGAGAATTATTGAAGAATGCCGTCGAATAACGCCGGAAATGCTACGAAATGTGAGGTACTATTGTATGGACATGGGTGGTAGACAGTTTGAACATTTAGCTCATTGACAATAATAATTATTGCGACAGTTGCTGTATCAGATATTGTTTTAATTGATTGAGTGAATAAAAAGTGATTTTCCAACTTCAAGTTCCTATATCTCGAAAACACATCGATAGAATTAATATATTTTTGTTGTTTGATATTGAGAAGGAAAATACCTTTCAAATGAGAAATCACTTGCCATGTGTTGCGATTTAAAAATTTAGGGGTGGCGGTCACAGCTCCGAGGGATGGAATGTATTTCGGGTGAATTTAATCGCGAATGATGTCCCCCCCGAAAATATAGTTGATGTGTCCGAGCGTTTTTATATAATTCGTTTCTGCCGACCTACAGAGCCGCTGTTTCGTTTTCAATTGCCCACTCTGTATATACTTCATAAGTAAGTAGAAGGAAATGTATTGAATTGATATTGTGTTGTTACGGAAATGCATGAGTCCACCCCTGCGTTGTTTGTAACCAACGATAAGTTGTTTACGACCGTTGATCTAGATTCGTCAACCAGTCCGTCTGGGAATTCCGATACGAAACATCGAATGGTCTCGATATTTCCAAGAAAATAGTCGAGGTCATTCTCTGGAGATCGCCACTCTTCTGGAGGATTCGGCCGTGCTATATAAGCGGGTCGCACGCGACAGACGAACAGTTTTTGAATATTGTTGAACAGAGAAACATATTAATTCATATCAGCGAAGTCAAGGTTAATTTTGATTTAGTGCAGTGCGATCAAATATTGAATCGCCAAAGTGTATTATTGTGTTGTGTTTGAAGTGGAATAAAGGGATATGAAATGAAAACATATTCAAATAAAGCATATTCAAATAAAAACGAACCCCAGTTTCATCTATGCACTCTGCTTCTCACTGGAATTCATTCATGCAGAATTTCAAACAATAGGGAAATAATATTCGAACCTATATGGAACTGAAACATTCAGAGCACGTCATATATGGCATTTCAGGCATGATTGGTAACAGGAAATGATGAATTCAACGGCTTGCTAGTTCGAGAGACACATTGAATGATGTTACGCTGAGCATAGTTGCTTGAATTCAGATGCTAATTTCCATGTGAAATTCATTGTATGATACGTTATTCCACACCGGAGCTGTGTTTAAGAAATATTTCACTTATTGAGCAACAAAGAATTCAACGATCACCTTATATATATATATATATATATATATATATATATATATATGTCCGCAGAATTATAAGAAAAACTACCCCTGAATGGGGATGGATTGGAATTTTCAATATGGTAGCACGAAAGCATTCCTTCATAGATGTCAATTTTGCATTATGATCTTGATAATCGCATTAAATGTTATTATATTGAAATCGCTCATTACATGACAAGAAATAGAAAATATCGATTACACCCTGTATCAACTGAGGCAATGCTATGGTGGTCGCGTAGAATTATTCTAATATACCCTAGGTGTAACATACTGGAATTTCATCAAAATTATATCCATGCCTAGAAACCCCTTTATATGTATGTATGTATGTTTATTGACATGATATGGTACAGTTACAAGTTAAAATTCAGAACATTTCAATAAACACATATAAAACAGAAACTATCTGGGCCACAGTTTGTACGTGGTGAGGTGATTAAAAATAAACAATTAAAATGTATAAAATAAATTTAGTACTTAAACCTAAACTTATCTAACGAATATCCATCGAAAAAATTCAGTAGATGATATGATGATTCAACATGTAACAAAAAATAAAAAAGTGATTTCACATATCAATAAAAATCATCATTGTATAACTATGGCATCACAATTAAAACACGTAATCAGTTAATTTTTAATCAAGGATTGTCAATTAATTCATGTACCTCTCTTCTTGACATACTCATTATATAACTTTTTACTTCAGTCTTAAATATTTTGACTGTATTTTCCTTTTTGGTACTATCTGGCAAGGTGTTGTATAATTTAGTCCCTGAGTACAAATAACTTCTCTGTCCGATGTATTTGTTCATAATGGGTGTAACATACTTTGGTTTGTTTCTAGTTTCATAGACATGTGTACAACTGTGTAATGCACCTCTGTTTGAGTATTGCCTCATATTAACGTGCAAATAGTATATCTGTCGGATATCTAATACTTTCGCTTTGGCAAAAAGTTGATCAGTAGGATACTTATGGTGCTTGTTCAATAGTAATTTCAAAAATGTATTTTGCGAAACCTGTATTGCATTGAAACACCTCCCCAACCTATGATTACATAACTCAAATGTGATTCCACCAAACTCTGATAAACTATTATTCTTTCTTTTTTATTCGAGAATTCAACATTTTTTTTATATCTACATATACACCTTAATTTTTTTGATAGGTAGTCCACATGAGTTTTCCATCTGAAAGTACGATCCAACATTATTCCCAAATATTTAATTTCATTTGCTGGTCTTATTGTGAAAGAATTTTGTATGGTTATATCATAGTTTGGAAGAGCTGTCTCAAGGCTACCGAAAGGTAAGTAAACCGGTTTTATTGAAATTCACCGATAATGATCTGTAGTCCGGCCAGGTTTTTATTTGGGCAAAATCCCTTTCAATTTTAATTTTCAAATTGTATCAGTTTGTGTCCTTATAGATAACCACAGTATCATCGGCAAAGCTGATGATTTGACCCTCTTTCTCCAATGAAAATATGTTATTCATATAAATAGTGAATAACAAAAGACCCAACACCATTCCTTGAGGCACACCACATGATATTTCCTTTGTTTCGCTAATTTTATCATTCATTTTGACCTGTTGTTTTCGGTTTTTCAAATAACTTTCAAAAAAACTATGTGCTGGACCTCTTATTCCCATGTCCCTTAAGGTTTCCAGTAGAATGGAATGGTTGACGGTGTCGAAAGCCTTTGCCAAGTCTTCATCTATGCATCCGTAAATAGTGTTTGCTAATAAATTTATTGCATCTTGAGTTGACTTGTGGTTTCTGAATCCGAATTGAGAGTTTGAAAGTGATGTTTTTCCAGGAATTCGTTTACTCTAGCTTTCACAATCTTTTCTAGTACTCTAGCCAGGCTTGTTATCAGTGAAATTGGTCTGTGATTCGCCACATCATTTCTATCCCCAGCTTTGAAAATTGGTATTACAATACTGTTTTTGAATGCTATTGGAAATTGCCCTGTCTCGAGTGAATTGTTGATTATTGCAGTTATATAATCTACTATAACTTTGAGTGTTTCAGCACTGATCTCTTTGTACCCAGGGTTTTTCTTGGGTTTCAGGTCGTATTTGATAGTTCTTTCCACCTCACTTTCAGTTGCTGGATTCAAAAATAACGAGTGGCAACTCACAGTCCTCTTTTCTTTATAGTTATGAGGTCGATTGATTTTACTGGCTAAATTTCACCAACATCGATAAAATATTCATTGAATATATTTGCCTCATGCTCTTCTTCGCTGATTAACTGGTCATTGTATTTGATACTTTGAATCTTTTTCCTTTCGCTTTTGGAAACAACCTCATTGACTAGTCTCCATAATTTTATCGACGAATTTTTTTCTTTTTCCACCTTTTTGTTGTATTAATTTCTTTTCGCTTTCTTCATTAATTTTTCTGTTGCACTTTTACAATTCAAATATTCCATTTTTTTTGGATTATTGTTAGAATTTTTTATTTTTCAACAAATAAATTATTTTTTCTGTTAACAGATTTCACCAGCGAGGGAGTAATCCATGCTTTTCGTTTTTTTTATTATGTTTTATCCTTGTGTGAATAGTAGATTGTTGTATTGCTTTCTGTATAATATTTATTAATTTGTTTGTTTTGGTATCAAGATCTGGTTCCAGAAGGATGTCATTCAAGGGGGCGGATTGAATATTTGTTAATAGTTTTTTGTTATCAATGTGTTCAATATATTTAATGTTATAATTGTTATTTTTCCTTTTTATTTTGGTATCGAGAACGAGTTGCAGTAAAGTAGTATGATAGTCAGTTATAGATGTGGCGATTGCCAACGGTAGTATGGTATCATAATTATTTGTATGAATAAATATATGGTCCAGACATGTGTGTGAATCATTTTGTACTCTAGTGGGAATATTGATTGCTGACCTGTAACCATGTTCACTCATGATATCAAGATAGTTTTTTGTTTCCTTTGTTTCTTTTAAAATGTTAATATTAATATCACCTAGAAAAAATTTATAGTCACATTTTTCGTTATTTTAGTCTAAACTTCTTAATAATTTAGAAGGGATCTGTAAAATTATTATTAAAGACTTTTTTTTTTTGATTGTAACTGCCCTCATTATAAAAAGTTATATATCCATCAATATTGAATACATTAATATCAGGTATCTGCCTTGTTTCGGTTAAAACTATGCAATCAATACTGCTCTCTGGGCTTTCGACAAATACCAAAAATTCATCTAGATTGCAATCTAAACCACGTATATTGCTGTTTACAATTTTAAAATATGGGCTAATCTCATTAATTTCCAGTACTTGTTTCAATTCCTCAGATGTTTTAAGGTCATATGTTTCAATTTTTTCAACGACAAAAGTCTTTTATATATGGGTCTATCACAATAAATAATTATACTAATCAACTAATTATTCTTAAAAATAGAAATGAAGAATATCGATATTAATCATAGTACTAATATTCAAAAAATAAAAATAGGATTGAAATTAAAAATGAAGGAAATTGCGCTTTTTGTAGATGTATTTATGCTTTATTTTGGGATCTTAGGGATGGCTTCCTATCTTTAGGATGTTGTAAAACTGAAGAATTTATGTCTTTGTTCTTCTTTCTTATCTTCTTTTTTATTATTTTATCTTTTGTTTGTGCCTCTTTCTATTGGTCCTTGTGGTTTGTGGTTCTGCATAGCTCTTGGATGGTGTTTGGGGCTCGCTCGATTGTCTTGCGAAGAAGCTTTGCTCTTTCCTTTCTTCGATTTCCAGTAGATCTTCGACTGTGAATATCTGGTTGTTTCTATATAGTTTTTCACCCTTGATGTGACAGCGGTCTTGTGTTGTATTCCTGATGTCCTTCAAATGATTTCTAAAAATTTCGTTTCTTTCTTGTTCTATTTTTGTCAAATCTGGAACTATGCTAATATTCGTACCCTTTAGTTCCTTATAATTTTCTAGAACGGTTGTTTTTGATTGATATGGAATGAATTGTACTTCAATTGGACTTTTGTCAGATTTTCCTATTTTATATATATTATTGATTTCGCAGTCACTGATTGTTGTGCCCAGTAGAGTATTCAAATTTCCACAGAATCTTTTCACTGGTATTCCATTTTCCTCATTCCGTATGCCAAAAATCATGATGTTATTTTTTTTTGACCTCTCTCCAGTCTTTCTACCCGTTTTTTGAGTTCCTTATTTTCTTTTTCTAGTGTGCGTATTTTCTCTTTTGATATTGTTGCAATTTTCAGTTTAATGTTTACCTCACTTGCCTGTATACTCTGTTGCAATTCCCCTTTACTGATCAGAATTTCTTTTCTCAGAGCTTCCATATTCCGCCCTAATCTGGCAACTCTGTTTCTTGGCTTTGCACCATGCACATTTGGCTGATGGTCAGATTTTGGGATTGCGGTTATGTTATGATTCTGATTTTGTGTATTAAGCTGACTTTGGTTTAGATTATATTGATTTCACTTACATTGACACTGTAATTGTTAGTGGTGGGTTTCCAAGTGTTTTTGTCTATGTATTTCTTTTTATCACTGACTTTTGCACGTCTTTGGATGGAGTCAACTACAACTACCCACTTTGTATCAAGCCACGTAGTCCTTTGTATGCTATTTTTTGTATGAATTGCTCTTCTGTGAAACTTTTCCTATTATTTTTTCGAAAATAGGTGTTCGAGCTCAATTTTCCTTTCCAAAAAATATCACATAAATGAAGATATTTCAGCTTTATAGAGTAATTCATTCAGAATAAGTTTATATGTTTTCCCCACATTTCATCATATTAACAATTACAAGACCCGAGTTCAGTTTCAGTTCTGGATTCGACAAAATGAAAGAGGAGTACGAAGAAGAGAATATTTCATCTCTGGACCTGAAAATGAAATAACGAATTTTCATCTCGTTTCCCCATTCTCGGAAACAATTTCATACGTCGCATAGAAAGTTCTCATTCGGAATACAAAAATTAACATACAAAAAAGTGCAATATACTGCAGTCTCTCCATATGTATGCATATATTTCTACGTGTCTGAGCGATATAGATCGCAATTTCCGGCAAGCTTTGAATTCGATTTGATACAGCAACTCCACTGAATAGCAGCTACACAATACTATTGCTACTTGTGGCAATAGACGGGAGGTTCTACCCTATTTTTGGGACCCACGAGCTGAAAATGTGATTATTGCTGATTGACTGCTTGGTGATGGTATATCACGACAAGCTCTATTCATGGAAAACTAAACATGACGCGATTCTGAAAATTTTCAAGAAATATATTAGGTCTATCGAGCGAAATATATTTTGTTTTCGGGACTCTCACAAGTTTCTTCTTGATGTGCCATATCAGAATTGAAAAGTGTGACTGTGTGCACGTATCGATATAATCGATGGAAGAAAATTGTATTTCGTGCATGAAATAATTTATTCGTAGCGCTTTCGACCGTTAGGTCATCATCAGTGCGTACCTGAAAGTAAGTACTATTGTTAGAAAAAAGTTACTGAAAAGTTTTATTTTTGAGAAAGAAAATTGACTAATTTTAAAAGTGAGGTTACTTACTCGTCAGGTGTACAAGAAGCCGAAAAGACCATAAAACATCTCATGATCAATGAAAATTGTATAGGTTTACATAACATAAATGTTAAAATAAGTATTCTAGGCCAGGATGACACTAGAGATTAAAATTTTTCCCTTTTTTCTCATTTCTTGTAAGAAACCATTATTTTGGTGTGATAGCTGGACCCAAGTGACGAAATTGACAATTGACAAGTGAACGATGAAGTAGAAAGACATGGAACACAAAATCATGGAGATATCATAATGAAGAAAGGAATATCCCTGTCATACGAAAACACACTAGAAGATGATCAATCTAATGGGGACTGTCATCTGTCAAATATGTTCCAGTATTCCAAGGAAGACCAGACAAGACTCTTAATTCTCACATTTAAGTCATCGTAATTGAATATAAGTTCAAGGGAGTCTAATTAGACCTGTCCTAATCAAAACAAACAATTGAATCATTAAGACAATAAATTTAAATTTTTCTTTATAAAAATAAAAATCCTTATCCACCATGGCTCAGTTGAATCGCAACTGGGGGATAGGAAGTGTGATACAAGTCTAATGGGAACTAGACCCAACTTCACAACTCCCACAGCTGGAGTAAAACACAGTCTAAAAGGTGATAATCCAGAACCTGACTTGTGTTCTCAGTATGGAGAAAACTGAAGAAGAGGCTGGCAAATTGCAAAGAGATACAAGTAAAATCATCATAGAGAATGGAAATTGAAAATTATTAGCATGATTATCAAGAAAACTAAAATGTAAATTAGGGCAAGAGGCTAAGGAAGTTAAATATTCAATTTAGACGTCTATGAAGTGGAATATGGATCTATTTAAATTGACTTGCGTGTTGAGACAAAGGTTATTGTTGAGTATTTCTTTACTTATGTGTAAATCTTCAAGAAGATCTAATCTATTATAATTTTTGGACCTAACTTCATGTAAGATCTGTGAATTTCTATTTGGACTATAATTATGATTGTTAAATCTTAAATGATGACCGAAAGCTGAAACTATATTACTATTTAAATGTTTCAAAATACGAACTTTCTAAGGTCTACAAGTTCTACCAGGAAAAATGTAAATTCATTGTCCATGGACACTACCTTAATGATTCAATTTTTTGTTTTGATTAGGACAGGTCTAATTAGACTTCTCCCTTGAACTTATATTCAATTACGATGACTTAAATGTGAGAATTAAGAGTCTTGTCTGGTCATCCTTGGAATACTGGAACATATTTGACAGATGACAGTCCTCATTAGATTGATCATTTTCTAGTGTGTTTTCGTATGACAGGGATATTCCTTTCTTGTTTCTGATATCTCCATGATTTTGTGTTCCATGTCTTTCTACTTCATCGTTCACTTGTCAATTGTCAATCTTGTCACTTGGGTCCAGCTATCACACCAACATAATGGTTTCTTACAAGAAATGAGAAAAAAGGGAAAAAATTTAATCTCTAGTGTCATCCTGGCCTAGAATACTTATTTTAACATGTATGTTATGTAAACCTATACAATTCTCTTTGATCAAGAGATGTTTTATGGTCTTTTTGGCCTCTTGTACACCTGACGAGTAAAAACCTCACTTTTAAAATTAGTCAATTTTCTTTCTCAAAAATAAAACTTTTCAGTAACTTTTTTCTATCAATAGTACTTACTTTCAGGTACGCACTGATGATGACCTAACGTTCGAAAGCGCTTTGCTACGAATAAATTATTTTATGCACGAAATACAATTTTCTTTCATCGATTATATCAGAATTGTCCGACGTTGGCGGCCACTATAGCAATGACGCCTTTGCAACATGGAGAATCGCTCTGCGTTTCGTATTCCAGCCCATACCCAGATAGCAGCACACATACATCCTATGGATATCTATGATGGATATAATGGACATCCATAGGATATCTGGTGGAGGATGGGGTATATCCTATGGAGATCCATAGGATGTGACAGTGTAACCTTTTCAGGTCTCCTATGGATACCCGTGATGGATATCCATAATATATATGTTAGATATTTGCTGGGTATATACTATGGATAACTTGAGGATTCCCAAGCAGGTATATTTCAGAGGGATATACGATGGATATCCTTAGGATGTGTCACTGTGCCCTTTTTGGATCTCTTAATTATATCTTCTAGGGCTGAAGCATATTCACTGGTAGTTACTATGTAATTTCAGGATACGTCAAGATCCACTGGTGGGACCTTTCTCTGGAAATCAATGAATATCATTATTATACTGATTTGTAAGACCTGAACTGAAGAGCCTGCCAAATCGATTAAAATTCATTTCAAGCAACTATATTAACAGGAGAAGAAAAATCGCTTTGGAAACATTTTTTATTAAATACTGAATAAAAATTGTCGACTCGAAATTTTCTGTTTGAAAACATTCTAATAAATGAAAACCATAATAAATAAAAATTGTCGATTTGAAATCTTCAGTTCCTTCTTTCGGTGTTCACTCCCACACCTTTCTTCGGCTCGTCTCAGCCAGTTTTTATTGATTCCTTGGTTACTTTTCTATCGGGGGACTTCTTGCTTTCAACTGCATCCATTAAAATTGAACAATTAATTTTACCCTCGAAGGAAACTTCATTCTTTTTGGACGAGGTTCCGCTATTTTCAGTCAATGCTTTGCCGTGCTTTCCCGGAATATAATGTTGAGACCTCTCGTGAGGTTTGGATGGAGAGGGATTCTCAATCGTTCTCAAAATGAAATCAAGAAAATTAAGAAAATAGCAATAATTAATGGATATACACTGGAACTCATTGATAATCTCTTGAGAAAGAAGCGTTTCACATGTTTAGTGAATGAAACCATTCGTGAGAATCTCTCTCAATCCAAGCCTCAAGAGTGGTCTCAACACTATATTCCGGGATATCAATCTCCAAGCAGTTCATAGTGATAGAAATAACTTGCAAACGTTATTAGGAAATCCGAAGGACAGAAATGTCATATCAGATAAGTCGGGAATTTTTGAAACTAGTCAAAATTGTGACAAAGTCTATTATGGTCAGACAAAACGTTTAATTTCCAAAAGATTCCACGAATATTTGGTCCATGCTACTTACCGATGGGAGAATAAGACCAGGGTGGCTGACCATATGATAGAATCTTGTCACAAAATTAACGTTCATAATTTGAAAATGACCAAATCGGTCAAGGACACTAGAAAATTGGACTGCCTGGAGAGTATAGTTATCCACAAAAACACCTACTTGATGGGGATAATAGGCCTATGTATTAAACTCTGTTTTCTTTGATCCTCATGAAACCATCAAGATCCCATTAGCGACTTGAGGAGCAGTTATTAGTATAAGATAACTCAATTGGAACAGCAGGTATAAATTTTAAGATAATGTTACAATTTATTTAGTGTAGTTAAGCTACTGATGATGATAACTTATTTATCGAAATGAGCATATAGGTGTGAAGTGAATAAGTCTGGTGAAGGGGTTACTTGTGCAATTTTGTGATCCTTCCAGTAGTAATACATCAACACTTATTTTCTAAACGGGCATTATTTTGTTTGCAGACCATAATTAATATTCAACCCCAAATGGGCTGGGACGAACCATAGATACTCCAAACTTTTGGTTCTTACTAACTGAGCTTGGAAAAAATGCTTCGTTACAAAATCTCAGAGATGTGGTTATCTAGATACCGAATGGTCTAGGAAGGACGAGTGGAGAGCTATCTGTAGTGAATCAAGTGGAACCTCCTGGTTTTGAATTATTATTAGGTAATAAAGAATGGGCCAGAAGTCCTAGGTGTCATCGGAGGCTACGGCCAGATAAGCCTGCGTGGTGGTGTTACATCTGAGGCCGAAGGAGACAAGTTATGTCCATAAAGGGTTCTCTCCACGTTCCCGACTGGGAGATAATTTATTTAACGAGTTTTTTCGCCACTGATTTCGCCCATACGTCAGTTGCAATGTGATCTCAAACAATAAACTTTTTGTTCATATGCTCACGTATTCACAGCGTGCGAGTTTCATCCCGAAATCTCGGTATCGTATTAATTATTACTCCAAAAGTTCAAAACCTAGTACTAATGTAACGTTTGCTTTTCTCGAAAGGTGTATTTGACTAATGTCTACACGATAATATGAAATATAACAGTAATAGATTACATAACAGCAGAGGAAAACATCTAAATCTGATCAGATGTACCCTGGTGAGGTTACGACACTGCCATAAGTAATCCTTTTACTTCCACTGCTCCATGGATTCTCTGTTTCTCCACTTCGGGATATTATTTGAATATATTTTGATATTTGGGCACATTCAGAATGGGCAAAATAATTGTCTGACGCAAAGAATTAGAAACATGATTCGAGTTGTTCCATCATAATTCAAGAATGCCAATAAAACTTGGTGCACTTCTTTTTGTTCTTATTCTTATTATTCTCTATCTAGCACATTACATAATAGAGAAACAGAAGTGATACTTGCATATGTGTTGTTTTATACTAGGTTCGGTTTTATGAATTATTCGCGTGTATCTGTTCAGATTTTGGAACACAGCGTTGAATATTGACAGGAAGTTATAAACAATTCGAAGTGTGAAGGTTCGATATTTATTAGGAAGGAAAGAAGTTGTCATTCGTCCATTTCGGTAACTGGCTTCACTGAATGAACTCGTGGTGATAGATGACTTTCCTATGCCGTCTCAATACAAAGAAGGAAAGCTTTGCTTAGAGGTGAAGATAAACTCAAAAAACTATCTAGAAGAATACATGTAAACTATATTTTGGTAACTTCTGAGCCGAATATAATAATTTTTTGAATTCAAAATTGGCTTCATCAGACATATTTTACAAATTTTTTTCTTCTGTTGTTTGATGCTATAGTTCTGCCAGGTTTTAAGTTTGAAGAATTTTTTGTTTTAAGCACTTCTTTTTCCGTCTTACGATTTTTCGTCTTACGATTTTTCGTTTCACGAATCATTGAGTTTAGCAATATTTTACGAAATTCACTAGAATCTGCTAAGTGAAGGTAACGTCTAAGAGCGTTGATGAACAAGATAGAATGGCTGAATTAGGTATCATTGGGAGGGAAGAAAATCAGAGGATCTCTAGAGCCAAGGAGGTCCTAGAACTCTAAACAATTTACCATTGGATTGGAATCAACTATTACTTGTTGGAATAGGAATGCCGATGAAGATCTTATATGAGACTTTGTGAACGGAGAAGTATCATCGGGTATCTTGGTGAATATGTCCTAGCATACACTTTCAATGAATGCTGGCGAGCGGCAGTCTATGTTGGGGGAGGAGTGGAGATGTTTGACGACGACTTGTAGACATATGTCTCAAACATTTATCTCATCTCATTCAATGACTACGGTTGAATCTAAGATTAGTGCATGGCTGTCAAAAACATTTCTCCAGCCTTCATGGAGTCCTCCAAATCTGCCTGAGGATCTTTGACCACTCTAAGGGCGTATCTTATGTTAGGGTGCTTGTTGAGCATTTTCAGGGGTTTTGTTTTCCATTGCCTGAAAAGGCAGACGTTGTGTCATCACATCCGGTTACAGTATGCACGAAGAATAGGTGCTCAGCCAGGAGATGATTGAGGGTGGTGCTTGTTGGTTGTGGAACAGCTTGTTGGGTACTAGGTTTGGAAAAATACCCTTAAACTAACTGAGAGGACTAGGAGGTCGATATCCTCGCCCTGCTCTTCTGCCAAGAAAATGGCAGTTGCGACTATAAGTCGGTCCGCGTCATCATTTGCCTTGCACGATGCAATATCACATTCACCAATTTTTTCCTGAGCAGATTGATGAGACGGCTTTTGTTATGGTCATTCGGAAGGAAGTGTTGGAGACATAGCTGCAGAGAACTTCCACAGCAAATTTCTTTGTGGTCCACCTAATACTCCCAGCAATTCTGAAAAAGGAATTTTTTTGCATTGATCTATCTTCTACAAATGTGAAGATTGTGAGATATTTGCGAAAAATCGCAAATTTCGTAATTTTTCAACTTGTTCTAGTTTCTCACCCTTTGATCCTACTTTGAGAAATTTTCAAAGGAATGTATAGTAAATTTTGTCTTTTTCAACTTTTGTATACGATGGTATTTTCGATAGAATGCATAGTTTCGAAGTTACGAGCAAAAACTGAATGAGTAGCGAAAATTTCGATGTTTTTACGAATACGCTTCAGAAAATTTTGTCAGACAATCTCAAATTTGGATTCAGCACATATATAACATATTGAATCGCAGCAGAGAAACCGACTACTTGTATTTTGTCCACGAGATGGACTTTTTCGCTACAGTTTCCCTAGACCATTTCAAGATTTGCGGTAATTGGTGATGTAACAAAATCTTAGGAACACCCTGTAAGAAGATATCGCGGCTCCCAAAGAGAATTCTCAGTACCTAAGGGCTCTTTGAAGGGGGCATAAACCGTTAAATTCATTAAAAGATTTCAACAATAGCAGTTTTCAGAAACATTGCCATATGTGGCACAGGGCCGGGAAAAAAAAGCCAAAGGCAAGAATTAGTATTTTTCGTAGAATTGCACATCTGCAAGCTTTCGTGACCATCTCGGGAGCAAATAAAAATTCCAAGCAGGGGTCCAATTTGGTGTGACGAAAAACTCAGAAAACACAAACCCCTTGTAAAACAATTCGTATTGTTTTGTCACGTACGAATCGAACCTCCGCAGAATGGGAATTTTGCTAAGGAATATCGTATCGCTAGCCCAAAAGCGACCATTTGTAATCGATTTTTATGCGACGGGAAAATTGTTTGATTTCATTGGCGAAATGAATTAGCACCCACATGAACAATTATTTGTATTTAGACAAAGGGCTTATTAGGCTGCAACGAGTTAAGGGGGAGTTTTAGATTGCTTTTCCTCCAAATGAAAACCCGAAACTCTAGTTGTACAGGGCAATCACTTTTAGCAGTCTAAAGGAGATAATTATTGATAGAACATGAAAGAGTCGAATTAAGAATTCCATAAGTTCGAAGTCGTACCGCGCGAGTAACGGGGAGGCGCCACGTCTCGGATGACAAATATCCCGTGATATCCCCACCTACGTCTAAGATTCGGATTGGTCAACAGAGGCATAACGAATTCGTTTACGATTTTGCAAAGTACCACCCCATTGGTTCGGTAATTATGCCAGTACGATTTGATTAGACTAGGGGTGGAATTTACTTTTATTGCCAGCCAAAATTTTGCCGTAGTAGGGTTTTTCAGAGAAAATCTGGTAGTTGAAATTGGACGAGGTAAATCCTCGCAGAAAGATAGTGAGTTGGTGTTTCATCGTTGCTCGAGTTAGTTGACTTATCAGAAATTGTAGACAAGTCAATAAGTTCCTTTTTTCGGTCGAACTAGAGAACAGTCAAAGATACGGGTGAATTAGCGTCGACTCGTCGAGTTCAGATGATTTCCAAATTTCGCTCACCGGTAACTGTGGAATTCTTTGTTCGGAGTAGAATTGTTCAACTGTTGAAGTAACGGAGCTTTGTGAGATTTAATTCCATAACCTATCGATATTAGAGTGTCCTTCAATTAACTTAGTTTGCTCACAAGTCCACTCAATTTGTTTAATGTGTTAAATACTTTATCTAGTTTTCATTTCATGCATTCCATTCACGTATTCATTCGCTCACCAAAAATTACTCTCAAATAAAAGCCATCTTCAGAATCAGTGTTTTATTGGGTATACTGGGGAATTGGGAAAGTGTGCTCCAAGGTAAGTGTCCCATATATGTGCTATCACACGTTCCTAGTATACGCTGAGATAATCACCTGTCGTCCTTCTGAAGCAAAGTGGCATATTTCGTAGGAACTCGGGGCAGTTCCAAGTTTGTTTGGGCCGCCGGGTATCTTTCAAAGGGACTCACATTAGGGCCAACCGACAGTGAGTTATTCAATAAAGTAAATCAAAACACAACGGTGGGTTACAATTGGGGGGGTAGTGTTATAGTGGAATGGTTTCAGGATGAATGCGAAAGTAGCGATATTGCGGTTTTTGAGACAAAAATAAGGTTTTATTCTGACCACCCATCTGATATTCAAGAACTAGTTTTTGCCCTTTTGCCTGGATATAATATAGGAGATAAAGAACTCAAAATATCTCATATTTATAATTTCCGCCATGAATAATTACTCTAGCTTTCATTTTCCTTTCCGAATGCAAAATTTCAACCAATTGCTTCCTATAAGAACTGATGGCAATTGCGATCCTCAGCGCTGGGAATTTTGTGGATAATTTGGCGACCTGCGTGGTCACCTAGCTGACAACACCGCAATAACAATTCAGCATTGCAGCTGATGGAAAGAATAACAGAAACGTTCATTGTTGCATTCAATTCTGCGCTAGTGAAGTCTGATTGAAATAGAGCTCTTGATCCTGACATTCGATAAATGAGGTTGCCAAGGCAACCAAATTGAATATGTCGAACCGCGAATGCCAATAAAATAGTTTCAATTAACCCATGTATCCACTCAACCTCATGAATCACTCAATACTTATGATATAATTTATTCGGTTGCTGATCATTCTGCGTAACTGATTAAAATTAACATTTTTTTTTCATATTTCTCAGAGGCAAGTTTACAGCCATTGAAAAACGTTTTCTCCAACATCATAGGTCGAGATATGATTAAGTGAAATTTTCATCCTTTCTAGGGTAGTACACGGAAAAAAAGGAACCCAATACCTAACGTTACTTACTGTACAGACATAAGGTATAATGGAAGAGCTTACTAGTCCACATAACTGATTAACATTAACATTTTTTTTTCATATTTCTCAGAGGCAAGTTTACAGCCATTAGAAAACATTTTCTCCAATATCATAGGTCGAGATATGATTAAGTGAAATTTTCATCCTTTCTAGGGTAGTACACGGAAAAAAAAGGAACCCAATACCTAACGTTACTTACTGTACAGACATATGGTATAATGGAAGAGCTAACTAGTCAACATATTTTCCCATAGTTTTAACCCGAGATACAAAAAACTTTAAACTTTGGAGGGTAGAAGTTTCGTAGACTATTTTCAGGAAGATTTCATAGAAATGCTACCTTTTGCGGTCGCTACCACTTCAGGACTTCTGAACCAAAATTATACCCGTTTGCCGTTCATGGTCAACATCCCGAAATACCTTCACTCCTTGTGTATGCGATGTTGCCGTTACTTAAGTAAAGAAAAGATTTTTACATAATCAAATGTTCTTGAATGAGTTTTCGAGTCGAAGTTGGAACTCATGTTTTTTCTGCATATAACTCAAAAGTTGTAGAGCGGCAAATTGTCTACAAATTCTTCCCTGAACTTATTTCCTATCAACGATAGTTTTCGCACAGTAGATAGCCAAACGAAAATTATTTACATGTAATGAGATAGATGCACATAACAGGTCAATTGACGTTGTGGGTGGTAGTGATGCCATATTGTAGCAGGTGTAAAAGTATTTTCAGAAGCGCTCAGGCCTCATTTGCTGAAATCATTCTACTTTGACGCTTGGTGTAAACAAGTCATTCCGTGCCTTCAAAATTCGCAAAATCAGCAACGAAGACTACAGTGAATTTATCA
Source organism: Gonioctena quinquepunctata (assembly GCA_018342105.1). NCBI lineage: Eukaryota > Metazoa > Arthropoda > Insecta > Coleoptera > Chrysomelidae > Gonioctena > Gonioctena quinquepunctata. The sequence continues at coordinate 935,532 of JAFIRS010000165.1, forward strand.
TATCTACCACCAACGTATGCCGCAGCCAGACAACACACTCTCCGAACTTATCATCGAGTTCAAACATGGCTTGGAATGAGCCTAGACCCTGGGGAATGTTGTTGGAAACAAACACAGGGTCGAGAACCAATCTCTAACACCGTGCCACCCGCAGCACCTGATTCAATGAAACTGCAATAAGTTTCATTAAATGTAAATGCAATGGAAAATGCGATGCTTCATGTGGTTGTCGAAAAGCTGGACACAAATGTTCCATTATATGTAGTCTTTGCGAGACCAAACGTGCGAAAATGTGTCAAAACAAATAGACAATATTGATGATGATGATAACAGAGCTGACGACATCTTTTTAGAAGATGAAACAGAAGAAGTTGAATGTGAGAGCGAAACACTGGATTGTGTACAGGTATTGGATGGAGTATTTGAACCAGGCCCATTAACAATAAGAAGAATAAAATAAATGATGTGAATTACTAATGAATTTCAACCTCTTACAATGTACATTACATAAAAAAATTGAAATAAATATTATCGATTTCGTGAAGAAATATTCAAATAAAGTAGTTATACCTTTCATTATTCTTAAAAAATATATTACATGTTTTTCCAAATCATTTCTAACCTTCCTTCGGGGTTTGACCAGTCATTCTTGAACATTCTTCCTCTCAAATTATTTCTGTAAATCACTCCACAGCTCTTCTGAATTCACCCTGATACTCATCCTCTATGTCTTCATTACCTTTGCCTATCTTCAACCCTCTCCTGGCCCCCGTTTATTGTGCCTCAATTTTTTATCCCCGCCAATGACCTTTCATTTTACAACAAATTCCTCCGGAAATCATCTCTCTGCTCCTCCTTTACCTTTCCACTGCCCTTGTTCCTTACCTCAGTCTCATTGTAAGTAAAGAATGTTTGTTTAGCTATCTACTGTGCGAAAACTATTGTAGATAGAAAAAAAAAAATCAAAATTTGTAGACAATTTTTCGTTGTACAAATTCTAATTCGACTGTTCTTCACGTAAGATCAACTGTTTTTGAATTATTCGCAGAAAAAGCATGCGTTCCAGCTTTGACACAAAAACTAGCATAAATATTGATTAAACAGAAAAAATATGCGAACATAATGAATGAAGTTGATTTGTTGAAAATATAAACAGGATGTTCATAAAATCAGATGTGGAATCATCTGCGACTGAAAGATAAACTTTAGTCACTATCTTCCATCGTCAAGATAACCTCTTGTGGGATATTCATGTTGAAAAGGGAATCATTCTCAATTGAATATTGATAGAAATATTTTTCTGTGAATTGAAAAATCCACGATTAAAATGGATTTTTCAATTTTTCAATTCACAGAATAATCTTTCTATCAATATTCAATTGAGAATGATTCCCTTTTCAACATGAATATCCCACAAGAGGTTATCTTGACGATGGAAGATAGTGACTAAAGTTTATCTTTCAGTCGCAGATGATTCCACATCTGATTTATGAACATCCTGTTTATATTTTCAACAAATCAATCTATCATACCCCATGACAGGTTCTAATGTCAGAAAACACTAATTTCAAAGTGCCTCTCCAAAAGAAATGATTCAAATTTTTTCCATCTTTGCAAAGTGGGATTGCTTCTTGAAAATGTGTTTCCCATTCCTTCCGGTCTTCCTGATGATCGTGGAAGCATGAAATAGATTTTCGCCAACAAAAATGTATTGAAGACCTAGTGAATGCGATGTCTCTCCTGCGTCAATGTTACGAATGATTTCTGGTGAGTACTCTCTTTTGGAAAACATTCTTCTTTGCCTCATTCATCTTCATGAGTTCTCAATCAAGACTGGAATAGAAAATCGAATAACTATCTGAATGAAAATGCAAATTTTCAATTTCAGATTTTTTATTTTGAGTTAGCACTTTTTCAGAATATCTATCAGATGTAGTTCAATGTCCAGCGTGGCTTTAGCCGGGGAAGTAGTTGTTTTCTGTTAGACATTCACAAAAAATAACTTCATTTTAATCGTGGATTTTTCAATTCACAGAAAAATCTTTCTATCAATATTCAATTGAGAATGTTTCCCCTTTCATAATGAATGAACATTTGTTTATCTAAAAAAAAATCTGTTGTATTTTTTGCGTCCGACAAACCGTTTAGGAGATATATGACAAAACGCATTTTCCAAGATGGCCGCTTTAGCACACCCCCGTGCCGCGTCAACTCAGAGTTATACTCAAGACCGACCCCCCTATCATTTGGAACAAAAAATATCGCCACTGTAACCTCATGCAAAAAAAAACCCTGCCGATTGTACCATCAATGAAATAATAGTTATTTATTGTGCCTTATTGGCCATATAAAACACGAAAGAAAAGCAATACGGGAGATCAGCTTGAGTATTCGCATTCCTTGAGTATTTTATTTACTAATGAGACATGAAACAAAATATTTTTTCCAAAGCTGGTATCTTCTAATGTCTTAGTGTTTCATTGACATTATAAGACGTTTGTAAACAAAACATCATGATTTTATAACATGTGAATAAAATAACTGATGTAAATTATAACTTTTTCACCGAAAAAGTTCATCACTGAAATTTCCCTAGTAGAATGAAACTGTAAATCAGCCATAAACTGAATAGGAACTGTGTTGGAAAAATAATAGGAATGAAACATAATCGCATGTTTCGAGGGATCCTTTGGTAATGAAGACTGAAAAAATCATTTACTGGCTTTAATCCGCTTAAGTCTACCCGAAAGCATATTTGGGCTAATCCGAATTTCATTTGCGTTTGTGCGTATTGTTTCCCCAATTCCTGAAATCAGCCAAGGTCTTTCCAATATCATATGAAGTAACCTATTTTACTAGTTGTTTTTTTTCTGTTGACTTTTGGAGTAATGGGTTGCATTGATATCCTTAACTTTACAAAATATATTATAGGTATATTCTTTCAGAAATGGACTTCTTGGATGGATTTTTTGTTTCTAGTTTCCCACTATTAAACATGTGGAACTTTCCTCTAATTGTTCAGTTAACTATTTTTCAAACCAAAAAAGCATCTATATCATCCCCTAGACATTCACAATAGTTCTTTGAATGCGTCAAATATCAGCTTTCACAAATATTTTTGTTATCTGGTAGGGTCTTCATATACGTTAAAATATATATCAATTAAATCTTGGCCACATTCTTCGAAATTTTTCATAATATTCGTTTTCAACCTCTTTCACGAAACGGCACTGCTGACTTGGTACAGAAATATGTCAATAGAAGAGCTGGACCGTGAAAAAATTATACTATAGATATATACCGGTTGTAGTTGTAGATTGTAGGGGGGTCGATATGGCTCTCCAGCACCTCGACCTATAAGTTCTTTCGGTCCCTTCATCTATTTGAGATGATGAATGATGAATTTTCACACGAGTTCCTCAATTCTTCTTCATTCATTTGATAAATAAATCCAAAAATGTTATTGAATTGCTCCAACCCCTTGAATCCTCCATTAAGAGATGATACGGTCGTATCTAGTATAGAGAAGAATACTTTTACTTCGTAATTCATTTCCGGGTCTGTTATTGGTTCGTCAGTACTTTAATAATCAAACTGCCGTTTTTCTTTGACGAACTGTTTGCGAAGATAAAAAATTTGGTTCAATTTATAATTCTTCGGCCAGCTCCCTGGCGTCTACAAAAAGTTCGTTAAATCCCTCATTATCTCTTGAGTAAGACATTTTAAACAATCTTCCAGATTTATCCTTTGATTCTGCATTAATTCACTCAGAGAATTTATCTTCGATCAAATATTGTACCAGATTACTACAGAGCATAAAAAATTGTCGTTTTGGATTTTTGTTGCGAGCGATCGAGCTAGGTGTGATGTACTGAAATCTTCTGAAGATGCGGATGCATCCATTACTTTTAAAAGAGCATCATAAACCTCACCAATGTGATATCTCAAAGGTTTCATAGCGTCTATTCTACTGGACCAGCGTGTATCAGATAGTGGTCTTAGAGTTAAATCTGTAAGGCACGTTTTCAAAATTGACCATATTTTGGTTGACGTTGAAAAAAACAGATATATCTTTTGTACAATGTCAAAGAATCCGGACACCTCAAAAGAAATTTTAGCAGCATCGTTAATAACTGAATTTGATGAGTGCGCCGAACAAGGAACAAAAAATGCTCGTGGGTTTATATTTGAAATTCTTGTTTGTGATCCACTGTGTATTCCACGCATGTTTGCTCCATTATCATACCCTTGTCCTCGCAAATCACATATACTTGAATTTAATTCTACTAATAAATCTGTCACAAAGTTATACAAGCCAGCACCAGTAGAATCAACTATAGGGCAAAATAAAATGGAAAATGTTCACGTATTTCAATTGTTTTCGTCAACTCGTTTGATGAAACAAACCTCAAAACTAATTGTTCCGTATGACTCACTTCCGGTGTACAGTCGAGGATTATAGAGTAATATTCATGTTTTCTTACTAGATCTAAACTAGTAGTTCTCACTCTTGAGCCGATTAAATTTATCAATTAATTTTCAATTTTATCGCCTAAATAGTTTGTCATACCGCTACCGCTGCCGCTGCTTCGATTTTTATGTGTGTGTCGAACATGTTGCTCCATTACAGAATCAAATTTGGTGAACTTTTCTATTAATTTTAAGAAGTTTCCGTTATTATTTTCATATAATTTGTTAGATCTACCACGTAGACGACAAAAAAACTGCATTGCTGAAATTATTCTTTCAATGGCACGATACCAGTATTTTTTTTTACATGCAATGAACGTAATTAACTATTATTCATAGTAACTCCCTTAGATAACATATTTGATGAGTTTAACCAAGATCCGATATTTTGTTCAAGGGAGTCACTCTTTTTGTGACTGTTTGGCACTAGTGACAGATGTTTCCAATCAGAACACCCTTCTTTATTAGACAAGTTGATCAAAAACTTACCAAAAAGTTTGCAACAGAAACAGTAAATCGCATCTCCTGTTGTTGAGTAAATGAGCCACTCTCTTTGAACTTTCTCTCCATTGGTGAGGTTACGATAAAAACATCTGACAGAAAACTTTCGGCCTTGTGAGTTTACTGGATAGATCCAATCGGTAATTTGATGGGGTCCTCTTTTCGTTGAAAATCTTGCATCTGCGGATGTAATTATTTCGGGCCACTCTCCAGGGTCATCAGATATTACGGTGGAGTTAGGAAATAGTAATATTGCCGCTGCTGGAACGTTTTCAGTATGATGTTCCTGGGTACTATTTATATTATTACAATCAGAAACAAATGGGGAACTTGGGTCTTAGGAACAACTAGGGCGAGCATCGTTGGTATTTTCAAGTTCAGGAAGAACACTTATTTCTGACGGTTTCAAATATTTCTTCGAAGAATCAGCTAATTTTTACATCTCTTTCATTTTATGCCGTCTTTGTTGACGGAACTGATGACCTGACAATCGTTTTCATTTCTTGCCTTTTTCCTTAAAATAGGAAATGTCATATTGTTAGCAATCGTTTTTATTGAAAGAAAAAACCATCCTATTAATGTTTTCGGAAAAAAAATTTAAACGTTAATTATTTCGAAAACACGAGTTTTGATGTAGGATATGTTACATGGTAATCTATTTGAGAAAATTTTGTTTTACATCTGTCTTTACCAACAAATTGGATTACATTTTTTGAACATTCTGTAAAACATTTGTTGAAAATAAATATGTATTGGTATGTATTACAGGACCTTGAGAAAACAATTATAAACATACTTTACAATTAGTAGTTGGTAGTTGCAAGGGAAAATTATCAGCCATATCGTTATTTGCCTTTTATGGGAAAAAAATTGAATGTCAAATATTTCGAAAACTACTGAGTTTTGATATGGAACATGTTTCAGAAATTTTGATTAAAATTAAGTGTAGAATAGTAAAAATATACCGTATTTAGTTTTAGTTAGACTACTTACCAATTTTTACACTGAAATATTCACCTCACTAACTATCTAATCAACTAATCTGATATGCAGAAAAAACTAGAATGACCCATTTTATAAAATCAAGACACATTTATATTACTTTTCATTTTTTGCGGCTTTCGACAGACGACTTTTAGGCCTTTCTCGAATGAAAAAAGCAATAAAAACATTAAAAACATTTCTCTATATTTGCTCTCTTTGTTTTTGATACTTACCGTTATCGCTAAGCCACCTGTAATAATCGGACTTTTTAAGCTAGCCGCTATCGCTAATAGCAAAAGAGTACCGAAAGAGAATCACGCAGTAAACATGAATTGGAGCCGACGCGCGGCATTAGAAAGAAGAAGTCGTTAGTGCGGTTTATTGAGCCGAATTGCCGCCCTTAGATTTTGCCGCCGGTGGCTTCTGACATGTGGCGAATGTAGTCAAAAGCCACCGGCGGCAAAATCTAAGGGCGGCAATTTAGCGCACCCCTGCTTGGAGAACATCAAATAGAAGAGATAAATCTACCTAACCTGAATCCATCCGATATCCTGAACTTTTCAAAAGCCATAGGACTTAAGGAACTGCTCTAGTCGTTGAGACATCCCAAACGACTGGGCAGCAGAAGGGGACATAATGAACATATTGACACCCTACACCAAACAGAATACAGAATTCCTAGAGGCATCAACTCAATTCCTAATTTACCTTCCAAGTGCAAGTAAATAAAAGGGCTTTATTGAATTTTTCATTACTATAAGACGCATTGTTATCGACCAGTATTGATCTGGGAGGTAAATTAGTTATTAATTTTTTGCCATTAAAAAAAGTATAAGCTTTAGCACACTACTGAAGACTCGAATTGTTATAATTGGTAAAATAAATCGAATTCGATGTATTTCGGGTTCATTCTTCTCGCTTATCAACACTACTGGCTACTGGAGAAATTTATTTCGTTGCATAGCGGTTTAAATCTGAAGCCGCAATATTATTCTCGACTTTGTTTCGCCCCCGGTGAGAACTAACTGATGAAAATTTATGAAAACATAATTTTTCTTTTTATCGAGGTTGTTGTGAGTTCATCAAGCCGGGAAAGAGTCGATATAACAGGCCATGAAGGCATCTTGTCTCATGAATTGAGATGTATTGTTTGTTGTGGCTTCTGTGGGAAGGAAATGAGGAATATTTTTATAGGTTTCGCGAGTTTTTCTATGAACGGGATTGTGGAAAACAATAACTTCAGTTTGGAAATTGGGGAGTTTGATTTATGGAAACAAGGAGGAAATTCATCTGCTAACAGTGTATGGCACATAATAAAAATATCTTATCGTATATCATCTCCTCAAAAAAAAATTGGAATAGTTTTGGTGTTGGTCTATTCTTCCATTCCATCAGATTTTCTTATGTATTCCAATAATTTGTGATTGGTCCCATCCCACATGGTGTGTTCATTTTATCGCACTTGCAATAGTCTCCACATTTCGCCAATGTTACTTTTATATATTTTTTCATTTGTTTCTCTATAGCTTTTTCTGTAGAGGAAAATGCATTTTCTCATATGGAACACCCTGTATATTATCAAATATCCTGAAAGACAATTGAAGTTTCTTTCAAATCATGTAGTCAGGTAAATAAAAGCAAATTTCTATAAAAATCGGATTATTCTGTCATATTTTCTATTGGGTAACTTATCTATGAAATGTAATGGAACATGTCATTATGAAAATTCGACAATCAGTGCATCAGTAATGAAATGTTTGCGAAATCATTAATTAAAATTTATTATGAAAAGAATCAAAATGGAAGGCAATTGCTATACAAATGAAGTTCTGATGAAGTTGTTCAATATTCATGGTCAATGTCATCAAATTATAGTGAGAACATACAGAAAGTTCAAAATACCGGAAATATTAGGAAAATTAAAATGTTATTCCAAGATAGACTATTTTGTGCACAGAATAGAATGAGGCTTTCGAACAATTAGTTCGTTCGTATATTATGATTTATTTCAAAACAAAGTCGAATTAATATATAATAAAAAATAATTTATTCATCACCCGAAGCTATTATACACGCCATAAAGTATATACAATACTCAAAATTTTTATCGGACTAGTCACAAAATTGTATACCATTGTATACCAAATTGAAATATAAACGAGTATAGGTATGGAATATATAAGCACAAATAATATGCCAGCTCTATCACCAAAAAATGTTTGGAATTTATTGTAAAATTTTATTTGTTGAAAGGATATGAGCTGAACGTGGGTCTGGAATAAGCTGATTGCGACCACGGGTTTTTTAATTATAGAAATCTTCATAGTATTATTATTTTATTATTCATTGAAAATATCAGCAAGATTTTATATATATATTTTTTTTTTTCTTCAGTTTCTTGACCACAAATATATTTTCTTCAATTTCTCGGAATAAAGGTCTGATTCAGTCAATTCATATAATTTCTCTTAACGACGTTTCGACATCGTATTTATCATCATCAGGTTGAAACACACATTTTTACTCTTGGATTCCTTTCTTTGGTCGAAATTTCAACCTTTTTAGTGTCAAACTTATGTTGATTTTCTTTGAAAGGAATCCAAGAGTAAGAACATTCCTTGAAATGATACATATTAAAAAAGACCCCAATAGGATTAACAATAGGAATGATATCATAAGCTGAAACCTTTTTTACCTATGTTTGTAGTAATAATAATGAAAACTGATCTTTACATGCTGCCAAAAACGAGGTGTGAACACCTTCAACAACGTTCGTACAATGCGAACGCAGAAATTCAAATAAAATAATTTTGCTTTAACCTGATGATGACAAATACCATGTCGAAACATATGAATTGACTGTATCAGACCTTTATTCCGAGGAATTGAAGAATATATATATATATATATATATATATATATATATATATATATATATATATATATATATATATATATATATATATATATATATATATATATATATATATATATATATATATATATATATATATATATATATATATATATATATATATATATTTTTAATTATATTACTTATATTATATTATTTTATTTTATTTTTATTTATTTTACAATTTTCTTTACCTTTTTTTCACTACTATAGAACCTTATACTATACTCTAGTCGATACATATGTATAAAGAGGGCATTCCTGAAGTAGTTCTATCATTAAAAATATATATAACCAACGATATATCTGATAAAAATCCACGAATAAATCATATCCAAATTGAAACTTATAGCAAACATTGAATTAAAGTAAGATCAACGTATAGATAAGTTTTGAACATCCTGTATGACAATTCACATCAACAAAAAACCCACCAATGGGATTCGAAAGAGTTTGTGTGGGAAAAGTGATGATATACAATAGAATGTAATGGCAGAAATTGAAAAAATATAATTTTATATGAATTTGTGAATAGTATGTAAGAGTAAGAATTAAATATCATTCATAAAATCATTCATAATAATTAGAACAGCAAATAATTAGGTAGGAAGTGATACAAATTCGGAAATCTGTGAAAAAATTGAAATTTGTGAGTGTTGCTATGGAAGAGAATAACAAGTTTGGAAAGGAGATTGAAAAAAGTTCAAAAAGTGAAGCCACGTAGAAAATTTCAAAAGGAGCATTATAGATAATACAAGAAAACCTGTTATTAAAAATGCCCGAACGAGAAAAATTCTTGAAAAGCAGAACTGAAGAAGTGAATAATCGATAATAATTATACCTACCTGGTCTGGAAAGAGTGCATCCAAGCTATCATTGGGATCCCAGAGATACGTCCACGGGACAGGAAACTTCAACAGAAAAGCAGCATCAAGGTATTCAATTACTGAACTCACCAAAGTGCAACTTTCACAATCAACCAATAACTTTAAGTGTCTAAATCACTGGTTACTTTGTTTGGGGTTGAACTTTCATAAAATTCCATGCCAAAAGACATAAGTTCGAATTTTCTTCCTCAAACTTTCATCGTCACAAACATCCATATTGCACCATTTTATGTCATTGTTTGCTAGTATAAGGTAGCTATCGCAGAGTAGGGTATATTTTTAAGTTCTGATCTGAATAAAACCAACCAATTTGATTATTCTCTGCAACCTGTGTATATTTTTCAATTTCTAAGCTCACTTCTTCCACTGAACAGCATTTCTTATCGAATCGTCAGTGCCAGATCGGCAATACAGATCGCAGGAATCGACTGCTGAGAAGGAGTGACTCATGTTCATAGGCGTACCTGACTGAGCGTACATAACATAGCCGTTTTATTTGTTATGATAGGGATTCAGAAATTATAATCTGTGAAATAAATTCACCAAAAATATATACAAATTTGAAATCATATAAACAACCAATCATAACAATATATATATATATATATATATATATATATATATATATATATATATATATATATATATATATATATATTTATATATATGAAGTGGTGATTGATTTCCAATTCAACAAATACAAAAAGTATTTACAGGATATTCCCATCATGCATCGTAATTTTTTTTTGAAGAATGAAGACTTCATTCAAATGAAATGATGTTCCCCAAAATATACGTCCATCCCAAATTTTTTTTAAATATCTCGGCATATTCCTAAATAGCCACCTGAAATGGAACCACCACATAGACCATTTACCTAAAAAACTACGTGCATACTCTATAAATACAAACGAATAACAAATATACTCAATTATAAACAGAAAATTGCATTATATGAAAGTCTAGTAGAGTCCCATCTGAACTATGGCATAATTGGCTGGGGTGGAGTGTCCAGAATTAACCTACAACCCCTCGAAGTCGTTCGGAAAAGATTTCTGAGATGCATCCTACAAAAAATTATGACTACCCTAGCGACCTCCTGTATTCAGAAACCGAGATATTTGATACCCGAATATCATTGTAGTACAACACAAAAACAAAAATGAACTAATTATATCTAATCATGAATACGCTAACCGTCAAAACCACAAAATCATCATACCACAAATGCATAAATCAGTTGGCTAAAAAAACTATACGTATCTAGGACCAAAACACATAGAAGTCTGAAAGAACCACTAAATAACCCTCATCCAGATGAGAATGTAATATGTATAAACCAATAAGTCCAAATCCTAACTTCATTTGGTTTTGATTTTTATTCTGAAGTTAATTTTAATTAGTTTCAGACGTCTAGTTGCTTACCTGAGATACTCTGCCCATTCCATGCTGAAAATGGGTAATTGCACTTCACACCTTGCCACGTAATTTACCATTTCAACTTTTTAGTAGCACATATACATAAATTTTCTAGTTTTACAACTATAACGGAAATCCAATAAACCATACAAGGAATATATGTATGTACATAGCGTATTCTGAATGTTCTTAATTATAAATGCCACACACAAGCTTCTGAAGCTTCAGTGGTTGTTCCTCTGTCATGTTTATTTTATATTTCCACATCTTGTTATCCATGTCTAGCATATTGTATCTAGGAAGATTATGAGATAAACATATTATTATAGGACACTATCGACTGTACCAGACCAAAATGAGCAATCCTCAATACATTCAATCATTCGGTATTGTTCAACTGCCTGAGAAAACATACAGAACTCAATTTGCCAACAATGTAGTCAATGTAATTTTCCCCTGCCATTTTTTAACGGCTTCTATTCCTAAAAATCTAATTGAATCAACTTGTTGTATTGAACGTCCATTTGATCCCACCAATCTATCGAAATCTTCACCAGTGTTTTTTGTCATGTATGACATGAAGACTGTTTTTTATCTTTATCATTAGGCCGTTATTTTGAAATATTCATGGATCTCCTCTGCACTTCAATTTTCTTTCACTTGAGAATGATTCGATCCACTTGTTAGCATTGGCAAGAATTCCTATTCCATTCAACTTTTCTATTAGGAGGTGAGTATCACAAGCACTACTGAGATCAAAATATATAGTTAATGGGGTCGACTTGCTGTTCAGTGAATCATATACCGGATGATTCTCCAAGGAGACTCACCCCTATAATTTTTTTATTATATTTGACAAATAATGTCATTTTTATTCCAATTTTTATTTTCCGGTCTAGAATGCCATAGATCGTGTAAATCGCTTCATTCTTGATCAAGTAAAATGGGAAAAATACGACTTTGAGGCTTATGATTTCACAGACGTTTCAAGAATTATTTAAAGGTCGCAAATTAGTACATTAAGGTTCTTAATTTTCAAAATGACCTCCTCCTTGATCACGGCAAAGTTCAACTTTTTGCATTGTTGCGCGCACCACATTGATTAGCTTCTCCGCAGTGATGTTCTGAAATGCCACCGTTACTTCATACTCCAGTTCTTCACGAGTAGATGGTTTATTGTTCCCCAGAGAAAAAAATCTAGCTAGGATTTGGTGATCTAGAATATGAAAAAGAAATAATACATTATGAAAAAATATGACAACTTAAGAATGTACAACAGGCCACTGAATAGGTCCATTAGTGCCAAAATCCACTTTTCTGAGAAGGTGTCATTCAGATGTTCTCTTACGACTTGAGAATTGTGAGGTGGCGCTCCATCTTGTTGAAAATAGATATCAACTTGGTTAGCCAGTGGCAAATCTCCAATGAAATCATTAATTTGATTTCTAAGGAACTGTAGATATCTTTCAGTAGTAAGTTGTCCGTCGAAAATTATTGGCCCCAAAATTTTTCTGCGATAATACCCATCCAGCAATTGAAACCAAATCGCTCTTGAAAATTTCCTTCTTGCATCATATGTAAATTTGATTGAGACCAGTACCTTTCATTATTCCGATTGAACAGAACCAAGTTTCATCTGAATAAATGATTTTGAATGGAAAACGTACATCTTCTCTGTATTTAGTCAAAAACCAGTTGCAAGTTAATCTTCGGTTGTGGTCGTTATCGTAAAGATGTTGATGTAGTTGGTACTTGAATGATCCATAATTATATTTGTGAAGAAGTCTCCAAACGGACGAATAACTTATATCACACTCAGAAACAATTTGGCGAATTGACGCCGTACAATTCACTCCAACATAGGCCAACACGTCTACTTCTTTTTCTCCACTGACGATGAAGTTATTGGCCTTTTCTTCTGGTTCATTTCGCATTTTCCTTTCCAGTTTTGGAAAATAATGCCAAGTGGGATGGCGACGATTAGGAAATCTCTGAGCATAAATTCGAACTGCATCAGTTGCATTGTTTTTTGCTTCTCCGTAAATCAGCAACATTTACGTTAATTTTCTCGTTTCTAGTATAATTTTCCATATCAAATTATAAACTACGCAACAAATAAATTCCTAGAAGTGACAACATATTCATTAGCCTATTTTTGTAGGTAATCCTAGCAACAGCTTCAATTGTTTGTCAAGGATAACTAGGATATCAGGACTTAGTGCATAAGTCTCTTGCAATCATTCAGAAAAATAGTGGGAATAAAGTGAAAGTGTGTGGTATCAAATTATTGGTAAGAAAACGATCTTCAACAAAAAGCCGACGAGCCACCCCCTTTCCATTTGAAAAAATGGACAAATTCCAAACTGGAAAAATTCACATTTGCGTCTTTTAAATAATTCTTAAAAGAACTGTGTAGTCATAAGCCTCAAAGTCGTATTTTTCCCATGTTACTTGATCAAGAATGATTCACACGATCCATGGCATTCTAGATCGAAAAATGAAAATTGGAATAAAAATTACTTTATTTGTCAAATATTGACAAATGAGGTGATGTTGGATTTATAATGTAATTCTTGATCGAAATAAGTAAAAATATATAGGATGTCCTATTTAAAAATCGAAAGTTGAGGTCATTACCGGTTAAACCAGGAGTACGGCAAAACAAGTAAATTTGTCAAAAAATTTCAATTGAACTATAACACACAACCTCCAAATTTCGTTTTTCTATCTTTAATAATAAAAAAGTTAAGGGGTGAGCCACCTTAGAAATCACCCGGTATAAATGTTGTTAATTCCTTATTCCTGTAATTGATAATGTCGTTTCTAGATCCTTGTTTTTGTATACTTAGATAATTTTAAAGCATTGGCAGTGTATCAGATGCGGTATTTCCATTATCTATAGGGACTTGATTCGGTATATCATTATTCATGTCATCATTCCCCTCAATTCCCCAATGATTTGCCAAGACTCCTTGGTTGTTATTAGCCCCGATTATCATGATGTCATTATATATTATTTTGGTTTCTTTGAGATTTTCATTGTACATCAACGTCTTAGTTGTCACACCTTATTCTTCTTTTTTTTTCGAAGGAAAAAGCATTGGAGAAATGGAATATGAAAGCATTATGGACTTGGAGCATGGGGGAGGAGTTTAACGTGCAGCGCCGCAGTGGCGGAATTGGAAAAACTGATCCAGACAGAATCACTCATCCCCAATTACCGCTGTGATAAAAAGGTTGTCTACAAAGTGCGGTCGCAAACATCAAAACAGCATTTGTATTGTGATTCGACAAGTAAAAGCTTCCTATCAAGGAGAGGCCCATTGTCGAAAGTGCGCCTACAATAAATGAATGGCAATGAACGAGTCGGCCGCAAATAGACCCGAATCAAATGTTAAGGACGTAAAGGAAAAAAGGGAGTGGTCGGGTGCACAAACACGCGTTCAAATGCACCTGCGAATATGAATTTGTATGGTTTCGATACCGTGAGCTATAAACGTGACCAATGGGAAAAATGGATACTGGCAGTACGAAGAGTAAAGTGAGGGGAATGTCTGTTATTATTGTATACTAATAATCAACTACTTGCTTGTTGCAAATTATTTACAAATTGCCATAAATGCAGTATTGATGTTCACTTTGTATGGTACATATCTTATTGGAAATATTTAAAGTCAATTAATAATTCTGTTGCACATAACTGGGTACAGAAACATAACTAAAAAATTGTTTATGTAGCTCCAATGGAAGTCCGTGGCAACCGAGTGGGCGAAAGGAAAAAAGTAAATTGACAAATTTTGCAAGTTCAATTTTCACATTAATAAAAAAAAATGTATACTAATAATTACAGTTATCCAAAAAACATGCATAAAACATATTTTTATTCATGTAATAGACATTCAAAATTATTTTGTCAGTCAAATTCTGACAGTAAACGAACAATGTGAAAAATATGTGAAAATATATTATGTAGAAAATAAAACAATATTTTTAATATATTTTCTTATATTTCTTCCATATTTATTGATATCTCTTCATTATTTTTATTCATTCGCGTAATTAACACCTACATCAGACATGCAAAATTTAATTAAATTTTGTCAATTATTTTTGAAAATATTCATTCACCTCTAATTCGACAGAGTACTGATTTGTTGTCGTTGCTGCTTGGCATGTATGCTTAAATAATAAATTTTTTCCACTTCCTGCACCTGTAACACATGACCCGCTGCTACTCCTGTTTTCACAGACTGATTCTCTAAAACGATATGGCTTAAAATGGGTGAAAACCCAATTGCAACCACCACTTGATTCATTACGAATATAAAACTCTTTTCAACTTGACAATAAATTACATGTAAACACTACGATGACAGGCGAATTACGTTTTCGCAGTGCACGTGTTCAGTCGGTTGAATGCCATCTAGAATTAACTAAGGAACCGAGTTAATACACTGTAAAAATGGATTAGGTCCCAGAATCAATCCCCGAGGCACTCCACTTTCTACGGTTTTTCCAGGACTTTATGTATTATTTATATATTTTCTGTTGGCAAGATAGTTCCGGATCCAATCATAGCAAGTACCAGGTATACCTAAAATATACATATTTTCCTATAATACTGCATGATCCACAGTATCGAAAGCTTTTGGTAAGTCAAACGACATCATTGCTACTTCATTTCCTTGGCCTAATTGGAGTTGTTATTCAGATAAAAGTTGCATGGTAGCTGATACTGTGTTGCTTGATTCACGAAAGCCATATTGATGATCATACAGCAGATTCATACTTTTTAAATAACTAAGGAGTCTATTATTAACAATGATTTCAAATACTTTCGATGTGGAAGGCAGGATAGAAACTGTGTATACAATATGTAATATAACGGGTGTATAATGCCATTTCATAGGAAAATTTTGGCAAATACGACGAAATTTTGGTAACCGCTCATGGAATTTTTGTTAGAGAAAAACAAAATGGCGCTCCAAGATGGCTGACGAGATTTAGGTTTATGGTCCGATTCGATTCAAAATTGGTATGTAGCGGTATTCAGGGTCGGAAATTATGTATTTTTTTTCAAAATTCATAAAATCAAAATGGCGGCTCCAAGATGGCCGATGATCTCTGTGTTTATGGTCCGATTCTATTCAAAATTGGTATACGGGGGTTCAAAATTCACGAATTCAAGATGGCGGACGAGTTTTGTATTTATGGCCCGATTCGATAAAAAATTGGTATGTCGGGGTTTTTGGGGTCGGAGATTATGAATTTAGTCGAAGATCATTGATTCTCAGTTAAAATTAATGAATTGTCACTTTTTTGTTCGAACTGAAAAGTTTGCGCGACAAGCATTTGAATCTATAACTTACGGAATAACCAACGTCACACATCCAAAGCAATTATTTTTTATTTTTTAGTGCATTTAATTAAAAGCTTGTCTTAAAAAAAATATGATTGTTTTTAATAAAATTTATTCCAAATGAGCCCAAATTTATGGTAAAATCAATTCGAATTGGACTTCCCTGAATGATCCTGTATGCTTGACAATATGTTCCAGAAATGCGCCCTCTGTCAATAATTCAAGTAAACTAGACCGAAATCTCATTTTATTGCTCAAAAATGACTTTCTAGCAATGATCAACAAAAATATTATCATGAATGTTCATTGGGCATGTTGCTATAGATTTATATAAAATTCCTAAAAAATTAATGCTTCTCTTCCCAAATAAGAAAATTTTGGGAACCATCTAGATCCGGCACTGCCACTGAGGTGAATGAATCGAAAGATTAACATCAATGAATTATTTGGATTAATGTACATGAATTAGGGACTGACAAATTCGCGCAATTCTATTACCGCCATGTTCTATCTATCAGCGACAGCCGCGCCCAAGGTAGAAAAAATAAAACGACTGTAATCCAAATACGGCATCGACATCAAGCCGTAAAACCAAAACTTAATGCAAATGTTATTTAGAGCGTAAAAGTCCGTAACAAGTGTGTTTACAATAGGATACACACGTGAAAAATCCATCAACATTAATGACAAATGGGGGTATTGAATTTGAATGTTAGATCACATGGGATTTGTGATGGGACGGATATAAATCTTATTATTTGTAGGTTTCGAAAGATAGAAGCATATCACTTTGTTTCTCCCCATGTCCATGTTCAGGAATTTTATACTCTACCAATGTCTTGAAGAGGTAGGTGAAAAGTAGATAATATACATTTAATATAAAAACTATTAGAATGCCATAGAATAACAACAAAAATGTCAAACGAAATCACTCATTCATTGTCAGTCCATATGAATTGTTTATAGAAATAGACCTGAATCAGTGCAGAAAGTGATAAAATAAATAAAAATCATGGCACATTTAACATAACGTCAAATATTTTATTTTATTCCAAAGGGATGTGGTTACAGGTGAAATTGGAAGTTAATATTATTTGTACAAATTTTTCAATGTGCATTTATTGTTGTAGGATACAAAGACAGGGTGTGAAATATTCAATTAGGAATATGAAGGTGGAACTTCTTTTTCACGTGAAAGAAATTTGAAAAGAGTGGTTCTACACGAGACCGTCCAAAAAGTGGTAGACCTGCTATTCCAGACGGAGCAAAAACCAACATTTTTCTGTGTATGATTGAGAATTCTCATAAACCAACAAGGTTAGTAACTTGAAAATAAAATGAGTGCACTCACTATACTCTGTTTCCTAATGTGAAAAAGTGATTAAATGTAAATTTGCAATGACAGAACCCATTAAACAGGGTAGACAACTTGAAGGTTGTATAGTAAACTTGCAATGATAGTTTTTGAAAATTCCGTATTTCAGTTATTTAAAACGTAGAAACCCCGAATTGTTCCTGAAATAGAAAGAGGAGATTTCTGAATGGAAGGTATTTTATTAGAATAATGAGTATAATAATAATTAAAGCTGTTTATAATTATGGAGAGGAGCAGATAATTGAGATATCAATTATTCTAATATTAAGTGAATGAAAACTAATATAAAAGTATTAATAATATGAAAATAGATAAATTGGAAAAAATATTAATATTTATAAAAAAATCTACTACTACATAATTTTTAAATTTTTGCCATCTTATTCCGAGTTCTCTGATGGACTATCGTCGTTGGGGTCCAGAGAAATAATAAGGGGCTCTACAGTGTTTTCTAGCATGTTATCAGTATGCCACAGTCTTTCTTCTATTCCAATCACATGTTCGACGCACTTACTCCATTTTTCGCAATCCACTGTCTTTATTCGCTCTTGCAAGAGGTTTTCAACCTCTCTTATTTTGAAGTAGTGTTATAACTTGCTACAAACCCTTTTACTTGCGCTCACGCCAATTCCATGGGGTTTGATTCACAGTGATATGTCGAAAGGCGCAGAACCGTTATATTCCATTCTGAAGCGATTTTGTCGACAACAAATTTCGTACAAAGAGGTTTATTCAACTTTACAATCTCCAGTAGCTCTTTTTTCAGCATTTCTTCGTATTTTGTTGAGTGGTAGCTGGCATTATCCAAGACTATAACAGACCCAGGAGGAAAAAGATCAAGCATTTGCTGGAAGTATTCTTCAAAACATCAGAGTTCATGTCTTCATAATACTCTCCAGTCCGTTTTGACTGAAATGCTAGTAAGCCACCATCGACAAATCCATTTTCGCTACCAATGAGAGTAATTATTATTCTTTTACCTTTTCCCAAGAGTGCTTTTATTCCAGTGGACCATCCTTCCATGGAAGCTTGCCTCGTGCATCTTATCCTGCCATATTTTACCACCAGTATATCCTTCATTCAATCGAATTTCGTCCACATAATAGACTTTCCTGTTTTCCCTTCGAAACTGTCTAACTGCCCTCAAATATCGTCGTCGCCAGCAGATAATTTCGTGTTTATCTATAAAAGTAATTTTCTGTTATGAATTTTTTCATAACAAAAATTAATCTCCTTCAAAGTTTTCCACACTTTCTTCCTACCCATGGGTGGAATGAAATCATCCTATTTCATTTCAGACATTATTTTGTTCAAGGTAGGTTTTTTTTTTAAGTAAGACGAGTGTATGATTCTTCTGATGGTAGTCTTTTCATCCTCATTTATAACTGTTTCTTTTCTTCATGTACTTCTCTTTGGGACCGCGTTCATCATCGTGCAAAAGTCGGTATATTATTGACTGTCTGATTCCAGTCATATTCGAACACATTTCAACTATTTTTGTAACTCGCAATGTTGAGTTTTGGTTGCAAACAGCGTTGGATACATTGAGAAAAAATAATGTTCTCATTTTTATTTCTACTAATCCGTTTCTCAGCAACAAATTCAGAAACACTAGTCATTTTCAAGAACGAAATTTTTGAACAACCACCGGAAAGTAATAAAACATTTCAAATTTTTGAAACACTGAGGCACAGGTAGGTGAACTACCTGTGCCTCTACCTAAGCTTATTATCGTTTTCTTAGAAAAACCCTCCATTTGTGAAACAAATCCGACCATATTGTTATCTCTTATCGCAGGGGCGGATTTATATCTACATAATATTATTAAAAAAAGGAAAAGATAATCAGGTAGGTGATTATAAATTTTTTATTTCATTGTACCCGGAACAGGAAATCGAAAAGCATATTTGAGCGTTGTCCATTGTTGGGGGCTTATCATATTAACAGTCACTAAGCTGGTACGAAATATCTTTGAACCAACTTTACAGGGTTATGGTTATATTTGGACCAATAGATATGCTCCTTATTTGAAGATCAGGAAAGTTGCAGCATTTTTTCTGAACCGTCAGAAAATGTAAATAGAAAAACAATTGAACGTCGCATTAAAAAGTTATGTCATAAACTTTTGTTGTTTCTAATGGGACACCCAGTATATTATTGCATTTTTGGGTTCTCCGGAAAATTCTAGATATCTGTCATTCATGATGTCCTATATACTTGAACATTTCCTACCTTAGTTTTCCATAAGTTATCCAATAACATCAACTTTAGATTTAACCTCGTACGCCTATGGAATAAAGCGAAGACGACTCGGTTTTACAGATCAATTATGATTTATTACTCTCTCACATTAGGAAACAGAGTATAGTACTTCAAAAAATATTGTTTCAAAGTGACTTTCGTACAAGAATTGAATGGAGTTGACCCAAAGCGTAGGATGAAGTTTTGCGAAACAATCTCAAACTGACATAATGATAATCCTGATTTTTGTAGCAGAATAATATTTTTTTCTTAGGGCAACTTTTTATTAGAATGGATCCGCAAATAAACATAATTGCAGGTACCGGTCGGATGTAAATCCCCATTGAATCATGAAGTCGCATAGGTAGTACTCACAAAAAATCAATGAATGGTAATTTGAAATAACGAAATCATTGGACCGTACTTTTTCGATGGTACTTTGACGTATGAGCAATATTAGGTGACATGAAGCTTTTCCACATTATCTATGTGGTGTTCTGGACTTTACTTGAATGATGTTACGAAACTGCGGTTTTTGTCTTATTGAAATATTCGACTAGTTATTGTTCGTTCATTATACTTCACAATTTGTAACCTTTTCACTTCACGAGGAAAATAAAGTTACAGTCCCGTTAGCTATTGTAGTCGGTGATGTACTATCAATCAATCTTCAAAACAAAAAAAAAGGAAATACTTTGGGCGCCACTCGGCTCTATAAAATTGTATTCAAAAGCTTGTCCGTACCAAGAAAATGAGCCAGTATTGAAATTGCTATGATTTGCAAGAATAAGTCTAATAAGCCTCGTCCGAAAACATTACGATTCGTTGGCGAAAGCCACATTTTGCGTAATTGTTACATGAACTACTTTTTTTTTCGTAAGTGGTCTTGCGATATGCAAATGAATAAATTTCCCTTTTTTATGCGAAACCCGACGTTGAACGAAAAAAAATCGAAAGACCAAATTTGCTCAAAAAGTGGCGTATCACTTTTCTCTTTGAAATGATTCAGTGCAAATCCCACACGAACGCCACTGACAAGGATAAAAAATTATGTTTTACAGCAGAAAATGCCTTTTGATGCATAGAAGATGCATGTCACGTTTCACGAAAATACCAAAGTTATCATAAACAAAATTTAAAACCTGACTACCCTGTTGTTCAAAAGTTCATATGAAGTTTTTTCCTCAAAATGGATCCAAGAATAACCTCCTTGAATATTAGCATTTTATTAAAAAACACCCTGCATAACAACGTCAATATGCATTGTCATGCTAAGTATACAGTGCATTCCATAGTTATGGAATGAATTCATTTTTAGCGTTATTATGTATTTGTTTAAAGAAACCTGAAACACGACGATTTCTATTGTGAATTTGACAATTTATAGTATGAAAATATTACCCCCTTCTTGCACCCCCTCTGAATTACGGGAACCCCCTCAAAAATTTTAAATAAGAAGGGGGGGTCGTGTGGCACCTTGTTCCAAAGGAATTTTCATTCCCTTTCCAGCAATATTACGTTTTTCACATTTGGTGCAATCATAACTGAGAAAATTTATTTTGAAAATGTAAAATTTTTATACGTCACGTAGAATGAAGAAAATAATGTCGCATAATGTTTAGGAAGTATTCTTCAATTTATTTTACAATCAAATTAAATGTTCAAAATGACCACCATTCACTTCTTGACAATAAGCAAGTCGATCTTGGAATTCTCGTACAACATTTTGTAGGACCTCAGGGGTTATGTTGTTAATTTCTTCCGTTATCCTAACTCTTAAATCTGCAATATTGTCTGATCTATTGAAATATACTTTTGATTTCGAATAACCCCATAAGAAATAATCAGGTATTTTCTTATCTGTTTTGCCAAACTTCAGGGAAAAGTCGTTCAAGACACCAAAAAATTATTCACAAAACCCACATAAATAATGTAATGTCAATCTAGTAGACTACTGTTATTTTGATATTTATAAGTTGCTGACACACGTCAGTGTATTGAAAAACATGTGTTTGTGTATTTCATCTAACTATGGCTCATTTATCCGAAACTCAAAGAATATACATTTTAATTATGATTGGATGCGGTAATAAAACAAGAACTCAAAAGAAAGTTTGTGAAATGTTTAATAATACCCTGGTCAACACGTCTCACATTATACAGTTAGCAAAATAGAAACAAAATTTCGTGAAACTGGACATATAAAAACTATTCAAAAACCAGTTCGAAATATTAAATTGGATGAGGAAGTAGACAACTTGCCGCCGACAATGATGTAAGTGAAACATCGATATTGAGAGCTTTACATAAAGAAAAATACCATCCTTATAAATTGGTTCAGAAAATAAATGAGGATGATCCTGATAGAAGACAACAATTCTGTGAACTGATGATGGACAGAATGGAAGCAGATTTGCAGTTCATAAACAAAATTGTTTTTTCTGATGAAGCTACTTTTCATGTGTGAGGCTCGCAAACAATATCCCAAAAAAGTGAACGTTTGGGCTAGCATCATTAACAACAAAATTATTGGCACTTATTTTTTTGAAGGCACAGTTATCCAGATTTGTTTACGTACTTTTTACAGCCTACATTAAAAAGTCTTCTCCCTGATGTTAATGATCCAAATGCAATTTGTTACCAACAAGACGGAGCTCCACCGCATTACAAAGTATTGTTAGATATTATTTGAACGAAGTTTGTTCCAATAGGTGGATTGGAAGACGTGGAACGATTGAATGGCCGCCTTGATCCCCCGATTTGACTCCTCTTGATTACTTCTCATGGGGTTATTTGAAATCAAAAGCATATTTCAATAGACCAGGTGATATTGTAGATTCAAAAGTTAGGATAACGGAAGAAATTAACAACATAACCCCTGAGGTCCTACAAAATGTTGTACGAGAATTCCAAGATCGACTTGCTCATTGTGAAGAAGTGAATGGTGGTAATTTTGAACATTTAATTTGATTTTAAAATAAATTTAAAAATACTTCTTAAACAATTATGTGACATTATTTCCTTCATTCTACGTAAAGTATCAAAATTTTACATTTTCAAAATGAATTTTTTCAGTTATGATTGCACCAAATTAATAAAACTTGACATTGCCAAACAGACAATGAAAATCTTTTTCAAACAAGGTGCAACACGTCCCCCTTCTCATTTGAAATTGTTGATGGGGTGCTCATAATTCAGAGGGGGTGCAAGAAAGGGGTATGTGTATATGTTCATACTGTAAATTGTCAAATTGACAATAAAAATCGACCTGTTCTAGTATTTGTTAAACAAATATATAATAACGCTAAAAATGAATTTATTCCATTCCACTGTATGCCAAATTGAATAACCAAACCATATTTTAATGAAATGAACGGCAATTAAAATTAAAGTTGATGCTTTACCTACTTTTCGAATGTTACCAAATATATTTGATATTTTCCATTTCATATTATTTTCTGTTTGAATACGACATTTCTCAGGTAATCTTCCACCTAGTTTTTTCCCGACAATAAAGACTCCTACATCTTACCCCTCATATACATAAATTTTTCGGTTGCCATTGTGCTTCATATCTTATGAAATGGCTACAGAATGCGAAAAACCGGAAACTTCGGCTACTTGATGGGATCAAATTGCGGTTCATTCGAAATAGATTCCATTTGAAAATGGATGCGGATACCTGCTGGGGATTTATGGATGATCAGTTGGGTAAAAAATATCGATAGGGATTTGCGATATTGAATAAGCTTTTCGGATGATTTCCATCCAAGTATGTGAACATTGTGCACACTGATGTGAAGGGTGGCGCTGACCAGAAGAATGGGTGTTTTCAACGAAACAGAGTTGTTTCCACGGTTGTTTCCTTTTTGAAAATGAACTATACAGGCAGTGCCGGATTTATACTCACGCCGGGGGCAAATTCTTACGATGCCGCCGCCAATTAGTATTAATTGTCAGTTTCAAAGTAACCACTTATTGTTTTTGTCCTAACATATGACTATATCATAAAATTAGGACACATAAAGAAACACATTTTATTCAATTCACAAATGTATTTTTTTATATATGAATACTTTCCTGGATATTTTTTATGCGAACTCATTAATCGCATCATCAAAATTCAGCACTAATACTTGTCACTGTTGATATTCAAAATCGATAGGCTATTGGAAGTATCCCTTACCATCGAATTCCTAGGGTAATATTTTACTCTTTTTAAAGTTAAGAATGATCTTTCACCACTGGCATTACTAGTCACGAATAGGAAAATTCTCAGAGCTACGTTGCAAAAAGTATAGTTTAACTATTTCCAATTGCAGAAGCTGTTTCTTTAGGGGGCAATCAAAAACTCACTTCGCTAAGACGAGCGTATATGCGAAGGAACGGAACGAAAAATAAAGTGTACAGTTATTCTAATCCCAATTGGAATGGCAATAAAAATAAAAGCACTATGAGGAGTGTTCATATGCACTGCCCGGCAAATGGAAAATGTATATACCACCAGTGTTTTTACTTTCAAAGCGTTCCTGGTACAATAATGAAAAAGTTTTGGCGTGTGTATCTAGTTGCCCAGATTATTAGTAAAGGCGCTATCAAATATATTTGAACAATGAAAGCTCGGCTAGCTGGATTGGACACATGTTATCTGAAGCCCCATGATTTCCCGAGTTCACAATATTCCTTGATCAGTGCCGTGTGTTGGTGAGGTTAGGAATTATACATTGAAAATAATTTTATCAATATGGCTTTCTGGAGACCTTTCGAAACAAATAATAAAATTCAGTTAAGATAACATGTGTCTACTTTTACATGGGGTGATCAATTGTTATGATTGTAAGAATAAGTAACTGAAAAAATACTACTGAAAAATAATATACCGACGGATATGTCAAGGCGGCATCTGCAAAGAGAATTCCTTCCCGAAACTTTTGATGTCGGTCCAATTGGGATTAGAAATACTTATACTAGAGCTCGTCTACTATTGAAACGAGCGTTTGGTAGGTAGAGAGGAGGAAAACACGAGTGGACACGATTTGGTGTGGCAGCTTATGCTATGCGAATCTCTACCAGTGTCTTGGCATGCAGCGTTTGGAAGGTTAGGTTTGTTTGATCAATAAATAGGCAGTGCAGTTATTTATTCAACGTTGCAATAGTTTACTTGTAACCTTGCCAAAATCCCTATGGCAGATTTGTTGAAAAATATTTTTTCCATTCGGAAGTTATAGGAGTGTAAGTTCTCTACGTCCCGTGTATCACCGATGCCAAATAATTTGGTACGCCTATGGAATTTCTATCAATAGCCACAGTTCGGGCATCTTCGAGAAGAATTGGTTGTTAGGTAGGGGAAGGCCAAAGTGCTCGTTTCAATATTGGACGAGCTTTACTCGTAAACATTCTCCGTCGGCGAACCGAAGATCAAAAGAGCCGATAGTCAACGTGGGTTTGAGTGACAGCTGTTTGAGTGACGCCTGTAGGTGTGTCTATACGTTGAGACTGATAAATCACCAGTTTCAGGAGGTCTGGGTAAATGAAAGCCAGTAGCGTCTCTGGTCTGGGATCGAAATAGGTTTTAAATATTCTATAGCTGTGTTGTGTTGTATTTTGTTGCAAAATATGGCTTTTTTCCGACCATGGTAAAATGAAATTATGATGATCCGATTGCTTATTGATACATACTTCCTCGTTTATGGCATATTTTTTCATTTTAACATTTTTTAAAATATTTGAATATCTAATTGAAATTAGTTATCTCCGCCTCTGTTGCTCAAAGAATTCCGCCGCGAGACTGGGAAACTTGATTTTTATGCGTCTGCAATTGATAATGGAAGAACTATTTCCTTTATTTACGGATTTTTTTGACTTCTTTTCCAAAAAAATATGTACCTCAGCCACCAGCCGCCTGTATTGATGCGTCCAAGGCACCGCTGCCGCTCGAGATCAAAGTGAATATAATTTTCACAAAACAGTGTCCTTTTGAGGCGGCGGTCGCGATTTGCGCGTTTGCTTGAAGATTACTGCTTGTCCTTTGTCGCCTCTTAAATTTCACCGCCATGGGCTAATAGTCCCATAGCCCCTTCCCCCCTCCCTAAATCCGGCACTGTATACCGGGTGTTTCTCAATAACATGCTAATATTCAAGGAGGTTATTGTTGGGTCCATTTCGAGAAAAAAACTTCACATGAACACATGTCTTGAAGGTCTCATTTTTCAAACTACAGGGTGCTGAAACTTTAAGAAAAAAAATTATTTTTCATGATTACTTTGGTTATACCCTACATATTTTCGTGAAACGTAGTACGCATCTTTTATGCATTGAAAGGCATTTGCTGCTGGAAAACATAATTTTGTTTCTTGCCAGTGGCGTTCGTGCTGGATTTGCACTGAATAATTTCAAAGAGAAGAGAGTGATACGCCACTGCTTTTTCTTGGGGTAAAATCTTTTTTTTAAATCCCCATTCCTTTCTGAGTAAATCTGGTTTGGTTTTTTGTTTCCACTGAATAATTTTAAAGAGAAAAGAGTGATACGCCACTGATTTTTCTTGAAGTAATTTTTTTCAAATCCTCATTCCTTTCTGAGTAAATCAGGTTTGTTTTTGTTTTCGTTGACGTACGGTTTTCGCATAAAAAATAAAATTCATTCAGTTACATCTCGATAGACCAATTACGAGAAAACACAATTTATGTTACAATAAACAAAAATTGATTCATTCAAGAGAATAATTTTTAAACGATGAAATTATTAAATTAAGTTATCTAAATACATTTTGGAATGCTAATACAAAGTAACCCTTAACGTACAAAGAAATAAATTAAATCAGATGTTCAAAATGTGAACCTCCTGCAAATATGCATGCCTCTGCTCTATTTCTCATGGACTCTTCGGAAAATGCCGGGACTGTTTCTAATAATTTCATAAGAAACTATCATGCGATTTCTCAACTGCTATTCAGTATGAATTGGTCTGCTGTAAACCAATGTTTTAAGATGACCCCACAGGAAATAATCTAAACTATTGAGGTCCGGGGACCTTGGTGGCCATGCCTGTGGTCCTCCGCGACCTATCCATCGATTATTGTAATTTTGGTTTGAATATTCGCGCGCCAGAGCACTGAACTGCGCTGGCGCCCCGTCGTGCAGAAACCATAGACGATTTCTTACTAAAATGGAAACATCTTTCGTCAAAGCTGGCAATTCTTTTTCTAGAAACTGCCGGTAATTATGCCCATTCAACATCGCATGAATAAAATATGGTAACGAAAACTGCTCCTGGTGACGGGATTCCAAGATTGCATGTGGGTTTTCTTCAGCCCAAAAAATATTATTGTGAAAGTTTTGGATGGCGTTTCTGGAAAAATTGTCTCCACCGGAAAATGAATAATGGAATTCCATACACTTTTTGAAGAAAGCATTGGCAAAAGTTGATCCGTGATGGAAAGTTGCGAGGAAGTAGCGCCTGAGCCCGTTGGATATGGTAGGGGTGTAATAAAATGTCATGGAAAATTTTCCAAACAGGAATATGTGAGATATTCAATTTGTTCCCAAGTTTCCGTGTACTTAATCCGGGATCTTCCTCAGTTGAATTCAAAGCTACTACCTCAATTTCTGGTGTTCTTACAGTACGTTTTACTCCTTTCAGATGATTGTCTGGTTCAAAACTTCCCTTTTCGCACAACCTTCTATGCATCTTTGAGAATGTCCGTGCATCCAAAATTTTTCTATTTGAAAAGCGGTGTCCAAACAACCGCCTGGCTTCCTGTGCGTTACCATCAGCAAGCCCATACATGTAATGCATATCTGCAAACTCAGAGTTCGTAAAATGGATCATGTTTTTTTCAATAATATTGTTAATTTTGATGACTCAAATACGTGACAATTCGACTAGGTAGACAACTGTCGAAACTGTCTATGCTTACAAAACAAAATCTGCTTCTTACTAGATACGTTTTTAATCCTTGATAATACCCAATTTCATAATAACGTGCAAATGAGTTAATTCTATTTTTGTATGCGAAAACCGTACGTCAAACGAAAGAAAAAAATCAGGAGACCACATTTGCTCAGAAAGAAATGATGATTTCAAAAATACTTTTCACCTCTAAGAAAAGCAGTGGCGTATCACTTTTCTCTTTGAAATGATTCAGTGCAATTCTAGCACAAACGCCACTGGCAAGACTGAAAATTATGTTTTACAGCAGCAAATGCCTTTTGATGCATAGAAGATGCGTACTACGTTTCACAAAAAAATCTAGGGTGCAACCAAAGTTATCATGAAAAAAAAAAGATTTTTTTTTCAAACTTCAGTACCTTGTAGTTCAAAAGTTAAGACCTTCAGGACATATGTTCATATGAAGTTTTTTTCCCAAAATAGACCCAAGAATAACCTCCCTAAACATTAGCATGCCATTAGGAAACACCCTGAATTAGATGTGTCTAATTTCAATCTCCCAATTGATTGGAAAGTCATATCTATCAAACTCAAGCAATATCAACGCTAGGATTAGAGACCCTATAAACGAGCAAATGTATTCGTATCGAAAACATACAGGAATATTTTCTCAATTCTATCATCTCGATAACACCGCTTTCTCATTTCCAGTAAATCAGGTGACTTGCACAAATAATCCTCAATGCTGGCGTCTGACAGGTCGATTTCACAATTGTGATGGACTTTGATTTGAAAATACGGTATGAAATGAGCCATCACATCAATTTTCATTTGAACGATGAAGGAAAGCAATCAGCTTTCACCATATCTGGGAAATAGGTCAAGTGAGCTAACAAAACAAGAACTGTATTGTTTCAAAGGTTTATATAAGTGAGAAATTTTGTTTTCCATTCTCAGGCATCAAACTGATGAACATGTTAGATCTGCGTACCTCTTAATAATTATAATCTTCATTCAGCACTATGTAACGAACCATTCTGACTCAAGATAAATGAATTGGTGAACAGGACAGGAAATATCAAAATTTGTTTTTTCTAGTAGTAGTTCGAATGGAATTTATGATTTCAGTATGGTATTCTAGATCCAATTCAGGTACGGTTTTAATAACGATGGATTGCTATGTCCTGTAATTTTCACTAATTTCAGTTCACCAACTCTTGGTCAATTCAGTTATGGCAGCAGCTCGATTGGAATGGTTCATATTTTCCCTCCTTTGACATCAAGTCCAATATTTTTCACCAAGAGTTGGTCCACTTGGATTGTTCATTTATTTCAATAGGAGAATTCTTATATACCATCCTTTCGAATTCTTGTTTTGCCAGAAAGAATTTGGCGTTAAAAAAAACTTCTCACATGTGATATAGTTTCCACGTTTTTTCATAATTTGGTTGAACAATCTTATTGGATGTATATTTCCTTCTTTGGTATTCGCAACCAGCCATTTACTGTCGGCCAATCTTTGATTTCCACCTTGCGCTGTTTTAGAAATTACTGGATCATATTCAATCCTTCCGGTCTCTTGTTCACTGTTGTCTGTCCCTATTTCGAAATGGAATATCTTACGTTCGCTGCTTCTCCGCCTCTCCAGGCTGATTAATAGGCAGCAATGTGGTGAAAAGTACCTTTCTTGTAACATTTTTGCTGTAGTGTTATCGTCTTAACTGCACTCTCTTTGTAATTTTCTCCATTATTCTTCTTCATGTTGAAATCCCAGTCTCATAAAAGAAGCTAACTCTTCATTTAACGTTTCTTCCACGATTTCGTATTTTCCATCTATACAAAACAGCGTATATGGCCGCCAAATCGATGTAGTTTGATTCACAATGGATTGTCATTGATACATTGACATATCCACCTGGCCTTTGAATTCCAACATTTGATTCGTCAGACTCTAAGCCATTATTATTGTTGCTATTTATATAATCATTCTATTTTTTATCTGAGTTTCTAGACTATAATATTTTTCTAATGTTAAAAATAATAGTTGCCTTGAAGTTGTTGATAAAAAAAAAGTTTTGACAAATATAGACATTTTGACTAGAAGAATTCTCGATCCTTTAAAATCGGTCATTCGGCCGTAAACAAAAGAAATATACGTAATTCAGGTGAGAATAAACTTTACAATTATTATTTTTGGATTAACAATGTATTCATCTATTATATTAGTTCCTGCATCTGACTTGAAGCCTTGAAGATGACGAAAGTCGAAAGCGCTTTGCAAAACTAATGAAGATGTACACGTCCCAAACAGCATTCAATACTGAATGATCATGGAACATTCTTTCTGGACTATTGGAATATTCTTCAACATGCTAGGAATATACATACATATCTTTGATAAAATATTCTCTGAATGTGCTGCTGGGGGGAAATGGAAATATTCCCAGAATATTCCATGTATATGTTCATAATGTTCCAGGATTATTCTGTTAGAATATTCCCTGAATAAGATTAAGAAGTATTCCTAGAATATCCGAGGAATATTGAAGAAATAAAAAAAAAATTATATTATATTGAGAATGATCCAGGAATAATCCAGGAATAATTCGAAATATTTTCCAAATATCTTGCTACTACAGGTTTCCATAAAAAATTCCACCATTTTGGAAACCAGAAAATCATACCCCATCCATTATACCCATGTGGGTCGAAGATAATTTTTAGGTTTTTGTTCTATCATCCATAAAACAGTGTGAATAACACATTATACCTGTATATTCCATGCAATGCAGGGAAAAATAATTCTTGTAAATATTTTTCAAATATTCTTCAAAAGACCAACAAATTTTTTTTTCTGCCTTGAATCATTGTGAAAAGTCAACCTTGTAAAATTTAATTCAATTATATTGAAATGACCAAAATGCAGTAGTGCAATTTTGGCAAATCTTATAAACAAGCTAGTGATAATTAATTTCCTCGGTAGTTTGAAATAATAGGGAATACTCCAATGAAAGAATAAATGTATAAATAAATCTGAAATTTTGGAACTTACGGTCAAGGATTCTGAAATAATTGTATATTATATATATTAAAATGAGTCTTTTATTCTCAAGTAAACATAACTGAACATGAACAAATATAACTGGACCTTCATTAAATTAAAATATAAAAAGTTATCCCTCTTTTTTTATTATTCGTCATCTCCATCCTCTACTGGGATATCTATGAAAAAAATATATTGAATAAATTAATTTTTTCATATCTTACCAAAACACTTTCAAAATGAATAGA
The DNA here is from genome assembly GCA_018342105.1 of Gonioctena quinquepunctata. NCBI lineage: Eukaryota > Metazoa > Arthropoda > Insecta > Coleoptera > Chrysomelidae > Gonioctena > Gonioctena quinquepunctata. Next base: position 966,860 of record JAFIRS010000165.1, read on the forward strand.
GTTGGCTTGAGAGTATTTGAAAGTAATAAAGTAGATATTTGATTGAATATATTCACCATTTTAATTTAATTATCTCAATTAAGTGGTAATTAAATGTTGAAACGTTATTGGATTTAATCATCAAGAAAATAAGTTCTGTAATAAATTACCTTTATAGCCCAACTTTTGATTTGGCCAGATAGGCACTGACCACAATTTCAATATCTTTTAATGTTGTTTCTTTATGGCATTGTATTGCCTCTGAAAATAATTCTAATTGAATAACTCATGCATGCAGTTATTCCAAAAAAGTTCGTTCTCACCTTCTAATCATTCAAGGGGACTCATAACTAAGCGGTCAAATTGAACCCGAGATTTCTCCCGAAAAAATGAAAGAGTATCAATGACAAACCCAAAACGCAAGAACTTCTCAAACTTTTTAAAACATGTTTTTGTGTATGACACACAAGACTATATTGGGATGAATGAACTAATTGAAATTATAAATGATATGAATATTTACTTACGTGATGTTTTAAAAGTAGAAGGGCATGGTTCAATTAATTATAAACTATAACTTTTTATGAAAAGAGATGCACAGAAACGCGAAACTCCGAACCAAACACAAACAACTAGCAAACATGGCGGCACATGGCGTGTACACGCAGGCGCAGAAACAAAAACGTCAAAGTTTAACAATTAAGCTATGTTAAGCAGACCAGACAGAAATTATTGTCACGACCGTTTTAAGATTTTGATTGGTTCTCACGATGTTTCTCGATATTGACAACCAATCACAATTCGAATAATATATGTCATACATATTATTCAGATGAAAAATATTTTATTCCCATTGAAAGTCCATATTAATCTCCGAGTGGTGATATTCATGGATTTTCTTTTTCATTTCTAGTACTTTCCTCTAAATATCACCCTTACTATAATTATGATTAATATTAATTGAAATACGTATAGGAATGATCTGTGAATATTTCATGAATACGTAATACAGAATATTCGATCGTGAATATTCCATGAACATTCCTACATGAATATTTTATGAGTATTCTCACGAGAATATTCCAAAAAGAATACTCCTGGTATATTCATCCGGAAATATTCCAGATATATTCCTTTTTGAATATTCCTTGAATGTGCCAAAAGCATATACAGTGCGCGTCAAAATTATGGAACAAATTCGATATTTCGCAAGCCATGTACTTTTGACAAAAATCCTGAAATAAGTCGATTTTTATTTTAAAATGCCGATTTTTTTTATGTATATTCTAAAGGTGTTATGTCACTGGTTTTGACATGGTGACGTAATCGGTACTATTTTTTAATTGGAATAGATGTCTTGTGATACCTCATCTGAAGGCCTTTCAATACTGCATTCAATGATAATAATTAATTAGATATTTTTTTACAGGGATATTTTATTTCAATAAGAGAATAACTTTATATCCAACAAAATAGAACAGTTAACTAAGATGTTCGAAATACCATCCACCAGTCTCTTGACAATAAGCAAATCTACGGACACATTCCTCTTGCACATTGCGAATAACTTCCGGAGTAATTCTGTTAATTTCGATCCTAATTCGATTTTTTAACTCTTGTAGATTTTTCGGCCCATCTACATAGACCTTCGATTTCAAATAATCCCACAAGAAAAAATCCAGGGGCGTAAGATCTGGAGATCTTGGGGGCCACTCTATCGGTCCGCGTCTACCAATCCACCTCCTAGGAAAACAGTTATTCAAAAACTCGCGAATATCACGTGCATAGTGCGGGGATGCACCATCTTGTTGCAACCAAATACTTTCATTTGGTGAGTTGGGATTGTTGGCGTTTGAAAAAATATCGGCAAGGCTAGGTATGAGTTCATTTCTTAAAAATTCCAAGTAACGCTCCCCTGTGAGATTTCCTTCGAAAAAATACGGGCCAATAATCCTGTCGTTTATTATCCCTGCCCAAACATTGACTTTCTGAGGGTATTGAGTATGCCCGTCCATCATCCAGTGAGGAATATCCCTACTCCAATATCTGCAATCATGACGATTTACTGGACCATTTAGGCAAAACGTAGCCTCATCGGAAAACAGAATTTGTTTTATAAAACCTGGATTGCGGTTACACAAATCCTGCATTATTTCACAGAACTCCACACGGCAATCGGGATCATCATCATTGAGTTGTTGATGTAGCTGTATGGATGGTACTTTTCTGCTTTTAGATTACGTAATACAGAACTATGGGGTATGTCAAGGTCTGCTGCAATTTGTCGTGAAGTATAGTGAGGATTATTCTCTACACCCAATAGAACATCAAGTTTCACGATTTCTTCTATTCTAGGACGTCCAGCATTCGGAATGTGTTTGACATGACCAGTTTCTCTAAATTTTTTCTCAATCTTACTGACTGTTGAACGACTGATATTTGGATACTTCGCATTGAACAAGTCGCATACCTCTTGCTGAGTTCTGGTTCTATCTCCGCATCCAATGAAAATTAAAATTTCTATGCGTTGGGTATAACTTGAAGTAGTCATAGTTTACTTTTAGAACCTTTTCACTTAGAATTTGTGAAGAATATTTGTTGATATTTCAACCGACATTTATTTGACACTAACTTGCCTATTATGGCATTAATTTGTGATTGTCTTTCGTTTCCATTTAAGACTAGGAAATAGCTGACTATCAATGTTTGGAAAGGATCCATTGGTGTAGAGCACTGACTCACTAGTCTGCCAGGGCAGTGTAAGGGATTAGAGCCTTGGCTCAAAAAAGTAAAATTTTGCATTTTTTAACACGGTTTCATTATCTTCACTTGTAACTGAATAACTCACAATGTAATAAAATCTTGGAAGTAAATATTCACCCTCTTACAATCTTCCGAATAATCTGAAATTTGTCACACATATCAAGGACCGATGACAGTACAAGCATTTCATAATCATAATGTAATAATAATAAAAATATATTTTTCCAAATGCCAAGAATCCTAACTCACCAAATGAAAGTATTTGGTTGCAACAAGATGGTGCACCCCCGCACTATGCACGTGATGTTCGCGAGATTTTGAATAACTGTTTTCCTCGGAGGTGGATTGGTAGACGCGGACCGATAGAGTGGCCCCTAAGATCTCCAGATCTTACGCCCCTGGATTTTTTCCTGTGGGGTTATTTGAAATCGAAGGTCTATGTAGATAGGCCGCAAAATCTACAAGAGTTGAAGAATCGAATTGGGATCGAAATTAACAGAATCACTCCGGAAGTTATTCGCAATGTGCAAGAGGAATGTGCTCGTAGATTTGCTAACTGTCAAGAGACTGGTGGATGGCATTTCGAACATCTTATTTAACTGTTCTATTTTGTTGGATATAAAGTTATTCTCTTATTGAAATAAAATATTAATTTTTGTTCACCCTGTAGAAAAATATCCAATTAATTATTATCATTGGATGCAGTATTGAAAGGCCTTCCAGATGAGGTATCACAAGACATATATTCCAATTTAAAAAAATTACCGATTACGTCACCATGTCAAAACCAGTGACATAACCTCTTTGGAATATACATAAAAAAATCGGCATTTTGAAATAAAAATCGACTTATTTCAGGATTTTTGTCAAAAGTACATGGCTTGCGAAATATCGAATTTGTTCCATAATTTTGACGCGCACTGTATATATTCTAGGCATATCTTATGAATATTCAGAATATATCCTTCTTTTTGGGGATATTCAGGGAATATTCCAGGAATATACGGGGCTGTCTGGGGTTATACAAAAAAAAAACCTATTTAATTCTACACAAGTGTAGGTATACAGCTTTCCACATTTATCTTTCATTTTATTTTTATAATCCCTAATTCAAATTGTATTCAATAAGGTTTAGTTGTCATAAATAATGAAGGTTTTAACAAATCCTGATTGACAACTTCTGTAAGTTGTATGTAGCACTAATGCTAAATAAATACTTTATTATTATCATTATTATTATTTTCATTCTGAACAATTCCGAAGCTCCGACCCATTTGGAAGGGCGTGCTGGTTACATAAACCAATTACCTCTCCCCACATCCGTGAGGTGAAAGATCATTGGGTCAGAGAATCCTGAGTCCTGAGCAGACGTAACGATCCGAGAATGACTGCCTTCTGCATGCGGCCGGCTAGAGATTCTGCTGATTCACGACATGCTGGTATAATTTTCAGGTTTGAGAGTAGCGTTGGCATCATTACACCAAGGGCCCCTTCGATCAGAACCACTATCTTCACAGAATGGTCTGGATAGTGTCTGCGGAGCTCGAAGAGTAAATCTCGATACTTCGCCCGTTTCTCCTCCTCTTTTCGCACGATATTCGTCTCGCCTGGAGTCGAAAACTCTATGACGTATTTCGTTTTCTGCTGGCGGGCAAAGTGGACTACATCAGGCTTGTTGGCTTGTATTTGCCTGAGGGTGGGGAATTAGTAGTTCCCGTAAATTCGGCACTTCTCATTCACCACAACGGACTCAATATCCCCCGGTGCGTATGGCAGCACTGGTGCCTCATCAATACGAGTGTCGTAGATGATAATACAACACTCGTAACGCCGCATTATGACGATGGTATAGGCTGAGACCGCATATGCTGTACATGCTGACAGCAAGTGCATAATGGTCTCAGGAGCTCCATGGCAGACCCTGTATCTCGTGTCAGGGAACTCTATACTCATCACGCGGCTTCGGTAGACGAGAGTGTTATTATTATTATTATTTTTATTATTATTATTCAGAACACTGAATAAGCAGTGAAGCTTCCTATTTGATTTTTTTTCATTCTACACTTTCCTGATACTTTCCATATCTTAGATCGCTTAGTGATAACATCTGCCGGTCCCAAGCTCGGAAAAAAAGAATTTGATGGGAGATCAAAACAACGAATTATTGGAATTTCAGTTCCATTATAACTCTTTCGGCACATTCAACTGCCTTCGAGAATACATATTTAAACAAAAATAGGCTAAGTTACATTTGACGTAAAAGGATGAATCTCCGCCTATGGTCGGCATGTTCGGTCAAAGCGACAAATCCCACCATAATTTGCTACGATTTATCACCTCATCCAACTGAGAATGGATATACTATACTAAAATTGCTTTCTGCATCCGCGTAGAAATAACAAAAACCTTTTGAAATAAAAATAACATACGTAATTCCTCGATCTCTTGAATAAAGTTCAAAGAAAAACGTTCACTCGACTGCTTCGATGTGCAAAAGAACTTTTCTCATTCCAACTCTGGCGATGTAGACAATAACAATGAAAGTAATCCTCGATTACACAAAACAGTCCAGAGCTCGTAAAACCGGGATTAGAATCTTTTCGAGCAACATTATTATTGTTGAGAACTGTTCCGGTTAACCCACGCAACCGCTGAAACTGCGTTTAACAAAATATTTGTTTTTTTACAACCGATTTACTCCTTTGTGGGAGTCACTTTTATGCAAAACCAGGCACACTCGAAAAGTTGGAACAGTTTACCAATATTTCCGTGGAAACAAAACAGTTGCTGCATAACATTTGCAAGCAAGCGTTTATATTTACTTCAATTCATTCATTTCCAAGGAAAATTTACGAAACATCAGAAGCTCGAGAACAATTTTTTTATGTTCATTATGTTATTATGTGATAAATAAATAAATCTTCTAGTATTCTGTGGGGTTCATGAAGTTTGTAGTTCTCGAATCGTCAACCAGGGAAGAAAACTTGGCAATAAATAGGGTTCAAATTATCCCTGAAAATGTTTCCTTGAAAATAATCTCGATTCGGAAACATTAACAATTTTCCCAAAATATTCCTTGTCAGGAAATATTTCCAGGAATAATTGAAGCACGCTTGATATTCCGTAGGAAAATTTCACATTGAAATCATGGAGAAAATGGAAACGAACTGAACTTTTTGTGATATACCAAATCAAAATTATGAAGTAGGATGCTTTTGAAGTAAGTTGATGATATTCCAAAACCATCTATCGTTTTCGGATTGACTAAATAGGAAAAATGCATTTTGACTACAGTGTGGCCCATTCAGATTGGAAACACCCCTATAAAATTCGAAGTTATCAAGTGATTCCAACCAATTTTTTTCAATATAAAGAAGCAAGAGGTCTACTCAAGGGCAGAATTCAAATATTCATTCCAATTTTCAGAGAATACTATGGTCATTTTCCTTGGTCAAAATGGAGAATTATTATCGATTTTTCCATTTGAAAACTACACCAATGGATTCAAAGTGCCTTCGAATAGCTGTTACCAAAATTTCATGAAAATGCATTCATCAATAACAAGTTAACATTCTAAAACGCACTGAGATAACACAGTAGGATATGTATAAATAGGTAGCCATGGAAATTATGTTATTTTCCAAATGATAACTTCATAAATGAACGCAATCAGCTAACGAACTTGAATATTTTCATGTTTTTTAAGTTTTCTTTCACAGATAGATAGTCTTTATTGTATAGGAAAAAGTTACATCCCATTACAAGTAGTTCGGGCTCTAACTCTACATATTTTAGATAAATGTGGATTACAAATTAGAGAAAGATAGAAAAAAAAGAAAAAAGAAAAAGCAAGAACAAAATTACAGGACAAAATAAACAATCATTCGTTGAGAACAAATGTGCGTAATTTGAGAATATTGATTATAGTGTGGACAAAACTTGATAGAAGGGAAAAGTCATTGGAGTCCAGCACAACAGTGAGGTCGTTGAATGAGTTCAACTACGAAAATATTTTGCAATTTCTTATGCCATTATAGATGGGGGAAATCAGGAGTAGGTAAGTGAGTGATTGCAACCCAATTTGACACGCCCAGTTTCCAATCTGATCATATTACTCGGTGTGCACTTTGGTAAGCACAGCAATCTTTTGAAAAAACTGACTTGCGCACGTTCTGTTACATCTGCAAAACGGAGACCCCAAATACCTATTTCGTATGACAGAGTTGAAAGGATAATTGAGGTATAAAGTTCCATTCTAGCATTCCATGAGCACAGTTTCGACTTGCACATCAAGTCCATCACTGCGCCCATAGCTTGGTTTGCTTTTGCAACTGTTTTTGTTGCCATTTCTAGAAACAGTCCCGTCACAGAGAAGGTAACTCCCAGGTAGGTATAGGTTCTAACAACCTCGATGGAGACTCCATCAAGACTAAGTTTATTTTTATAATAATTATTGTTATAGCCTCCTCTGCTGAAAATCATTATCTTCGTTTTCGTGGTATTCACCAAGAGTTTATTTGAGGTACAGTAATTATGAAGAGTTCTCAGCTTGCGAGCAATGTCAATAGGGGAATCTCCTAGAAAAACTAAATCGTCCGCATATAGTAGTAATATCATATCATTATACCCATCGATTTTGATGCCAGAACAGCCCCTCAAATCGGAAGTAATCTTCAATGTCTGACAAAAATAAAGAAAACAGTAGCGGACTCAGTGGTTCGCCTTGTAGGACACCTTCTGAAATATCGTACATTTTTGTGAAGGAACGATTTACGCCCACAGACATATTTGCGTTTTTGTACAGATTTTTCATAATTCTGATTATCCTAGAGCTTATTCCAATGTTGTAGAGCTTATGTCATAATAGCTCATGGTTTATACAGTCGAACGCTCTCTTGAAGTCAACGAAAACAGCGAAAACTTTCTTTTCAGATAGCCTCAGATGGAGTTGAATTATAGAACTGAGAATGAAAATGTTATCAGAAGCCCTTCCATTCTCTCTTAAACCGTATTGAGACTTGGGTAAAATATAGTTCTCTTCACACCAATTGGATAATCGATTTAACAATATCAAAGTGAAGACTTTCGCAAAGCAGTTCAATAGTGCGATTCCCCTATAGTTATTAAGATCATTGAGCGGGCCTTTTTTATGCAACATCATTATTATTGTTCCATGCCAAGCTGAGGGCATTTCTCAGAGTCGAAAATTTTGTTGAACCAGCTGCAAACATAAAGCAGCCAGTTTGAATTCGAATAATTTAACAACTGTAACTGTTAAAAATAATTATTATAATTTTGTATTAAAATCTTTGTTGCCTCAACTAATCCACCATCTACTTCGATACATTTGTCATAGTGTGCACGAATTATTCTAACTACATTTCTTAGTTAGTGTTCAGGGGTAATTTCCGCTCATGTCCGTTGAATTCTTACACAAAGTTCGTTTCTGTTTCTTGGCCGGGTTTTGTGAACCTTTTGTGTGAGAAGTCCCCAGAGGAAAAAGTCTATACTTGTGAGATCTGGGTGGCCACTCTATCAAAGGCCTACCGCAGCCTCTCTACCGGTTTGAAAAATGTTAGTTCAGCCATTGCCTCACAAAGTGGATTCAAAGTGCCTTCAAATAGCTGTTACCAAAATTTCATGATAATGCATTTATCAATAACAAGTAAAAATTCTAAAATGCACTGAGATAACAGTCACAGTAGGATATGTATGAATACGTTGCTATGGAAATTATGTTATTTTCCAAATAATAACTTTATAAATGAACGCAATCAGCTAATGAACTCGAATAATGTAACAACTGTAACTGTGAAAAACAAATATTAGTATTTTTTATTAAAATTCTTGTTGCCTCAATTGTTACGCCACTGTCCTTTTATCTACTTGGGTACACTCCGTCAGGAAAGACACCAGTGTTATTTCTGTCCATATACAGGGTGTTGTGAATCAACACACCACACCTGAAACACCATTGTTAAGACCGGGGGCAGTTTGGAGAACCTGAAGACCCCATAACTGATCCGTCCTTGTTACGCCACTGGCCCTTTATATGGGGTACTCTTCATCAATTAAAGACCAATAAACGCTTAGGGATTTCCAAATATTATGATTCAATCACTTTCTTGATCACTCCTTTGTTGTTAGGTTGAGAATTTGAGTAATAAGAGCATCGACTATCTGAGGATGGTCGAACCAAAATTTTTTCTCGAGAGCGGCTTCAAGAAATATCCCTTTCTCTTAATACAGGGAATGTGGGGTGTTTAGATAAAAGCACGTAGCGATCTCAGGAAGATTGTTAAATAATGCACTTGGAAAACATTAGAATATAATAGCATTTCCATCAGTTCTATATATCGTCAAATTGATAAACTAGTCTAAGAACAGTGGATATTCCACATCGGGTCAATTTTTGGCATTCTCAAAGTCAGTGGACCGAATATAAGTAAAAATGCATTCAATTGTTAAAGATACTGTTGATAAATATTATTTGAAAAATGGGGGGAACATAAAAAAATTGAGGTACATTTAAAAACATATAACAGTTATAATTGACTCAATTTGCCCAAACATAAATTCAGAAAAATATATGAACTTACTCCAGACCATCAGGTTTCAACACTCATTCACTCGATATTTGTTTTACACGATATTAGTTTAGTTGTATTACTATTTTATTTATTTCCGCGAAAGTTGTTCATTTACTTCTATATCGCATGACTATAGTTGTATTGGTAATGTTTTTCTATGAGAGCATGAACTATCGGTTAGAGGTTTTCGGCGTCTTATCTCGTTCTTGAAGCATTGATAACATAATGTTTATTAATGGTAAATACTGTTTAACTGTGTATTCACTTCGAGAAGTCATTACTCGTGCAATTCCTGTTTGACTTGAATTCTCTTCCTTAATAATTTCGCAATTTCACTGCAAGATGATTACTTGTCAATGAACTCATGACTGATGACTGTCTAGTCAAGAGCTGTTACTTGGTTGATAATTACCGCACTTCTATATGTTATATTGCTAATATGATTACTAGTGAAAAATTGAGCACTTTTCATCTTTCTGCACTACATGTTAATCGAATGGAAGTTTAAACACCTCTGAGATAACATGTTACTTGAACGACTTCTGTTTACCGAATCATTATCTTTGCCCGCGGTTTCGCGCTTTTATGTAATATCCCCTTCCATATGTCGTTCTTTGTTGGCTCGAGGAGTCACATTCCTAAGTTAGTTATCTTCTACTTGTCATAATAAATCACCTTCTTAGTAATTATTGGCTCGTTACGGTAGCCGAAAGAATGTAAAAAAAAATAATGATTTATTTATTTTGTGGTCGTATTGCATTAATGAGCTGTCAAAACCTATAATTTATAGTTACTTTGTTTACTAATGAAATTCCTCAGAGGTGCGTAACTAGGAGGTGACTATTTATCAATAGCTCCTTTGTGAAGGGGTGCCTGTTTCTTTATATGCATTCCGGGCGAGCAGGTGTCTACCTATTTTCAACGTGCCTTGTTTATCAGTTTGGTCGAGTATTTGATTTCAAAATTTATTTTCATTCCTAGTGAATTATGTTTTCTGGCCTAGAGTTCATATTTATTATTAACTTGTTGTTTCTTATGTTTGAAAGATTTTCTGTACTTATGGGGTTATGACAAAACTAATCCACCATCTATTTGTCACAGTGTATACGAATCATTCCAACTACATTTCTTAGTGGTGAGGGGTAATTTCTGCACATGCCAGTTGAATTCTTATACAAAGTTCGTTTCTGTTTCTTGGCCGGGTTTTGTGAACCTTTTGTGTGAGAAGTCGAAACCTCGATCAGTGACCTAAGTCAGTAGACCATAGTCTATGGGGAAGCATAGAAGTTGCAGCAATACTCCACTGCGCGGAGGAGTTACTAAACAAGGGTTTAAGGAAAATACCATTGCCATATACTCTGACAGCCACGCAGCTATCAAAGCATTAAGCTCCATGCAAGTTAACTCCAAACTTGTCTGGGACTGCTTGGAAGCCCTGCAAAGAGTGGGCGGTCGAAACAGACTGGGTGCCAGGCCACACAGGCTTAAAGGGCAACGAAGAGGTGGATTCATCAGCCCGAGAAGAAGCACGACGTGTCCCAATTGGCCCAGAACCTTTTTGTGGTACAGCGAAAGTGTAACGAACAACACAAACCAATGATTGGTTGAAAGAGCAATCTCAAGAACGGTGGAACAAGGTGCCGGCCACGAGACAGGCTAAAGAGTACATCAAGGGATCATCGCCAGAATTCACAGAGTACCTAATAAGCCAGAATAGCTGTAATTGAATAAAAATTGAGGAGTAGTTCTTCTTTGCACACAGTGGGCTAGTGCACGTAGGCCTCGTGATTTGGGCACGTCTGAGAATCAGCTGGGCATGCCGATTCCTCAGCAGTTTCGTCAACTGAATCTCTTTGACAACTTTTGGGTTCAGAATTATGCTCCCAAGGTTGATCTCCCTTTGGTGCACCAAAGCTGGACACTCAGTGAGAAGTAGCCCAAGGAGGAAATGCTTTGAGTTCACTCACTTATATATCAATGGGTTCTTTATAGGATATCTCACAGTGAATGACTAGTTCTGTAAAAAAAATTACTTCTTCTTGTCTGTTTCTCTGTACCACCGTATGTGTCTGAATATGTATGGTGAGAGAAGGAATGAATTCATAACCAAGTTATATATTCCAATTACACGAACCGAACAATGAGGCGAGTAGTTCTGGAAGCCCAACGAGTTACTTATGGGCCCGTTCTCATGATTCTACTCATGCTCATATTCAATCCCCATGCTATGTAGCTTTGTCATGTCTGACTCCGTTTACATTCGAGGAAAACCACTCATTATTTCCCCAGGAAGTCGATACGCTGAAATTTAATTAAATCCAGAGTTGAATTCCAAATTGAAATTCTAGAACTTCCGCACAGGAAATGGCATAATATATATTTCGATGCTTAAGAAAAAACTCATTGAATTCAATTTGCAAATTCAAATGAAACAATGAGAGCAGATATCGCCAATATAAAAAGATCGATTTAGCAGTACAGAAAAAAAATACATTTCCTGCAGTGGCGTTTTTAATAATGTTCACGTTATACTCGCGATTAGAAAGGGAAGCTATGTTTGTAGTACAATCAATGGGGAATGAAAAATGCATCTGTAAATGAAAGTGTTTATCGGAATGATTCCTCAACTGTTGATCCTATCACAAAAATGTCCAATTCAAATTTGAAGAAACTAAATTTCCTGAATTTTTTGTATGAATATTGCATGCATTTTTCGGGATTATAAGATTTAATCAGTAGATTTTTCCATATTGTACTGTTTCTTTTGTACGTTCCATTAAATTCAATTTCGTAATATTTCTTAATTTTTATTCAGTTCATCCACGTTCAATTTTTTTGCGTCATTGGTTTTCAAGTTGCAAGTCAAAAAAGATAAAACATAAAAAAATGCTTTTGAATGTTTATAACAAATTCAGCGATGACAGTTTGAAGTAGGAAACATAACAGGATATAACTACGGACTGTCTTTTGTATGATGGCACAGTCGGTTTTCTCTATTGATTGGCCTATCAGTGATTCAGATCCTTTTACACTGAATATTTCTGAACTGAATTGTTCAATTGTTGGTGCTCCTCCTGTAACGAATATAGATATTATTTCGTATCTGGTTTTTACCCATAGCTTTCCCAAATGCAGATGAAGCCATATACAAGGTTAGAATCCATACATATTTTGAATCTGGCTTCATGGTGAAGGTGAGAACAAAAATTCAGAATCATTCATATATTTTATTTAGTCTAGTATGTTTTTTCCTAGGCAGCAGGTTTTCTCTAATGGGTACATGTACAGTTGCAAATGTTTATTGCCACATTTGTTCATTAAAAGAGACATTGATTTGATATTTAAAATTATTACTTCTCAACTTTTATTATAGTTCTTTCTAATCAACATAACTTTTTTTCAGGTCAAGTATTCACGAAAGGCAAATTAAAAACCTTTAGATGTTTTGTACATAATTGCAAAGGTTGGAATCATTTGTACTGCTCAATTTACTTGAATGGCCGGAAAAAGTGAAGTATGCCGTCCATATTGGTGCTATATTAATAAATATAAATAAATAAATAAATTTATTGGATCCTTTTTGATCATACAAAAAAAATGATATAGGATACGTCAGACAATAAGTAGTTTACAAATATTCTGTGCATACAGATACATAAAAATATAACAGTTCCACAAAGTAAATATATAAATTCATCATGTGATTGATTAAAATAATACATAGAAATACATAGAAATATAACAGCACCACCAAATGAATATACAAATACACATCATTGATTGAAATAGTCATCTATAGAAACAACCGTTAATCAAGAATTCTTTGAGTTTCATTTTGAAATTATTTTCCCTGTTTAGGTTTTTTATATCTTCAGGTAAGTGATTATAAGATTTTGCCCCCTTATAGGATGGACAGTTTTCATACAGACAAGTTGGAGCCTTATTAATTCACCGTTACTGGTGGGATATGAATGAAAGTCAAAATTTCGATTGTAACTATGTATTTGTTTTTTAAAAAGTAGAATACATTTGTAAATATAAATGCAGGGTACGCACATCACTTTATTTCCAATGAAGTGTTGCCTACAAGATTCTCTGTATTCTATCCTATATATTAGCCTCATTACCCTCTTCTGCGAGACAAATATTTTGTTAATTTTTGTGGAGCAGCCTCAAACAGCAATATTATAAGAAATATGGGAATATACAATAGCAAAGTAAACATTTAAAAGTTGGGCTTATTGAAATTAGATTTCAATTGTCTAATTGCATAGTACCAACTGTTAACTTTCTTGCTGACATGATCAATACCTGACTCTCAGGTCATGTTACCATCGATATAAGTACCCAGGAATTTGGTGTTATTTCATCGCCCACTCTAACCTGAAAGTTATCAATTCTTTCATTTGTATTGGAATACAACTGCATCAGATTTTTTTTTCCATTCACTACTAAAGAATTTCTACACCAGTTTTTGAACTCGTAACTCAAGGTATTCAGTTTTTCTTCGAATTCCTCTGGATTATCAGCATTCGCTGCGATTGTTGTATCGTCTGCATACAGAACTACATGATCTGTGCTTATGTGATTGGGCATATCATTAATGAACAGAAGAAAAATTAGAGGACCCAATATAGAACCCTGCGGTACCCCAAGATCAATGTTGTACTACTGCGACTGACATTTGTCAATTTTAACATACGTCTTTCTTAGAGTCAGGTATGATCTTACTAGAGGCAATGCCTCGCATAGATTTGGAAGCTGTGTGGCCAGGGCCATCCAGTCAAAAAAATTATTGGTGACTGGCCTCTTGCTCAGTTCTTTAGTAAAAAATAAAATAATGTATCAACTTTAAATGAATATATATATATATATATATATAGAGAGAGAGAGAGAGAAAAAGAGTATATACTGTGTGTGTTTGATAATAATACTATTTTTATTAGATTTAAAAATTTATTTCATGACAACTTCATCTGTAACTATGCATTTTCAGTTGTTTTTGTCAAAAAATTAATTTTGTTTTTACGTTGTTTTACTTATTCAGTTGATTACTCTCGATTTAATACCAACCATAAAAAAAGACACAATAAATATTAAAATTTGTATATAGTACAATCTTGTTAAATATCACGATATTTCCAATTTTTTCGTTCAATAAATTACAACACCCTTTGAGGGTTGCAGACGATGTGGTTACTTAATTACTCTCGTTTCGGACGTCCATTGTCTTAATATACTTGAGGTTTTCACGTCGTTTCGAATGCTTGTATTTGCAATCGTCTTCAGGTTAATACTGTATTTACCTGAACATGATTGCAGATATAGAATATATCCCGACGCCATTCTTTTCACGTGTTTATGGAATTACATGATTGATCCTCAATTACCTATATTTTATGCAATAAAGGTGTATTTCTGCAACGACACGAATCTAAGGGTGTGCTATATCGTTTCTATACGCCCTGTATGTCGAATATTTTTTCAGTTACACTACAATGAGCCGGAACTTTTGGAAAACATGGAAATAGCATAATGCTACGTTGCGTATACAGGAAAAAATAACATCCCTGCAAAATCACAGCGCATCGAGTTGACCGATGCGATGGAAAAAAAAATCAGTATACAATGCATCCAGCGTATTTCGATGTCACCGTACAATAATATTTTTACAGAATGAAAAATACGGCCTGCAGATATCCATATTCACATCGCATGACGATCCACCATATTTGGTTACCCAAGAAGAATTCATGGAAAATAATGGCACGATTTTTCATGCGTTATATCGGAGACAGATCCTGTTACGGGTAATTCATTACAATATGCCTGAATGTGTTCACAATGAAGAGCTGCTGTAAAAATTAAGCGACAAGGATTTATTGTACTCAATTTGAACATGTAGAGTATCGATGTCACTAAATATTCTCAACAGATAACTATCGAACAAATGCATCGCAGCAGAAATCTTAAATGCATAATGTTGTTTTTTTTTTAGGGAGGATAGACTGTGTTTCACGGTGGATGGAACATTAGAAGTATCAGGAGAAAGAAACGACATATCATTTTAAAAATTTTCGGGCATAGATAATCAAGCATGCTCTATCCGTCTAAAATATTTTCATCAATACAGTATTGCCGCTTGCATCAGAAAGTAGTAGCTTCTTTGTTATTTCTAATGTATATCATTTCGTTTTTGTAGTCCTTTTAGTATTTCTCATAACTTCCAATGATAATACTCTATACCTTTATGTGTCAGTTTTCGCGATAAAAATTATTTTGTTAAATTTCTCTGCAAATCATGAAAATTGAAAACAAACTATTTTTTCATAATGCAAATTTACAAAATATTGCAATTTGGGACAGCTGCATCATACCATCAAGTATTCTGCCAATGAACCAGATCTCAGTTTAAGCATACAGGGAGGCTCAAAAGTAAGTTCCTTCCGGAGATTCATTAAAATGAAACTCAGTTTTTTAATGGAACATCCTGTATATTATTACTCATTTGTAAAGTAGTGACATTTTCATATTGAATTTTGTATACTTTCTTGTACAGTTCGTGAGATATGATCATTTATGTCACGAAATCGTCTTCAATAAAATAATGATTGGATAGTGATTTAGATTCGGACAGAGAACTGACAGATTATTCCTACATTGTCATTCTGAATTCAAGTTTCCTAGGTGAGAAAGTATTATGGAAGAAAATAATTACTCAAATGTAATTTTGATGGAATTATTTATCATTTATGGCCAATGTAACAAAAATATCAGCAGAACATGCAGAGAGTTCAATGAAAAGAACCACCTCGAATGAATTTGAGAAAATTCGTTAGATTGAGTAGACATTTTGAAACGTTTGTATCATCTTTGAAAGCAACAAAAAACTTGCCTAGATCTGTGACAGATAATAAGGACCACGCAGAAGGAATCTTTATTACTGTGCAAACGAAAATCCATATGTCACAAGAGAAGTAAGATTCCAAGAAAAAAATTCTTTCAACGTTTTTTGTTTAATTATGGACAATCAATTGCGCTTCTTGATTCATGATGAAAACCTTGATTCTCAAAAATATTTGAATATCTTGGGGACAACAGCTGGGGATTTCATTGATGAACTGACACCTGTTGGTATCAACTTGATGGAGCCTCGTCTCATTGCACAACAGAAGTCGGGTTGAAATTTGTAACGATATATCTGTTACATTTCTTATTGATATGATCGGAGATACAAAATAATTAAGAGTAGCTCAAGTTATCTTATTAACTCCAATTGACGAATCACTATTGAAAATCTTAGCGCCATCTAACGGCGGACAGTGATTAGAGTTGAGGAGAATATGATCGAACGCGAAGGATTTGACAGTACGATTTGCTATGAAAAGAAGTGACGAGTGATTCTCGCCTTTTTTAGCGATCGACCTTTGAGATCGAGAGATCGTGCCTTCTCAAACTTGTCAGCCATTGAGTAATGAAATAGAATTTGTTCATGTTGAAGTAACCAATGAATTAGAGCATCTTCCTTCCTTTTGCAAAAGTGATTTAAAAGCAGTGAGTTAATGTGTGATATCAAGGTATGTAGAAATATTTTCGACCAAATGAGATATAAGCCATCTTGGAATATTTTTTAATGAGAACGTGAGATATCTCAATTCATCTATCCACGTTGTTCAGTAAACAGCGATTAGATTTATTTAGGTCAATCAGATAATTGATCCCAGTGGAGTACCATATTTATTTTTCCAAATGAGTTCAGGTGGAATCATAAATATCACATGTAATATATCGAATTGAATTGAGATATCGGTGTTCAGTCTCATCTGTTTTGGTTGTTGAGAGGGTTTCTCAAATATATGGTATAATTTATATCACATTTGGATATATTTTTGGTGACAAGCACAAGAAGTATGTGATATAGTCGAATTATATATATATTTATATATATATATATATATATATATATATATATATATATTTAATCCTTGGAATTTTTAATTTTCTTTGATTTCATGGAATACTTTATGGAGAAGTATTTGACGATTGTTCTTATACACTTATATATTGAAATTGAAGTCATTTTCGTATATCAAATTCTGATTTTATTCTTTGCTAAATATAGTCTGGGCTGATCAAGATCAGAACAACTTTCCTCTTCTTTATATAGAGCAAAGATCAATTTTTGTCTAAATCAAAATTTAATCTTGAATCTTCAATTTCAGTATTGAATAGTAATGACAAATCTCAGCACAAGCTGATTTGTATGTTCAAATAATGTTAAGCAACCATCTCTTAATGAGATTATACTCAACTGTAACAACCGTGCGTTGAAGAGTGTACTGTGAAATTACAAGTTCCAAGAAGTTGAATTTGTAGTAAAAACAAATTCTGACAAACAATATTGTTTTTCATGTTGTATTGCTGAGAACAATCATTCCATGGACAAGAAGCTGATGCTTGTCTGTTCCACATGATCAGTCGCCCAGCAGCCATTGGTATTCCCGCTGATTGCGAGCCATAGGACTACGCTAAGTCTAGCTACGAACTACACAACACTCAATCAGAGCTACATCGTCGTCGATTAAACCGACAGGTTCAGCAATACTATTCAGAATTGTAATATTTGTTATACTACAGAAAGCTCTTGTACATTTGTGAATAGACTGATATAAGTTTGGTATTTGTTTCATTGTTGTAGTGATTTACAGAAGGAAACATTATTTGAATTGCAATTATTATTGAGTAGGAAGTTTGAATTTTTATCCTAATTAAACAAAAAATTCTGGCGTCCATTCAAATTAACAATTTTTTAAAACCTTTACTTGAAACATAAATAAATTTGAAACTAGCAAAGCGGTCCAAAAAACTCCACACCGCTCTTCACTAAATAGTCTGGGAATTCTATAACAATAATTAACTTGATTTTTATTACAAATTGGACCGCATATTTGATGATCAACCCTTGGGAAGAATTAGAACATCGGGTGACTAGAGTGTTTCAGGAATTAGATCCAAATGAAATTCGGCGAGATAAAATAGATGCCGTTGATTTTTGCATAAGAAAGTGTAGGAAAACTAATGATCAACATTTTGAGCATTTATTGTAATGATTCAGCACCGTTACATCTTTCTACATGTATTAATACATATTATGTTCGACGTTGATACTTTCTGCGTTGCATGATGATTCAAACATTTCATAACAGAAATGATCATAACTGACAAACTGTACGAGATAGGTATAAGGAAAGTAGGGCTGTGTGCACGGGTCAGAATCATATATTGATAATAAAGACAGCATGCGCGATAATGGAGGCGTGACATGTATTAGTTGATGTTCGGTTGGCATAACTACGCGCTGCCAATATGACAAGGAAATACATATATAACCCGACTTCACTCTCATTGCATGGCTCTTATGGCCAGTTATCAATATTCGTATTTAATGAATATATGGTCAGAACCAATAGTCTAAATTTTTTTAATTTATGGAAATTTATTTTATTATCGCATTGCGCTTTCGATCATATATTTCTTAACTACGAATATTGATAACTGGCCATAAGAGCAATGCAATGAAAGTGAAGTCGTGTTATACAGTATCGGAAAGTATTTATCTTGGGTATGGTGGTTTCATGAGAGCGTAAAGAATAGCTCGCTATATGTTGAGAGAGCATTACAATTTCTCCTCGACTCGCTCGAGAAAGGGATATCGACGTCACGACATAGAGATAGGAGAGTCAGGGCGGTTAGCTCAGGACGTCAGTATCATACCAGCAGCAGTCGGGAGAATGTGTGCGCTGCAATGAGGAGAATTTTTGACGATAATTTCACATCAGATAATTTGAACAAATTGAACTGAATCATTGATTCAATTTAATCTGTCGGACGACAGATAGATTAAAATATCTTTGGTGTCGTGGTGGCCGCGAAAACAAAAGAAAATTCCCAAAGATAAACAAAAGCAAACGGTATTTCTGTAAGGATAAAAACGAAAAACTTATTTCTAACAGAAAAACAATTATTTCTTGAATGGAGAGAAAAACAATATTTACAAGAAAAGACAAACCAAATTAAATATTTTGTGTACGGAATTATTTTATTAAATGTTCGAACAAACCACCATTTTGGGCTGAACAATAGCCGAATCTATTGTACAATTCTGTTCTGGTAGCCGCAAGGGTAACTGGTGTTACCTGAGCACACAACTGAATAATTTTTGCCCTCAGTTCATCTAAATTGGTGGCACGTTCGAACTCATGCCGATATACCTCCAATTTTAGCATGCCCCAGAAATAAAAAACAAGAGGTGCTACATCTGGTGATTGAGGTGGCCAGTTGATTGTACCTCGCGTACAAATAAACCGATCGGGAAATAATTGATTCAGAAATGTACCCACCGTGCCTGCATTGTAGGCAGGACAAACCACACGTCGTTAAAGTCAATCGGAAGAGCGCGAACTGCAGGAATAATTTGATTTTGCAAAAGTTGCAAATATTTTGCTGCATTTAAATTCCCTTCAATGAAAAATGGGCCTATGACGTGATCACCTGAAAGTCCCGTCCACACATTTAATTTTTTTGGGTACTGTGTCCTCACAGCAATACCCAAATGTTTATTTTTACCAATAACGTACCTACTACGGATGGGTTGTGTTTTCGATGAATTGAGAAGGATGAATCATCGGTAAAAAACACCTTTTTTAGAAAGTCATCATTTACACGAAATGCCATATTGCATTTTTCGACCATCGTTTCACAAAACTCCATACGTCTGAAATGGTCTCCAGGCAAAAGTCCTTGTGTGGTCTTGACTTTGAAACAATTATAACCGTTTCTCTTCAAAATATTCCTTACAGTTCTCTCATTCGAATTAACTTCGTCGGCGATCTGTCTACTCGAACAAGGTGTCGTTTTTGCCAATGCACACACTTGTGTTTCTCTTATTTCCCGTTCCTCGTATTTGTCTAGGATGCGGTGGTGGATTTGTGGGACAACATTTTTTGCAATGTGCTGCCACACACCCAAAATTATAAAATTTATTTATAATTGAAAGGACAGTCGCTTCCGTAGGCACAGGTCTATCTGCAAAAGCCACTATGAATAGATTTTTAGTATCTTGTACAGAATTATCCCCTTAACGATCTGTACTTTCTTTGCGGTTGTGTAAATAGGCAGCATGTTTCAAAAGGTAATAATTGTCACGGTCTTTTGTTTTCGCAACCACGGCTCGACAAGAATGACTCGAGTCCCTGTGCGCTGTGTCGCATTGCCACGTGGTCAGTTAATGTGTCGGGTGGGGTAACAGGAGGGGCGCACAGCAGTGCGTCTGTCTTGTTTATGTGGTATTATCATATCATGGCGTTCCTTGTTGCTCGTGTAGATTTATGGCTATACCACAGATAAATTGTTTCCGATACTGTATATGTCTTTCCTTGTCATATTGGCAACGCGTAGTTATGGATAATGAACATCAACCAATACATGTCACGCCTCCATTTTGGCGCACGTTGCCGATTAGAAAGAGTCCGAGCGATCGTCATGCTTCATTTGTTTTGGCTTCACATTTGCTGTCTTTATCATCAATATTGGTACTTGATACATATATGCTTTCGACCTATACGGTCATCTTCAGTGCTTGCCTGCAGAGTAAGCGAATGATGGAATATTGTTTTCATATGTTGTTCAGAAGATTATGAGGTACTTGAGTTATTGTCAAAATATCACTCACAAATATAGACATTCACAAGGTTAAAATGTTTAAAAACGTAAAAACCAGTGAACATTGTGAAAATTTAATCTAAAGATAAACTGTTCAACTTTCTTAATTTGTCAAAGAATGGATGATTTTCCGAACACAAATAGAAGAAAAGAATAAGAGGAAGAGAAAGATGTTCTTTAGTTCAACGCGAAGTGAACAGAAGTTAGCCAACGAATCCAATTGTCAATTTCTGTCTGATCTAACCTAGATTTCCTTATGAAATCCTAGAGATGTTTCCAAAAATTGATGGACTATCCAAGAGAACCTAACTTTACTCCAAACGTCTGTGAAGTGGAATGAAGGGTCTGTTCAAGTTTTTTTCTTATTCAGGCGGCTATTGTTGTTGAGTGATTCATTTTCAATGATAAAATCTGCGAATCAACACTGGGGCTGAAGTTATACTTATTTACTTTCAAGTGTTGGCCAAAAAGGAATGTTCTATCGACATATAGTGCATTACAATCACTACAGCTTGAATACCAAAAAATAGGTATTTCTGTGCGACAAGCTTCTGAATCCCTTACTCACCGAATAACCTACGTCACACATCTAAAAAAAATCCTGAAATCCTGTGCATTCGAATAAAAGCTTGTTTTCAATTTATTGTTATTATTTTTATTCACAGAAACAAGGATAACTTTGAGATAGCCTTTGGTAGTATTCAGTATGTATTGTAGAATACATCTGTTCTAGCTTAGCGATATGTCTTTTTCTTCTCTCAGCCATTTTGAGCAACGACTGCAATCTTCTGTCAATATTGAACATATTTTGTCCGGTTTGCTCTTGCACATCGGTACAATGCAATATTTATGAAATAACTCTTTATTTTCCATTCCTAATATATATATTTCATCGCAACTGCAACTACACCTGATAACCCACACGATACTTCCACAATCTGTAACCGAATGACAGAATAACTTTTACCTTGGGTTTATTTGCCCGCAGTCGTGAGGAATGACGTCACGACCGGTTCCAGGGCTTCTAAGCTTGTTTGAAAAGATTCGCTGGCGCGCGAAACTTTGATTATCTGTAACAACCTAAATACTTATATTAAAGGCATCATAAATTGCATTGAACATTTTTATGCAGTCAATTGAAGTGATACAAGTTGCCTATTCTAGGCTAGATCAGACAGAAATTGACAATTGGATTCATTGGATAACTACTTCTGTTCTTATTTTTCTTCTTATCTATCTGTGTTCGAAAATTTGACAAATTGAGAAAGTTTGGCAGTTTATTTTTGAGATTTTATTTTCACATTGTTTACTGGTTTTTACATTTTTATACATTTTAACCTTGTGAATGTCTAGATTTTATGGGTGATATTTTGAATAACTTGGGTACCTGATAATCATTTGAACAACATTCGAAAGCACTCTGCGACAATGAAATAAATTGCATGAAACACCAAATTTTAGACTATTGATGGGGAAAGTATACAAAATTGAATAAGAAAATGTCACAGCTTTCCAAATGAATAATAATATACACTGAAACTGAGATTCAGTCATTTTCATGAGTCTCGGGAAGGAACTTACTTTTGAGCCTCCCTGTATTCTGAATCGTAATTTTTCAATAGACAGGTTTTGCACGAAAATTTGATAAAATTATTTTTATCGCGAAAACAGTTACAGTTAGGTATGGAGAATTATCTAGAAAAGTTATGAGGAATCCTACAAGGATTCCAAAAATTATAATATACGAGGTGTCCTTTTGAAATAACAAAGTAGCTATTATTTTCGGATACAAGCGGCAACACTGTATTAATAAACATGATTATCCACGTCCACACATTAACGAAATGATCTGTCGTTTCGTTCTACAGATACTTCTTCTGTTCCATCCACTGTCAAACATCCTGTATAAAAATACATTACCAATGTTTTTCTGAGAACAACAAAGCATTCTAGAACATTTTACTCTGTGATTCATTCCGGGAATACCATCAATAGTATTGACTTCAACCGGAAGTAGGGAGCAATTAGTTTTATTTTGAAAATAATTTTTTGTTCACATTTTTTATTGGAATAAACTTTTCGTTTCGTTAACATAACTCACAAGCCTAATATTCGGTATCTCACTGAGCTCCTATTTTCTTTGAAACTTTATCAACTCTGATACTGACGTTATGATGAACTGCAACAATTTTCTTTTTGATACTCGCCCTAATCGTCGTTATCGAAAAAAAAAACTCTCTACATTTAAGAGCTCAACCTTTAAAAATTATTGAGTGAAAAATATATTCGATTCCTTGTATAGATGGAATTCAATGAATGCTGATTATTCATGTATGAAAAAAAAAGAAACTGCGAGAACTGGATTTATCTAAATCTAAATCGGCAATTACTTACTTCGTATAGTTCGAAAGCACAATTCGCGATTCATTCATTCATCCAAAGTTCAAGTTCTCCTCGAGATGGATTCCAGTTCATCAAGGATCGCAAAATTGAAAATATGGAGATGTAAATCAATTTTTCTCTCATGTAGAAATAGAATTATGTGTTCGTTGAGAATTCCGGCTACCAACATGAAGAAGAATCTGAAGGAATATATCGAAAATTCAATTCATATACCAGGCTGTCAAGCAAGAAGAAAGGAAAAGTGTGCTTGGAATCGAATCTGAGTTTTGATTTATTCATTTGTCTTTTTTTCCTAGATATTACAATTCAGCATTTCCCTCAAGATGTTGAGATTATTTTCGACATTTAGAGGAGAAATGTATCTTTCCTGTGTACTTCAACTCCAAATACAGGGTGTCCCAAACTTGATGACCTAATAGATGTTTCTGGAGAACGGGACACAGGATAATTTAGAAAATCTGGTTTTTTGGGTAATTAGTTCTGCTCTATCGGTCTAAAATATTTTCCGCGCTGCGGCATTGCCGCTTATATTGAAAAGTAGCAACAACTTTGATATTTTAAATGAGTCAACCTGTATATTATTGCATTTTTTGCTTTGCTATTATTTTCCGTTCATTTTTGTATGATAATTTCCTGAACCTATCTCAAGCGGTTTTCAAGAAATTCATTCTGCAAAACAGAGCTTCAATTAAATGTTCATAACTGCGGCATTTGAACTCGTACAAAGCTGAAATTTTGAGTGTATTTTACTTATGTTCTGTTCATTGGTTATGGCTGAGGGAATTCGTTCTCCATTATACAGGTTCATTAAAAATTTGTGATTTTTCCGATAAATACAGATATGGTGGGAAGTACACTTTTCTAAATGGAACACCCTATATATTATCGAATATCCTGAGACAATTAAAGTTCCTTTCAATACCTAAATAGTCCGGTTTCCGAAATTAAATTAAGTATCTATAAAAATCGGATTAATTTGCCACATTTTGTATTAAATGTCATGGAATACGTCATTATGAAAATTTGATCGGAAAATAATCAAAATGGAAGACAATAGCTATTCGAACGAAGTTTTGATGAAATTGTTTATCTTCATGGTCAATGTGATCAATAAACGGTAGATATAGGTATACGACATGTTCAGTAAAAGTTATTTGTATTTGTCAGTAGAATCCGAAAACAGAATGAAATACTGGGTGTTCTATTTGAAATTCGAAAGTTACAAGTATATGTGGCAACACTGCAACCATGAAAATATTTTCAAGAGTGTCTTATCGTGGGATGCAAAATTTCGAGTATTTATATATCAGATCTCCAGAAACGTCCAATAGGCCATCGAGTTTGGAATACCCTGTATATTAATAATTCTTTGTACAATCAGTTCGTCATCTTATCATTGATACACTTTAATATAATTTGATCACATTGACTATGAAGATGAACAATTTCATCAAAACTTCGTTTGAATAGTTATTGTCTTCATTTTGATTCTTTTCTGATAAAATGTTTGGTAATGATCGTGCAAATGTTTTATTATAGATGCACTAATTGTCGAGTTTTCATGACATTCAATACAAAATATGGCAAAATAATCCGATTTTTAAAGAAACTTGCTTTTTTTTGGAAACCAGACAATTCTAGGTATAGGAACATGATACATCATTTGAAAGGAACTTTAATTTTTTTTCAGGACATTTTATAATATATAGGGTGTTTCGTTAACGAATTGTACTTCTCACCATTTTTGTATCTATCAGAAAAATCACAAATTTTGAACGACCGTGCATAATGGAGAACTAATGCAGAGAACATTGGTAAACTACAACCAAAATTTCAGCTCTGTACGTGTTTAAATATCGCAGTAATAAACATTTAATTGAAGCTATGTTCTGCACAAAAAATAATGATTTTCTCAAAAACCGTTCGAGATAGGAATAGGAAAACATCATACAAAAATGATCGTAAAGCAATAGCAAACCGAAAAATATACTCATTTAAATCAAAGTTGTTGCTACTTTTCAACATAAGCAGCAAAGTCGCAGCGCTGAAAAGATTTTAGATCGATAGAGCAAAAGTAATTACCCAAGAAACCAAATTTTCAAAATAATCCTCTATGCCGTTCTCCAGAAACGTCTAATAGGCCATCGAGTTTGGGACACCCTGTATATCCAATAAAAGCGATGTTAAATACAAAAACATTGAGAAAAAATCGTAAGAGAATATGAAATCAATTCAAAAGTATCAGAAATAGCGCAATGGAAAAGGGGGCATACGAAATATCATATTTAAGAGATATAATTATTATCTCCTAGTCTCCCAGAGTGTGGGAGAGTTCTGCAAATTGAAACCTGTTCAGTCAATATCTCGGAAATGTAAAATCATCGACTGAAATCTCATGATATCATTCTCCCTGGTGAAAAATCAACGCAGCTGTATGAAATATCACAACCTGTCGAATTACTGAATTCATTTATATATCATTCAGATCAACCAATTAATCGGTCGGCCTCACATAACTTCTCAAAACCATATTATATGTACACAATCTATTTCAGTTATTTGAGTTAATTTATAAAAATAAAACACCGCGAAGGTTAAATGTTTGAAATAATCTCGATGTTTGGACTATAAATTCTGAATTAAATTAAGGCCGACTCGTAATGAATCATTTTTATTGGACATCAATAGCCAACGCAAAAACGAAGAGAATCTAGCACCGAAGAGATTGAAAACACCAAAAGAATTGACGTAGTAAAACTTTTGTAGTTGATGTTGTGGGACGCCTATGGAGAAAAATTGTTTTGTTAAAAAATAATCAAGTCACAAGTTGAACACAATACTGATGCTTCATTGAAAACAAAGAGGGGAAAACATGATTCATTGTTACTTACAATCTAACACCTTAGGTGATGGTAGTAACACAATATTGTATATTGTACAAGAAGTGCGTAAAAGTGTTAATTTCTCACGAGTTTGAAAAAGTTGCGCAATTCAAACGAGACAGGAATTGCATTTTTGCACGTGTTACACACTTTTGTTTTTCTACGAACACACTTATTGATAAAATCGAAACTAATTATTTTTTTTTCCAAACAAATATTGTATATAATAATAAATTGAGTTCATTTAGTTGATACTACTAATTAATGGAAATAACTGAGTTTTTTTTTTAAATAACTTGAAAATCAATGTATGACCTAATTCAAAAAGAGTTCATTTGTAATTGTGATCCACTGTATACAGAAACAATTTTGAATTGAAATTCTGGGAGATTATTATTAATAGTCGATTTTAGCATTGAATATATTGACCACATAGTAGAAGCTTTCCTTGATTTGGATAGTTCTTCAAAATATGCCATAATAATTATATTTTTTCTTCCTATCCATAATAATTGAACATCAAAATCATATTTTCATTCATTCCTGTTATGTTACCTACGTATTGATTGTACACCGAGAAAAACGGTCCAAATGCATTTGATACTATTTTTAACCGACGAAACCAAAAAGGAGGAGGTTTTCTATTCGACCCGTATTTTTTTTTTTCATCATATTTTTTTATGTATGATCACGCATAATAATTACATTTATACATTTTTCACTTACGAGCACCAAAGTGAATTATTTGCTGTGATTAAAAAGAGAATTCTAACAACAGAGTAATTACCATTATCAAAGTTTTCAAACTTCAATCAACGGCCGCACTAAGTGCAAATAACTTGATCCTTGTGTCATAATTAAAGATATGTAATTGGAATGTCATTGTTAGTCATAAATACACAGAGTGTTAGTTACTATCAGTCTTCATTTTATACTTAGCCTACTTTGACCTTTTCAAAAATATCAGTATCATTAGGAAGATCACAAGCATGTGCAATGTTTCATCAACGGCCAATAGAATCGCTTTCCGCTTGTTTGTACAAGTAACCGATTGCATTTTGCATTTCGTTCACGCAGATAGAATATTGAACCAAAGCGGCGTCTTATACTCAAAAATTACTTGTTTGTAATATTATAGTTCATACTTGTATACAAACAGTATTGTTAGTGTTGCATGGTGTTCCGTGAATATCGTGAACTGTATGATAGAACTCCCGAAATTACTGTTAGCTTGGGGATTTTAGTAACATGTATATTTCTGTTAAAAATATAAATGCAGTTAAGTGGCTGACAGATATTATGTAAAAAAATAATTTAAACTTTGTTGTTTTATTGGTGCAACCAAATATAAAGAAGAAATGAAAATTTGTATTGTTTCGTTAATTTTCATCTGAGGTCGTCCTTGACTATCCAGTTAGTTTTCAATTGAATTGTTCGAACTCTAGACTCTAGAAATGGTTGTTTTATTATCAAATAGTTATTCGTAACAATTTATCACTTATTCCATCATTTGTGCCTGCTTTTTTTGCGGGCACTATATAAGTCAAAAATGAAAGCCTTGCTGACTGGATGCATTAAGAAAATCATTTTGATATTTGAGACATTTTATTTAATATTTCCATTTGAAAAAGTTAACAGGATGTTTCACAACCATGGTGTCAATTTGAATCTGATTCAGATTTCTCTGGATGAATGGATGGGACTGCTATTTGATCTTAATGGTTTCGCAGATATTTTCAGCATGTTGGAGTTGTAAGAAAAACTTCATTAAGAATTTGATATAAGGTTTTTTAAACACTTCACTTGATTCAATACTCTTGCTCTGCATGCATCTTAGCACCTTTGGGAAAAAAAATTATAAGTCCCACTTATTTTTTCAGAGGGGATCTCCAGTTTCAATTTGACACCATAGCTTTGGAAAATCCTGTATTCGGAATTGCTATGAATGGTACTCATTAACTGTAAGTTAATTTTTTTAATGTAACGATGACATCATGTGTTTGTCATAAATGTATGGTTGAATAATAGCAAAAAGCTATTTCCATTACCACAATGACGGTGTTGAATAACAATAAGTAGAATCAATTGACGGTACCAAATGTTTACTTTGATAATAACAAATACCTTTTTCCTTATACCAAATAAAACCGACAATAACAACAATCAAAATATATATTTAGGGCAGAAACTTTGTGTCATTACTGTAAGTTCCTGATTTGAAAGTAGGTAGCACTACTTTATATTTCAATTTCAGTTTGATTAAGGCAATCAAACACTGTCAGGGTCTTTTTTTCTATTGACAATTGGGTGCTTTTTTTGATTGCCAACACTAAAGTTTTAATAGTGGTTATTGAAGTTTTTTCTACGTGTAAGGGATGCAGAGGTTATAGGAGTAAGTCGACCTATGACACATCAGATATTATGCAGGTTCAACGGTACCACAACAATAACACCAACTTCCATCCATTGGGTGCTCGGATTGGCAGCAAAGTATTCGTAGCTCGAAAGCCACTATTTTTAAGCAAAGCTGCCATAATTTTTTTCCATTGTAGGGATCAAAACTTGCTTTTCGAAAAGTGTACGGGTATTATCCTTGCCGCAATTCCAACCATGGTAATGCGCCGATTGGAAGAATTAGCAAGAGGTATAACACTGGAATAACTTTCGGAACAAGAAACGCGACAAGATCAAATCACTTCATGTTTAAAATCAAAATAGTTATATGAGTGAAACATCAAGTCCGTTGAAAGGAACATAGGAAGCATGTCACACCAAAAATAGATAAATAAAATCATTAAGCTATATTTTGCTGTTTAGTGAAAGCCGCATATAAAAAAAATGGCATATACGAACATGGATGGCATATGGAAGCTCTTATTGAAAGGACACCTTTCCTAATAATAAAAATTATAGACGAAGATTAACAAACACATCACTCCAATATTACTCCTTTCACATTAGTCAAGAGGGACCATGTTTCAAAAAAAAACGTTGACTGTGCAAAGATAATAATCTTTATTTTTTTATGTAAATTTAGAATACCGGTTGAAGTTGTAATTGTGGATGATCAGCAAGAACGTGTGTTTTCTAGCGAGAAAACAATAGTTTTTCTTTGATTTTGAGCAATTGGAAAAAAAAATCATAATGTTTGAGAATTTTGTTTGGAATAATGTTTCATGAGTGTATTTCGAAAGTAATTTTTTTGTAATGAATGAATATACCTTTTTTGAGATTCAATATAAATATTTCGGATCGCGATGAAGCAGATGTTGAAAATTACTCAACTGTCATGTCACTTGAAGGATTCAGATCATCTATTGTTAATGATTCTTACAATAACTTCATTGTCGAGATCCTGGCTGGCTTCATATATTTGAAACAGGCATCAAACACATTTCTCAACTGCGGAAAAATAAGTTAACCTTAGATATGAGTATAAAGGTGAAGGTGGGTATGTGTCCTATTATTATTTAGATGAAAAAAAAGTTGATAGACACAATCAAGTAACAGAGTTTAAACACTGCCTATAGACAATACCATGTTAATTCTGCTAACGCTAATTCCATCGATACCCCGAAAGGAATCATACAAAAATCTACTCATTAGGAAAAACTTTACAAAAACCCATGGATAACATAACACTCATTAATAACGAATACCAAATGCATCAAAATTATTCAAGGGATATTTTCAACTAAGAAAACAAACTTCATTACTAAAAAAAAATTAGACATGATTATCTCAAAAAAAGTTATGAAAACGAATCGTCAACCAGAAATATTTGGAACGTTAATGAAGAGTTATGCAATGGATCCAATACAAACCATGACATCAATAAAATAAAATTAGAGATTGGAGTTGAGATAACTAACAAATGTCAAATTACGAACCACTCTAATCAATATATTTTTAGTATAGTTGCAAAAATGGCGGATGCAATTCCTCAAAATGCAGCGGTAACCCCCAAAACAAAACACGTTGAATAAACAAAATTCCTGGTTCAACGGGGACCTGAAATAAGGAAGTCAGTAGTCTTGATAGTATATCAAACGGTATTTCAAAATGAACCATTAACCTCTTTAAACATATGTCATACATCGTTGATTCGGTATTTGTTAAGAAGGCAGTAATGAAACCAATTCATAAATCAGTCGTGAGCTATCTTGTTTTGAACAAAGACCTATTATTTCAATTCTAAAATTTCCTGGTAAGTTTCAATAGCAAGAAAAAAAATCTCCTCACCAATTAGGTTATCAAGAGGGGAAATCAACGCAGGATGCTATGAGTTGACATTGATCGTTTAACCAGCTGTTAATAAAAAACATGTCTGGGTCTGTTTGTTAATTTGGCAAAAGCTTTTCGATGCGGCGATACGGCTTTTGCGTGACAATCTGGAATGCCATGGTATTCGAGGTATTGCATTTGACCTATTTCGTAGTAACCTTAGAGAATGGAGCCAAGTTGTCAAAATTGATGATTCTTGCAGCCATAAAATTCGAAGTTCCTCAAGGTATCGATCTTTGAGCGATGCTATTCTTGACCTACCTCAATGATTTACTACAGTTGAACTCGGCAGGAGTAATCTGAATATTTGTTGATGATTCTGCGAATTTTTGTGTAGGAGAAACTTGGACTGAAATCCAACAAACGGCCTCAGATGGCATGCAAAAGATTTCAAATTGGTTTGATTCAGACAAATTGACGGAAATTCTGGAACCTTCCACGTTTACATAATTATAATAGAATCACAGTAAGGAACCATCAACTTTAGCTTGTACACAGTCAAATACCTAGGTATTCATATTGATTCCTTTTTGAGCTAGGATATTCATGCTCGCAATATAGGATATTCATGCTCGCAATATTGCGTTTCTATCAAGCAACCAATTGAATCTATACTAATACTATAAAGAAGGAAAATGTGTTTGTTTTTATGAATACAGTGTGTTTCTTAATTATCTGCTAATATTTGGAACGTTATTCTTGGGTCCATTTTGGGAAAAAAATTTCATAGGAACATATGTCCTGAAGGTTTTAACTTCAGAACTACTAGAAACTTCTTGTAATAATTCTAAAATCAAGACTCATGATGTATATGGAATCCAAACAGTTCATCGACCAATGCCAATTTGGGTTCAGGAAAAAATGTAGTACAACCCAGGCAGTTTTCAGGATAGTGAGTGACATAGTGGAAAGAGTGGCGAAAGTGTATCAATTACATTATGTGATCTCTCCAAAGCCTTCGACTTTGTCTCTCACGAAATACTGGTCGAAAAGCTGGCGTTTTTTGGAATAAGGGGTTTGCCACTCGACTTCTTCAGATCATACTTGACAAATCGAAAACAATGTGTGAGCATTAATAACTCATCATCTGTTTATAGACCTATCTCTGTGTTGGGACTTCTCCTATTCATTATTTATGTGAATGACTTATTTCACAATATGTATCCCAAGACTTGTGTTGCTTTTGCGGATGACACAATTGGTCGATGCTAACACGAATATAGAAGATTTAAAGATAAATAGTCATATAACCACTACTCGAGCTAGGAAATGGTTTACTTCCAATAATCTGAAATTCAACGACGATAAAACACAGAATCTCATCATCTCAACGAACAGGAATATTGCGCAAGGTCATAGTGTGAAGCTGCTTGGATTAGTAATTGATGATAAACTAAACTGGTCCTGTCATGTCCAACAACTATGCCGAAAACTATCGAGACCTATATTCGTGCTACGAAATTTGAGTGAACAGTTATCCATAGAAATCATGAGATCATGTTATTTCGCTCTGTTTCATTCTCATCTCAGTTACGGTACTTTGCTGTGGAGAAACTCTTGTCATGCTAACAATATTTTCCGTTTGCAAAAACGTTCTATTAGGATCGTAGCCGGTGCTGGTTTCAGAGATCACTGTAAAGACATTTCTAAAAGTTTAAATATAATGCCCCTTCCATCATTATATATTTTTGTTTCGTTGATAGAAATCAATAAAAACAGAGTCAACCTAGAGACCAATGCTGATGTCCATAACTATTGGACAAGAAATGCTGATCACCTGAGATTACCTCATCACAGGCTCACTAAATCGACAAAAAATTCTCTAGATTTGAATTTATTCAATCATTCACCTGGGAGTATCGAAACATTAAATAGTACTGGAAAATTCAAATCCATAATTAAAAAACATATTTTGTCTCATTGTTTCTATACAGTTGAAGAATATTTCCACACACCATTTGTTGAATTTGAGCGAACTATCAGGGTAACCGCTATATCACTGGTGATCAGTAGCAGAAAACAATTTTCGAGGTTATACAAATCACTGGATTGTTCAATGGTTTTAAATTCTATATATTTCAATTTTAAATTTTAAGTTCAATAATTTATAGACTTATTTTATATTTTATATTTCATTTTTTATGTGCATGTATTTGTAGCTAGACTTTTTATCTGTTTTATCTGTTTTTTTTCTTTACCAAAACTGACTCACCGTAAACAAACCGGAGTGTTTAACGGTTTGAAATTTGAAATTTATATAATTTCTCATATTATATTTTGTAAACTTAGAATTTGTAAACTTCGAAAGAACATATATACTGAGTTTTTTCTTTACCAAAATTGACTTGCCGAAAACAATATATTTTTTGTAACTTGGTTAAATAAATATTATTTCTTTCTTTCTTTCTTTCTTTCTTTCTTTCTTTCTTTCTTTCTTTCTTTCTTTCTTTCTTTCTTTCTTTCTTTCTTTCTTTCTTTCTTTCTTTCTTTTTTTTCTTTCTTTCTTTCTTTCTTTCTTTATTTCTTTCTTTCTTTCTATCTTTCTTTCTTATTTCTTTCTATCTTTCTTTCTTTCTTTTTTCTTTCTTTCTTACAGGGTGATACGCCACTGCTTGTTTTTGTGAAAATCATTTTTGAAATCCCCATTCCTTTTTGAGCAAATCTGATCTGGAGTTTTTTTTCGTTTGATGGACGGTTGCCGCATAAAAACATGAAAATCATTCATTTGCACGTTTTCATGAAATTGGGTATTATTAAGGATTAAAAACGTAACTAGTAGGTAAGAAGCTGATTTTGTTTTGACAGTTGTCTACCTACTGTAGTTGTCACGTATTCAAGTCATGAAAATTAACAGTATTATTGAAAAAACATGGTCCATATTACGAATTCTGAGTTTGCAGATATGCATTACATGTATGGGCTTGCTGATGGTATCGCAGTGGAAGCCATGCGGTTGTATGAAGATCGCTTTCCAAATAGAAATATTCCAGATGTACGAACATTTCCAAACATTCATAGAAGAATGTGCGAAAAGGGAAGTTCTGAACCAGACCATCATCTAAAAGAAGTACAACGTACTGTAAGAACACCAGAAATTGAGGTAAGCGGTTTTGAATTAAGTTGAGGAAGATCCTAGATCAAGTACACGAAAAATTGGGAACAATTTGAATATTTCAGATATTCTTGTCTGAAAATTCTCCATGAATTGTTATTATATCCCCACCATATCCAAGGTTCAGGCGCTCCCTCGCGACTTTCCATTGTGGATGAAATTTTGCCAATGGTTTCTTCAAAAAGTGTATGAAAATCCACTATTTCATACTGAAATTTTATTCACCGATAAAGCCAGTTTTTCCAGAAATGCCATACTAAACTTTCACAATAATCATTTTGGGACTGAAAAAAACCACATGCAATCTTGGAATCCCGTCACCAGGAGCAGTTTTCCGATAACGAGTGGGCTGACATATGGGGTGATTATTTAATTGGAGGTTGAATGGGCATAATTACTAATTACAATTAAAAAGAATTGGCAGCTTTGATGGAAGATGTTCTCCTTTTAGTAAAGAATCGACTGTGGTTTATGCACGACGGGGCGCCACGCCACGCAATTCAGAGCTCTGGCGAGAATATTTAAACCAAAATTACAATAATCGCTGGATAGGTCGCGGAGGACCACAGGCATGGCCTACTAGGTCCCCAGACCTCAATAGTTTGGATTATTTCCTGTGGGGCCATCTTAAAGCATCGGTTGACAGCACATCAATTCATACTGAAGAGCAGTTGAGAAATCGCATCATAGTTTCTTGCGAAACTATTAGAAACAGTCCCGGCATTTTCCAAAGAGTATTTGAGTCCATGAGAAAAAGAGCATATAATAGACAGAGAGCAAATCCCTTATGGTGAATAAAGCAACTGAGTAATTGAGAAACAAAGATAGCTGGACATGAGACCCTAATAGAAATTTGCCAATTTTTTATTATAATTTCATGGTCGTCTATTGCCTTTACTGGACGGGAAAAATAATATGCATTATGTATGGAACAGGGTGTAAAAATGATACAGTGTTGAAATTGACAATTTCTTCCCCATTTTTTGCAGTTCTAAATCACGCAGCATTTTATAACATGAGCTTCTAGGGCGTATAATCAAATTACTCAGGTGGCGATTTTTTTGCGAAGTTTATTCGACAATAGTTCAAATATCTAATGGAGCCTGACGAGCAAAAAGTTCCGAACACTCCAAGGTAATTTTTCTCCTAGACGCATATGTTTCCGTCTTTCTATAATGAAGTGTTCAACCACCATGTTTCCAAATCCTGATAGATTTCAGTGGGTAGACAAGAAAACTCCGCACTCCAAATTGAGATTTATCTTCGGGAAGGGCGCTAAAATTAGGTGTGTTAGTCTTCGACGTTCAGAAAACTACGGGGTGGTTGCTGTCGAGTAATGAATGGGGCGAGATCTCCTGAAATGGCGTGCAGTTATCTCCAATTTCCTGCGGCAATGAGGAGAAACTCCATTAGCTGTTCGTAGATCCAAGAATGTATTACGTGAAAACATGTAACGCGCGAAAAGTGGTGTGGGGGGAAGAGGAAACTGAGTTTCCCGTGTATTATTTAACAAGGGGTTCATTTCCTTAATGCAGAATAATAAACAATTAAATAACAATATTTCATGTGTGTTTTTTGTTTCATTCATAATGAGTAAAAAACGTTAAAAAAATTATTATGGTTTGAGAAACTGAAAAAACACGCATATATGACAATGAAGACCAAAAAGTTGAGAATAATAAGAATAAAGTCATAAAAAAAAATATTTTATGTAAAAAAAGCGTGAGGTGCTTGATACCAGTTATTTTAATATCATTATGAATAAAATAATTATTAAAAAAAACCTCTTTTAAAAACAAGCTCTCATTCAAATACCCTAAAAAGTACAAAATAATTGCTTTGGATGTGTGACGTAGGTTATTCCGTGAGTTCTAGATTCAAGAGCTTGTCGCGCAAAGTTTTCATTTCGAATACAGATGTGACAAGCTTTTGAATCTATAGCTCACGGAATAACCTAAGTCACACATCCAAAGCAATTATTTTGTACTTTTTAGGGTATTTGAATAAAAGCCTGTTTTTAAAAAGTTTGTTTTCATTAATTATTTTATTTTGTGCTTTTTAGTAAGTACCCCTAACACCCACATAACAATTTTGAATCGAATCGGATCATAATTACAAAACTCGTTCGCCATCTTGAAGCCGCCATCTCAAATTGGTGAATTTTGACAAATAATTCATAATCTCCGACCCCGAAAACCCCCACATACCAATTTTGAATAGAATCGGACCATAATCACAGAAATCGTCGGACATCTTGAAGCCGCCATTTTGATTTCATGAATTTTGTCAGAAAATTCATAATCTTCGACCCTGAAAACCCCCCACATACTGATTTTGAATCGAATCGTACCATAAACACAAATCTCGTTCCGCCATCTTGGAGCCACCATTTTGTTTTTTTTCTCTAACAAATGCATAATGCATTGTCACGGAAACTATGAATACCTATCAAATTTCAAATCGATGGAACAACTAGAAGTGGGTCAAATTTAACTTGCAACATTTGATGACAAACATCGGGACAGGTGAAACTAAATAAAAGCTTGTAAAAGTGAGTGGAGAGCACCCCACGCTTTTTTTAAATTAAAGAAACATTTTTGGTCGATGACTTTATTCTTTTCATTTCTAACTTTTGAGTCCTTATTGCCATATAAGCGTGTTTTTTACATTATATCTCTGTATTTTGTATTATATCTCTGGAGTAATTATCTTTATTATATGGTAGAGTTATTTAAAAATGATGATGACAAGATATCAATTCGTTTATTAGACGATTATTGGCCACCAGCATCAGTGAGGCGAGTATCAGTGGTTGCCTATCGATAAGTTCTACGAACCTCGTAGGTGAAACTGACAAAGTGGGATGACCACATGACGTCAAAACAGCTGATCGAGACTCTAGGTATTGCATTAAATATATTCTGCCCTTTTCCTTCTCAATAGATTTAAAAAATTTATTCGATTAGGAAAAGGAAGGTTGAGAGGTAAATTTGAATTACCCACGGAATCTGTACTTCCGGTTTTCGAGTGAGAAAATCAAAGTGAAGGAGAGTTCCGGAAAAAGTGCTCTTTTTGTTGTGATAGTGATAGCGAGGCCAACCATGTAGTTTTTCTATTCTGGTAGAAGTTTTGAGAAAATACAAGTATATATTTGAATACAGTTCCCAGTGATTATCATTAATCCATTATCGTATTTTGATGTATAAATGAATGCGATTACACCTCTTACGAGATTGGAGATTATTATGGTTCTGCACGAGATTTATACCACGAGTTATTAATGGAGAATGACGCAAGCCAACTTTGATAATAAACGGATTCAAAGTGTGAATTTCTCTATATATTTGAAACACCCTACTTTGAATGAAGGGCTCTTGGTTCCTGGTAACGGCCAATTGTAATGTTACGTACCTACAGGCAAATTAATTCATTGTTCAGGACTATCAGGAGGTCCTATCAGGAGGTCACATATAGACGACTCAGAAAGCTGATGTGTCCTACCAAAGGGCTGATTTGCTGTGTTTCTGTGGACATCCAGACTGGTACTGTCGGTGTATACTTATTACTTCCCCATGATTGTTAGGGTCCGACTGTTCTGGAATATTTTTTGTAACTCGTATTGAGTTGAAGTGCTTGTACACATTACGTTGTTGGTAGAAATTGCGTCGTCGATTTTCAATTCTATTGTCTATTCACATTGTGTATGGATTCACTCACTAAACATTTGATTCAACTTCCTTGTGTTGATTTTCTTCAAAGGTATAAACATAATTGTTAAAGCAACAGTGTGTAGTACTTCAAAGTTGGGAAATACCCATATTTTTGTTGTCATATGTTTTCTACGGAATTACAG
Organism: Gonioctena quinquepunctata; assembly: GCA_018342105.1. Lineage (NCBI taxonomy): Eukaryota > Metazoa > Arthropoda > Insecta > Coleoptera > Chrysomelidae > Gonioctena > Gonioctena quinquepunctata. The sequence goes on from JAFIRS010000165.1 coordinate 1,004,447, forward strand.
AGACCTATATTACATAACTGTACTTATTGATAAACCTTCTCGTAATAAGAAATTGTATATATGATCATTGTAACGATACTGCTGTTTTTATAAAGTTGATGTTCACATGGCAATTAAAAAAAAGAATCCTAAAAATTATACTATTTAAAAACAGAAGATGCACCACAGAGCAAGTGTTTGACGAAGCTAGATTCCTGAACCTTGAACAGTTACACATAAAAAATGTTTGCAGATTACTACTGAAAAATAAGTATACGACGCAAGAAATTTCACACAGTATTACTACCCGAGCAGTAAGTCTAAAGCACGTTACATGTCCAAGCACCTCCTTCACAGCAATTCAAAGATCACTTCATCAAATTGCCCCATTTCCTCTCAATTCAAAAATCGACCTCATAAGTATATAAAAAAAGAATATATTCTGGTTGCTAGATAATAAAATTACAAACTATTGTTTAAGCCACTATGTTAGAACTGTATAGCTGTTAAAACTACTAGAGCTAATTATCAGAGGTAATTATTACTTTTATTGTTTGTTATAACCAATACCAAAATTTTTTTTATTACCATTTCCTAACTTTTTTGTAAACAATTACTTAACATTTATTGTAAATCTAGTTAGTTGTTAGACGTAGCACGCACACATGCTCCTGAGAAAATCGTGTGTTACATGTTACTACTATGTAAAACTACTACTATATAACAATAAAAAACTTTTTTTTTTAATTCAAGGAAACGCCTGTAGCGATAATATACTTCAAAACGTTACCCAATGATTGTACAGTGGAGAAAATATCGAAAACCTTTTTTTTTTACTTGAAAATCTATATGTGATTTTTATAATGTGGGATACCACATTATTGTAATAATTGGAAATACATTGGATATTATAAGCAACCAGAGTTTGATTTATAAATAAAACCCATCCAAAGAGAATTTTTAAATTGACTATAATTTATGTATACGTTTCAATCAACAAGTTTTCAGTTGTAGTAGATTATTTTTCTAGTTTTTTGTTTAACTGAGTATCGTCTCAAAAAGAAACAAAAAGGTTCACAAAATAATAATATTTAACATGTATGAATCTATTAGGGACAGTTCCCACACGAGTCTCTTGTTCTGAGTAAATTAGCCGAGGGAAAATACAGTAACATCTTGGCTATATAGATAATGGCCACATAAGTCGCTACAAAGTATCTCCAAAATTATCTGAGAACGGTAGTGCATTCACCATATTTTACAAGTAGCTACTGAAGAGTTCCACAATTCACCTCCTGGCTCCATTATCAGATCAGCTCCAAGATATCAAATTACCGTATTGTCATCCAAACTACATATACATACCAAGTTACATTTCGATACGACAATTGGAAGTAGGTTAAAATTGACTTCCAAAATTTGATTACATTGTTTGTAAGTTACGAGTGAAGCTAATGAAAGCGTGTTAATAATATAGAAAATATGTTCATCCAATAGACATATTTCAGGAGTGGAAGGGGGGGCATGAGCTGACCTGGTTGTGAAACTTTGAATTTAGCTTTGAAAAAGATTTTACCTATCGACAAATCTTATAATACTTTCAGAGCGTGATAGTCCAATAGACCACATTATGAATGATAAATTGGGGCATGCTATCAGCCGTTTTTCTTGACTGAATAGAAATATTTCCTATTATATTCCTTGTTGATAGGAAACAACAGAGAAGTAAATCTGAGATTTTTCATAGCTCAAGAATCATTTACATACATCAAATTCAGTAATTTTCTTAAAACAATATATAGGATTGAGACAATACAGCTTTGAGTTTGGGTACAAGATCAGCTCATGATGATTCAGCAATGAACTCAGAATCATACTCTGCTGATCAAGTAGAACAGGATTCTTTTTTAGAGAACAAAATTGCGGTGAAGGTCCATCTCTGATGCTGCGGAACATTCAATTAGTTAGATACAAAACTGATGAACTTTATATATTTTTAAAAATTAAAATTTCCCTAATATAATATGCTGGAATGGAAGAACCCCTACTACCAAATTACATTCTATTGCAAAATACTCAAGGCATAACATGGAGGCACACTGATCCTCATACATAGAGATTCCATGAAAAAAAATATTTTATTGAACTACAAAACTATAATTTTATGTTGGTTGAGGACTTCGAATTTTCGTGTAATATATTGAGAAATTCAAAAATTTGTTTCTTATTTGTTTGTACCGCTCGCCATTATCCATAAAAACTGTTTTCAGAATGACTGGAAATTTTACTAGCACAATTCCTTATAATGCGTTTGTGATACTCACTGGAGATTTTGATATACATTTTAAAGACAAAGCTTCGCTCGAAAATCAAATAATTGCTTCAATTCAGAAATGCATGTTGAATTGCCAACACGACTCTAAAAAATTTCTAGTTCGATTATTGATTATATTTGTTCTAGCATGAAAAATATGAAATGTGACGTCATGAATGCGGGCCTTTCAGATCATGAAGTGATTTGTGTCATGTACCTCAATATTTGAAATACCTACAGGTAAAAAATATTGAAGACTATTTGTAAAAAAAACTTGATGTATTCAAAAATAATTGCATTTTCCTCTACTGGAATGAAGTAATGACTTCCAATAACCCTTTGACCAAATTCCACTCAATGCTTTCTTTTGTATTCAACAAAAGTTTTTCGCTTAAAAAAATCAAGAATTAAGCTGGAACACCTTGGTTAACAAAAGGTATCAAAATATCTGCGAAAAATCTATGATCCCTTCATTCGATTAGAAAAATTGCCAATGACAGTGGAACCTTCAATTCCTTTTACACCAAATATAGGTCCATTTATAAAAAAACCTTGAGAGCTGCTGAACATTACACTATAGATGCAAAGACATAAACAAAAAGAGAGCTGAGCAATTATAAATGACTTGATAGGTGACAACAACTCCACGCCGGTAAAAACAAATTTAGAAACTAACGTTATCAATGAATATTATTGCTCAGTTGCAGAAACTATTCCCAAAGAAATTCACTCCTCAATCGATCCAATGGGCGATTTAAATCATATATCTGTATATACATATGACATATTCAGCCAAAGCATTTAAACTAGGTACAATTTTTTTTTTCAGAATTTCTCTTAGTTCGTAGAACTTATATATGAGTTTTTTTAGTGTTTTATTGACACATTCGAGATGATCCGTCAATTTGAGGTGCTCATCTAGAACTAAACCAAGATATTTTATGGAACGTACTCAATGTCAATTTGTGAACATTTACAAGATGAGCAGTTTCCAGTAAATTTTAACCCATGCAGTTTAATGGTTGATTAATTAGGTTGGTCTTTTTGTGAAGAGAAAAATGTTATGAAATAAGTTTTTGAAATATTCAAGTAAAGAAAATTGTATTTCGTGCATAAAATAATTTATTAAAATCGTAGCAAAGCGCTTTCGACCGTTGGGTCATCATCAGTGCGTACCTGAAAGTAAGTAATATTGATAGAGAATAAGTTACTGAAAAGTTTTTTTGAGAAAGAAAATTGACATATTTTAAATGTGAGGTTACTTACTCGTCAGGTGTACAAGAAGCCAAAAAGACCATAAAATATCTCATGATCAATGAAAGTTATATAGGTTTACGTGACACACATGTTAAAATACATATTCTTGGCCAGGATGAAAATTGAGATTACAATTTTTCCTTATCTCAATTTTCATCCTGGCCAAGAATATGTATTTTAACATGTGTGTCACGTAAACCTATATAACTTTCATTGATCATGAGATATTTCATGGTCTTTTCGGCTTCTTGTACACCTAACGAGTAAGTAACCTCACATTTAAAATATTTCTATTTTCTTTCTCAAAAAAACTTTTCAGTAACTTATTCTCTATCAATATTACTTACTTTCAGGTACGCGAAAGCGCTTTGCTACGATTTTAATAAATTATTTTATGCACGAAATACAATTTTCTTCTTTCTTCTTTCCAAGAGTTATCTTATCTGAACATAAGACGGTACATCAACAATAGAGATTATAGATGCATTCACGGATTTAACCTTTGTGATGGTATTTATACAAATCAAGAAGAGAATTGGACCTGAAACTATACCTTGGGGAACACATCATGGAAACAACTTACTGCTGATATTGTCAATCATTACCCTTTTTAAACCTGTTCGACAGATAATTTAGAATTAAATTAATTGGAGTTCCTCTGATACCCTCCTCAAATGATTTGATAAGTAGAATATCGTGGTTAAGTGTGTCGAATGCTTTGGCCAAATCTAAAAATACTGCGATACTTTTGTAACCTTTATTTAGGTTATCTGAGGAAGTAACAGTTTTCTACAAAAGTTTACAAACCTTCCAGAATTGCAAACATAAAAAGTATAGAATGTGTGAAAGTATTACCAGGATCCAGAGGTCTTCCAGTCACGAGATGGTCTAGAGACTTCAGAGTTAGTAACTCGGGTAAGTCTTTGCGATTCTCTGGCACAAATCTTGTGTTGCCTTCGCGAGTACATGCAAGTTGTATGATCATTTTTAGAGTTTAATCAATAAATTGATTAATTGAAAAGGCCGCTTGCGCATAAGGTGTCAACTGGCATAAGATATTGCGGCTTCTACTCCAAAGTTTGTTTTGGAGGTATCTGTTTATATTTAGTAATTTGAATAACTATTGATAATCTGATAGGTAGGTAGTAGATTATTCATGAAAAAAAAAATTTGATCCCATCCAAATATTTTCAATAATCTATCAAGATTTGGGTTCTATTTTTCCAGGTTGATTCAGTTCTTTTTATTCAACATCAGACAAATGGTGGGTTCGTTTTCTTTCACATGATGGAAATGATTTCACTTGAAAAAAAAATTGACCAATCTTTACGAAATATTTTTTCATAAAGGCTAATTTGATTTATGTACATGAAATTTTCAGAGCCTTTAAAATCAGGCCGAGAAAATGCGTCCACTTTTACTAACAAATGGATAGCGTTCTGACATGACATATATGGCTTGTCTGTTTCGTACAAATGTTGCTTCTATTATATTTATTTTAGAAAGAGAAGATGATGTTTTTTATGCTTCATTCACGCGACTGACATTTTCGACTGCTTTACTTATAGCAATTGCTTCTGCGGAATTGTGTTCGATGAAGGTATAGATACTGCATGATTTTGAAAATGAAGGTAAAAGGAAGCTCAATTACTGTCAAATTCATTCCAACTGATATGCTTGTTTCCATTCATTTTGATTGGAATAATATTTTGCTGTTAAATAGTATTCCAAACAATAAGAATGAAAACGAGCAATAGGGGAGGAAGTTGTCGCAAGATCAAGAATGATATAAAATCCCATCCGATTCTAGCAAAGCCATCAGACACAGTAAACTCCTCTTACAAATTTGATGAGATCTTTCTCTCGGGTAGAGATGAATGGGAGAAGAAAAAAATTAGAACTGATGAGGGCCAATTTACGATGGTACACAGTCGGCTGCAAAATGGAAGACTGAGTTGGGATCGGAGTATATGGAATACAGCCAGAATTTAACCTTGGTATAAACTTGCGAAAAATTCTGAACAGCAAAATCAATCGTTCAAAATCATGTCGCAGCCAAGCAGCACTGAAAGTTCTGGCGTCAAGTCGGATAGAATCCAGATTAGTATGGAACTGCGGGAAAGCCCTTCAAAGCGTAAAATGAGTCTTCTATGGATCTCTGGGCATGGAGGCTTTGGAGAAAATGAGAAAGCCGACCTACTGGCAGAAGAAGGAACTATGAAAGAATCCATAGGACCCGACCTTATCGGAATATCAATGAGCATAACCAATAAGTGTTTTCAGACTGGACCGAGCAGAAAAAACGCGAGTACTGGTATGAAACAGTGGGACGAGTCCACTCGTAGGCATTTATATCAAACCCTTCGAAAGGAGAACAACTGCCCTGGTACAACCGAATAGGAAAAACGTGAGGATTATAAGAGGGCTACTGATAGGTAGCGAAACCATCTTAAAAAATCGGAAAGCGCAGAGTGTCGCTTTTGCCAAGACATGGAAGAAACACTAGAACACATTTTGTTGCAGATGCAAGGGGGCTGGAAATAACAAGTTTCTACCTTATGGATAACGGGCAACTAGAGCACAAAGACCTGACAAAGACCACAAAGACTTCGTCAGGAGCGCGGGATTCGAAGGTGAACTGTAAATGAATTAGTATCGTGCCACAATAGATCTGAGAAGGATGCAGTTTAGGGGTCGGTTATAGCCCGACTCGGATAGAACCTTACCTAATATAAATGAAAATAGGCATCCAAGATACATAAATTTTGAATTCATATAAAAACATCATCAATATTTTTCAGCCGTTTTCTGTATTTGCCTAAATCTTAGGGAAACACTATCTGAATTTGAATTGTCGGAGTGAAAAAACTATCAAACCTCATATAGTTTGCCGATATCCCAGAAAATACAAAACCTGTTTTTTTCGATTTTTCATCTTCTTCATTTGAACTACGGATTGAAATCATCTTTGAATTCATCCGAGGTTCAAATATATTCGAGTAAATTCATTTGAGGTTTACGGTTCTTCGTCAAGCAACATACTCATCAGATCATCATTCAACGGTGATGCCTCCGAGTTATTATAACTAGGGAAAATAGCCCAAACAGAACAATGATTTAATAAAAACTGTCACCACACCATTTTCTCGGATTAATGCTGCAATGAATAACAGCGGGTGCTTTGGGGTATGAAACGCAGACATATCACGTAACAAGAGTTGACATTGAATCCCTAGACTCTACCTTTGTGATTCATACGCATTTATATTTGTTTCACGGGGATCTGGACAACAACCCCCTGATACGGGATTCATTGTGAATCCTCTGTTGAAAATATTTTTGCAAGATGTGCTATTTCATTGTGTGTCTCACTTCCCACGGTATATTTCGCAATTGTTTACAGAGTGAGGCCATCTTCGGGAAAATAATGTGGGGAGGCAAGACATGGAAATCCATTTAGATTAGTGATTAGAACAACAAACTCACTACCCAACAATTTTTTTCCTGAAGAGTTGTCCCTACTGAAAAGTGAATTCAAAAACGTATCATAAGTTTACGCACATTGATTACAGAAACTTGAGTTATCGATGTCGACAATGCTACAGACATGCCCGTCATATCATTTTTCTGGGGCGATGTGATGGCAGAAGGGATATTGAACTGGCGTTGACTTGCTGCAACGTTCAAAATATGTCAATAGAACGGACCCGAAAAAACTGAGAGTTTGCTGACAATTAGAGGGATCTTACTATTAGCCCCCAAATGACACATATGTTTTTCCGCCAGTCTTTTTCAATGATGCCGAAGGGCACTGAGCCCTCCAGTTCTGGAAACAATTTAATAGAATCAGAATAATCACTGATAATCGGGAAAAAGACTGAAGCAGTATCATGCCAATAACAAACATTGCCTAAAACGACCATATAGTGGAGCAGATGTCTTGTCTAGAAGACCGCACCTTAGAACACCCGAGCAAAGTCGCCAAGGAGTAGCCGTACGAGATTGTTACCAATTGTTTTTGTCCAGGAAGAGGATATGAAGTTTTGAAAGAAACCCATGAAAGAAAGTCAGGAAGAGTTCTAGCAGGTATTAAGACTGTGGACAAGATCAGACAGATGTTCTACTAAAGGTTACAAAACAAGTTCCAGGGGTAGAATAAAGGAATACAAAGTAGGCACACCATTGATGTAGCTAGACTCTTTCTTGTGTCGGACAATGGCAACAAATACATCCCTGTTGCCATGGACTATTTCAGCAAACGGGAAGCCTATGCCATTCCAGATTAGGAAGCATCACAATAGCAAGGTCATTGGTGTAAATATGTTCTCAATAAGGAATGCATCAGTATGGTACACTGATGGTTCCAAGTTGGGTGAGAGAGCAGTGGGTCCTAGTTTCAGGCTCTCACAACCCATAGGCAAAGCCACAGCAAATTCGAATAAAAAGTCATGCTAGGGAAATATGCGCCCAAGAATGCCTGGAAAGAGGATCCAGGGGGACAAAGATCTATATCCTATCAGGCAGTCAAGCGACACTAAAAGCTCCATCACAGGCAATGAGGAAGCGAAGAGCCTTGGCCAAGGGAGGGAATGAGCCCTAAATTTTTTCGGCCCAGAACCCTTCTGTGATCTTGTCAAAGCCCACATCAAGGAATAGTTTCGGCGCTGGGAGGCTGATCAATTCAAAACCCACTGAAATAAGGTTCCGGGGCAAAGACAAGCAAAAAGGCTCCTGAGACCATCACAAAAAAAAACTAAGCAGCTTCTCGAGTTGCACAAGAAAGAATTGAAACTGGTAACATGACTGCTCACCGAATATTGTCCTCTGAGGTATCACCTCAAAAAAATTGATAGATCAGACAGTGAACTATGCCGTTACTGCGAGAACTTATCTGAAACTGCAGAACACCTACTTTGCGACTGCCATGCGCTGTTGTACAAAAGGTTTTAGTTTCTCGAAAGGGTTCCATTAACGCCCTCAGATATCAGGAACCCAGCTCTCAGGAAACTGATATGCTTCGCAAGGAGTTTCAGAATGGATGAAAAGTCATATCGACCCTCTGCAATCTAAAATCTAGTATAGTTATTAATCTATGATTGGTACATTTTTAACAATGGGCAGAACATTTCATCACTATTAACGTAAATAAAAATAAGTATTATTTATATTTTTTGGGGAATATAGGAGATCCATTGTCTATACTATAATCCATACCAATATCCTCCCATATTTTTATTTATTTTTACACGCTTTATATTAGCTCTACTTGTATGTTTGTTTGTAACCGTATGTTTGTAACCGACTCCTTTGGGCGCGATTTTGACCCACTTCCAGACGTACGAATGATTTGAAATTTGGCAGGCAGGCATTACGGAATTTTTGTTTGGGAAAAAAAACAAAATGGCGGCTCCAATATGACGTACGAGTTTTGTGATTATGGTCTGATTCGCTTCAAAATTGGTATCTGAGATTTTCGTGGTCAGAGATTATGATTCTTTTGTCAAAACGGAAAAATTCAAAATGGCGGATCCAAAATGGTGGACGAGTTCTGTGATTATAGTCCGATTCTATTCAAAATTGGTAGGTGGGGGTTTTTGGGGTCAGATATTATGATTATTTTGTCAAAATTAAAGGATTTAAGATGGCGGCTCCAAAATGGCGGACGAGTTTTGTGATTATGGGCCGATTCTATTCAAAATTGGAGAATAATAGTTAAAAAAATTAAATAATAATACTAATAGTTTGAAAAACTAAAAAACACGCTTTAATAGAAAACAAAACTGAAAAGTTGAAAATAAATAATAGTTTGAAAACTAAAGAACACGCTTCAATAGAAAACTAAACTAAAAAGTAGAAAATAATTTTAAATGAGTTTGAAATAAGAATGAAGTGATTAACAACAAATTTATTTCATCGTAAAAAAGCGTGGGGTGCTTTTACATATATTTTCATAATGATTCTACTTTTACCAATATCTGTCCATGAAATATTAACAACAATTGACATCAAGCACCCCACGCTTTTTTACGATGAGATAAATTTGTTGTTAATCATTGTATTTTTATTTCAAACTCATTTAAAAAAAAAAACTACTTTTTAATTCAGTTTTCTATTAAAGCGTGTTCTTCAGTTTTCAAACTATTATTTATTCAAGTGTATTTTTGTCGGTAATTCTTCCAAAGTATTCGTTTTTGTCTCCGTTACTGCATCTCCGAAATTTTTCAAGAATGTATGTCTATCAAACATTTTTTCCAGAGGGACTTCAGTGGCGACAATAACCCAAAACCCTCATGTCACACAAAATTATCACTTTCTTAAAAGCGGGAACGCGGCCGAATGAGTTTTACATAAAAAAACAGCTTTTGGGACACCATTCAGCGTTTGTTGGTAGCATTTCCTACAGCGGCATGATTATCGTATTCATGATGTTTGATAAAGCGATTTCGAGCGTCAAAGCAACACAATTGATCAATCACTTTATTGCGTCGCCTAGCACATTATTTCGCAAAAGGACGTTGGATTTGATTCAGAGCAGCGTTGATGTAAACGTTCTCCGATAACTGATTTGGCCCACATACAGGATGGATGTCTACTGAATATCACGGCTTTGGGTTCATAAATCGTGTTGACATGATATACTTTTAACTAGGTGAATGGACGTATTTTGGGTAGATTTCGATAGAAATACGAGTCCGGACTGAAAACATTTCGACCAAACAAAGATATAAAAAAAAAATTGTTCAAATTTATTTTGATTTTTCTAAATAGTATATTTGTATGTCAAACGATTATGAAATCCATGGCCATCTATGCCTCATTAGTATTGTGGCCAAAAACCCAATAGTACTCGGCACAATTCAAGCTGCAAAAAGTGCAGCGGTTAGCCTGTCTGGGAATCACAGGGGCAATATTCACGTGCCTGCAGCACTAGATGTAGAGTTCGTCCAGTATTGAAACGACCTCTTTGGCCTTCCCCCACCTAACAACCAATTTTTCTCGAAGATACCCGAGCCATTGTCTGACTGTGGCTATCAATAGAAATTCCATAGGCGTACCAAATTGTTTGGTATAGGCGAAACACGAGACGTAGTTTTTGGCGAACGAGTTTTGTGATTATGGTGGCGGCTTCAAGATGGAGGACAAACATTGTGATTATGGTTCAATTCGATTCAAAATTGGTATGTGGGGGTTTTCGGAGTCGAAGATTATGAAATTTTTGTCAAAATTCAATAATTCAAGATAGCGGCTTCAAGATGAAGGACAAACATTGTGATTATGGTTCAATTCGATTCAAAATTGGTATATGGGGGTTTTCGGAGTCGAAGATTATGAAATTTTTGTCAAAATTCATTAGTTCAAGATGGCGGCTTCAAGATGAAGGACAAACATTGTGATTATGGTTCAATTCGATTCAAAATTGGTATGTGGGGGTTTGAGTCGAAGATTATGAAATTTTGTCAAAATTTATAAATTCGAGATGGCGGCACCAAGATGAAGGACGAGTTTTCTGATGATGGTCATATTTCATTCAAAATTGGTATATGTGTTGTAATAAAATTATTACTTCGACAAGTTGTTTACTTTCATGAGTACTTTGTGAAAGTCGAATACTTTGACAAGTTCTTACTTACTAACTAATCACTGCCCAATCAAATCAATTGGTACCTACTTTTTGAAATTTAAATTAGGATTTTTCTTATCAACCCACGTCTTAGAATGTGTATGAGAACTGTGCAAATACGTCTCATCAGTGTAAATGATGTTTTTTCCTTGTTCACGATACATTTTCAATTTTCTTAAAAATTCCACCCTTAGTAATCTAACTTCATGACTTTCCATCAATATCGTTCGATTATCAGGCGTTTTTTCCCAATCAAAACCTAACTCTTTGATTATAATGTGCAATGTTGAACGACTGCCTTCAAACCCTACCTGAGCATTTTTGATTTTTTTAAGAATGGAATTCAAAGTAGGGCGTTGTTTTTCAATCAAACAAAAATCATATATAATCGTTCTTATTGTTTCACCCTGCCCATCCGTAATATTATTTTTCGACTTTATTCTTCCTACTCTTTTTTGCGGAGACGGCAAAGAAGGAATACTACCTGAATTCACAGCTGATTGATCCATTTGAATTTTTTTAAAACAATATTCTGTTATACCCATTGCTGCCTTGGCACGTTCTTTGTAATTTTGTAAAGATATTTGTATCCCATTTTTGGCCTCATTTTTCATGAATTTGCCATAATTTATTTTTCCGCTACTGAATAGTCCTTACCACTGGGCATTTTGGCAAGGTAACAAGTAAACTATTGCAAAGTTGAATAAACAACTGCACTACCTATTTATCAATCAAACAAACCTAACCTTCCAAACGCTGCATGTCAAGACACTGGTAAATATTCGCCGTAGTATGACCAGCCACATCAAATCGTGTCCAGTCGTGTTTTCCCCCTCTCTACCTACCAACAGGTCGTTTCAATACTGGATGAGCTCTAATGCTGAATCGTCCACCACTGCACTTGTGTGTAATGAAGAAAGCGGCAATGAGTGCCTTCAGACTGCACCATACATCAAGCTCGAAAGCTGGAAATCTGATTGGACATCTGAAGATTCTGGAAATTGTTGTTACAGTTTTCACGAGCAATCGGACAAATGAAAAGCACTACTCTATCATTACAGTTGTAAAATTGTTCCTAAATATGTTTTTCTCGGATGTGATGTGGAAAAACAAACCTTTCGTTCCTTGTTCTATTTCCTTGTAGTTGGTTATCTTATGTTCTCATGAATCTTTCTTCTTTTCTTAATAAATTCTGTATTTATACAACAAAAATAAAATTTATATTTATTGTAATCCTGAAGAAGGCGAGATCCCGAAACGTTGGCATTGAAACAGTGATGATTGAGTAGTGCTATTCATTTTTCCGACTGCTCGTAAAAACTGTAACAACATAAAGAACTGCTGGACGCGAGAACACAACATATATTCTGGAATATATTTTCCTAGAATAATGGCACCAGAAATACGGAAGTGCACAGTTGCGACTATACTCTAGTCAACATGTGCCTTTTAGCTCAAAATTTTTTATTCGCTTCGGAAAATTATGATTGAGGTGTCATTCGATTCGTCATCGCATCTAGAAATGTTTTGAGAAATTTGGAGTGGTGCTTGCAAAAATTACAAAAGTTATAAACAATTTAGTAAAAAAAAGGGGTTTGGTTTTTTGCGAATATCTCAAAAAAAAAAAAAATTTGATATTTGAAAAAAGATCCAAAAAGAAGAAGAAATTTCCTGAAAAAAAAGTCCCATCTCTCAGAACTCTAGGACCAATATTTATAATTTTTCTAGAGGGTTGAAAATACGGCCGAAAACGGGAACTCTCGCTTGCGTAAGCTCCGCCCACTTCGAACCTTTAATAAAAAAATATTATTTAAACTTATTAAATATGAAAATTAAGAACATAAAAAATTCAGGCACCTACAGAATAGATCAATGAACAATAATCCGCTGATAAAAAAAATTTATCGCGATTTTTCAATTAGTTATCTCTTAATTAATTAACAATTTTTTGTAGCACCAACATTGAAAGTGCGATAATTGTTAAACTATAAATCTGGGATGTTTTTCCTTTCATGGAGCTATTTCACAAAGGCTATAGAAAAGATTTCCGTTGGAAAAATAAACAAATTGTTAATTTTCACTTTTACTTAAGTTAAAAATTATCAACCCGATTAAACATTGAAAAAAATAGTTTTTCATAATATTGCTATTGATACGTCTTCTCATGATCATAAGCCACTTGAAAATGATTTTCAATAATTTTTTTCCCATATTGTTTAAAAAATTGTTATAAACAAATGCGTTGTTTGTAAGATAATATTTTTTTTTGTTAATATTATCTTTGATGATAATTATGATTTAAAAAAAAACGTTTCTTAAAAAAAAATTATTGCTTTTAATTAAACGCATTTGTTCATTAACTATTTTTTAACCACTTGTTATGAAAATTAAAGAACCATTTTTAAAAAAATCATTATTCATCTTGCTCTGCGATGTCTGAAATTTTATTTTTATTTAACTTACCTTTCGCGCCTGCTTTTCTTTGTTTATTATTAATATTACTTATAAACTATTACAGATACAACAAATTCATCTCGATTTTTTTTTCTAAGTTAGCTACTCAACAAATTTATAACCAAACTAAAGCTCTAACTTAATTATTTATATAATTTTTTTGCAATTATTTATAAAAATTAAAAATTGTTTGAAATAGAAATATCTCATTAACTATAACAGATACGACAAAAAATACTATATCTTTTTCATTCTGCATTAGTTGATGAACAAATTGAGCTCCAAGTTGAGGCCGTAACTTCATAATCTCAGAAATTATGAAAAAATGTATAAGAAAAAAAAAAACGATTCATTAGTCCTATTTATTTATTATAAATTTATATATTATAAATTTTGAAGTTACAGCCTCAGCTGGGAGCTCAATTTGTTCACTAACTAATGCAGAATGAAAGAGATATAGTAACTTTTGTCGTATCTGTTATAGTTAATGAGATATTTAGATGTTAAAAGCAAAAAAAAAATTGTTTCCTTTAATTTTTATAAATAATTGCAAAAAAATTATATGAATAATTAAGTTAGTGCTTTAGTTTGGTTATAAATTTGTTGAGTAGCTAATTTAGAAAAAAAGAGTCGAGATGAATTTGTTCTATCTGCAATAGTTTATAAGTAATATCAATAGTAAATAAAGAAAAGCAGTCGCGAAAGGTAAGTTTGAATATACGAGAATACTTAAAATTAAATAAAAAATCGAAAAATCATTTTTTTTCCAAAAACTGATACTAGGCTGTTGTTGTTGTATTTTTTAAAGCAAAAACAAAAAATATAATTAAAAATTCAATTTTTATAACAAATTGTTTATTGCATAAACAATTAAAATTTGAATAAAAATAAAAAAAAAATATCAAACATCGAAGAGCAAGATGAATAATGATTTAAAAAAAAGTGGTTCCTTAATTTTCATAACAGGTGGTAAAAAAATAGTTCATGAACAAATGCGTTTTTAAGCAATAACAATTTTTTTAAGAAACGTTTTTTTTTTCAAATCATAATTTTCATCAAAGATTATGTAAACAAACAAACAAAAAAATTTTGATATCTTATAAACAACGCATTTGTTTATAACAATTTTTAAACAATATCAAAATTATTAAAAATCATTTTCAAGTAGCTTATGATCATAAGAAAACGTATTAATAGCAATATTATGAAAAAACTATTTTTTTCAATTTTTAATCGAGGTTGATAATTTTTAACTTAAGTAAATTGTTAATAACAAAGTGAAAATCAATAATTTTTTTAATTTCTCAACTGGAATCTATTCTATAGCCTTTGTAAAATGGCTCCATGAAAGGAAAAACATTCCAGATTTATAGTTAAACAATTATCGCACTTTCAATGTTGATGTTCGTGCTACAAAAAATTGTTAATTAATTAAGGGATAACTAATTGAAAAATCGCGATAAAATTTTTTTATCGGCTGATTATTGTTCATTGATCTATTCTGTAGGTACCCGAATTTTTTAAGTTCTCAATTTTCATATTTAATATTTTTTTATTAAAGGTGGCGGAGCTTACGCAAGCCAGAGTTCCCATTTTCGGCCGTATTTTCAACCCTCCAGAAAAATTATAAATATTGGTCTAGAGTTCCGAGAGATGGGACTTTTTTTCATGAAATTCCTTCTTTTTTTGGATCTTTTTCTAAATATCAAAAAAATTTTTTTTTTTGAAATATTCGCAAAAAACCAAACCCCTTTTTTCTTACTAAATTGTTTATAACTTTTGTAATTTTTGCAAGCGCCACCCCAAATTTTTCAAAAAGTTTCCAGATGCGATGACGAATCGAATGATACCTCGATCATAATTTTCCGAAGCGAATAAAAAATTTGGGGCTAAAAGGCACATGTTGACTAGAGTACAGGCTCCTAGCTAACCAAAATGTTCGTCAACCGTATTGTTTTGAATTGTAGTGAATAATCAGGTATATTAACGAAATGCCGAACAGTAAGTTATAATAATTTTTGGATTTTTTTTAACAATAGTCTGGGTCGCTAGTGCCTTCCATAGCCACCCTACATAGTCGGCATTGGCTTAATTTTCGTTTTTTTAATAGTCATATGCCGAACGAAAGCTTATGATTCCAAAATCTGGGTTTTCGAAACACTTTGATCGTGCCGGTGCAGCATTTTGTAGCCACTGATTTTGGTCGGCGATGCGATTTCTGTGATGTAAAACACATATTTATGGAATTCAAGATAGTTATGAGCGGTAAGTTAGGACGTGAAAGAAGTGTTATGGGCTCCCGGTCTATTGGTGTATTTCCAAAAGTACCCGTTGAAAAAGCAAAGACTAGAAAATGATATAACTGACATTACCAGAGCCAAATTGAATGTGAATACGTTCAAACAATGAAACAACTTCGATTGGATATCGTAATTTTCACAAATCAATTCCTTTACTAGTATTCAGAAGGAAAGTTTTTCAATAATTTTTGTGAAAAAAAAAGTTGTTCGTAGATATTCATGCTATTTTTGGTATTATTCTAGATTTCAATTCAGAATTTTAAAATTGAATACATTCAATTTCAATTTTAGAAGTTGTGGGGAAAGTTTTATTTTTTCGATAGAGCTCCTCAGGGTCTATAAATATATTTTCTAATGTGTCATATATTCTGACAGGACAGTAAAATCTTTCATCTGTAATATTTCTTGTGCTACTGGGTTAAGAGGATTTTTGAATGCATTTGCGAATAGAAAAATATAAAACAAGTTGTAATTTTTCAAAATTTTCACAGAAATTTCAGATTTCTTTTGGGTTCCAATTTCCATCTCTCGATGAATATGGAGAAAATCTCTCTCAAGTTTAATAGAACAACAAAATATTTTTAAGATTTTGTTTTCCTTCGTTGCTTCCGGAGATTTTGCATTTTCATCCGAACAATGAGTTTTTCGAAAAATCCTGTGAAATACCCATTTGTAACATATCCATCACGCCAACTATCAATGGTATCTCAGATTGATTTTTTTGGGTGGAATAATCTGGAGCTGATGCATCTGAGAGTTTCAGAGTTACAGACAGATGGACAAACAAACACAATACAACACACCACTTTCAAAACTAAATTATCTCCAAATAATTTGTTCCAAGAAAATATTCTATATTCCTCGGACATGTGTGTTGCGATACATATGTTGTTCATTAAACAGTCTGATTTACTTATCGAATATTTCGCAATTTTTATGCAGAACATCGAGCGAAAATATAATGCATGTTTAAGAAGTATGTCAATGTCGAATAATATAATGAGAAAGCGGGCGTGGTCTCAAAAGTGTGCGATGAAACAGTGCTGTTCAATAATTCAATCGCCATCGATGCTCTTGGGTAACTTACCTTTCTTTTGTCCATGCAACATGAATAACCAACGCCAACTTGTTGCGTCGTCGGCCGTTTTTCGAAAGGGGTTCACCTTTGTGGCGATTGGATCGAGTGACAGGTGGTTTTTCACCCGATTGTGAATAAAAAAAAATACGATTAATTATAGAGATGAGTGGGATCCAGGGCTCGAAAGTGGAACATCGCGTAATACAATGCGGTAACGGCTCCTAACGCATTGTCCATACTTTTTTGTAATGGTATTTAGCGCGGTTTTAACAAAATATGTTAGAATTAGAAAAATGATGTGGCTATTCTGGGCGAATGAACCCAAAGAGGAGAGAGCCAAACAGAATATGCAAATGAAACCTACCCCCAAACTAAATTGAATTTCATCGACAAATATTGGAAGCACATAACAGATGAAAATAGTAAATTTTTCTGGAAGTTGGAATGATAAGAAACACATGTGTGTATCGAATATTCCATAGACATTCATAGCTCTTTTTTTCTTGAAACAATATCTCTAAGTAATTGTGAGAAATTATTTATCGATTCTGAAATTGCCATCCCATTTATCAAACTAGCAAATCATATGCCAGTAAAAATGAAACATCGTTTCATTGGAAATTACAAACAGCATTTCTATTTTTGTATAATCTTGAAGTCTACGACCAAAAGTTAGAGTAGGATTCAAAACTCCCAAACGCTTCCTAATGTTGATTCAAATCAGTAGAAAAAGTATAACAAAACTATATAAATTCCACTCAGCTATCGAACAAAACCACAGAAGGTTATTAATCCGGTCAAAATAGACATTCACCCTTGCACAAATTCTCAAGAAACTGACAATTCACATGAACGTTTAGGGAAACCATTATAATGGAATGGTGTAAAGTCCCCATCGATCCCATGTGTGCAATTTTTCTTATGCCAGGTCAAAGTTCGCGAAAATCAGTTTTTTCGATTTTTTTGCGAAACGATTCGTTTTATGATCAAAATAGTAGGGACAGAATTGTAGATCATGCAAATATCTACAAAAATTGTACACATACTTTTTTTCCCAAGATTCACCATTTCTGAGAAAAATATATTCTAAAATTTACTGAAGTTGTAGTCTCCATAATATGCACACGTTTCCACGCCAAGTGTTCAATGTAACCATTCCAACCAAGTAACGATAATTTTTTTCATTTGCCATATAACCATACCACGGCGACTTTTTTGAGTAAAGATACTGTTGTTTCACTTTCATAATCAGAATATTCGACTTTGATTTTACTGTAACCTACTACACCATTGTTTTGATAAACATGTATTGGAACATGAGCTTTTGTGGTATGGGCTCTTCTAGTAAAAATGAACTTGTTAGACCAATTTGAATGAACCTTATGAAGCTATTATTTATTTACATTTATATCAACATTGTCTGCAACATATCGAGTGTAGTTTTTACAACTCTGCACATGGATTGACACTGATTTTTGGTCTTGTAGGAAGTCAGTGAATTTCATCACCTCTTTCAACACTTGCGTCAATCAACGTCTTCATGCCACGATCAACAGTAACAATTTCACTTGCAGGCAAAGGTTTATCACAAATGAAGCAGAATTGCGAGATATTTCAAAAACTGAATATAGCACAAACTTTAGTGAAGAATATTAGCAAAAACCACATGTTTTCACTATGTGGGAACAATCAAGACTAACAGTATTTCCTTGGGACCATAGAAAAAAGAGCAGGTAGATGGGCACTGCTGGGTAGACAATTGAACAGCAGACAGATGTTGCTCAAGGCCACATGGTCACAAAAAATGAGGTACTGGGTTTCTTTTCAATTCATATTCTCAGAATTATCATTCAATATTGATGTATTAGTCACGCAGACTAATAGTTTTACTTATATTATGGGTCCAATGATGTACATAGGCAGCGTAGTCATGCATATTATGGAGAATAAAACTTTAATGAATTTTAGAATGCTTTTTCTCAGAAATGGTTGATCTTAGGAAAAAAGTGTGGGGACAATTTGTAGATAATTGCATGATCCACCTTTTTTGTCTGTGCTATTTTCATCATAAAACTAACCGTTTCGCTAAAAAAACCCATTTTTGCGAACTTTCGACATCAGAATGGATCTTTTGCAGGCGTTCGAAACATGAATTTCTATTTTCTTTGGTGATTTTTTGAGTCATTTTAGATTTTCGACAAGCTGTACACTCCATTTCATATTTTCCTTTCGGCAACACACATGGATCTGCTACTGACTTCCTGATATCTTCAAATGAACTAATGGGAGTATGTCCCAATCGTCTATACTTGTTGAAATACTTATATTAGCTATAGCGGAGTTGATATTTATCTCTTGAAAAACATTTTCCTTGTTTTTGGAAACCACCCATCCTACCATTTTTCCCTTTTTCCATAAAGTTATATCTTCTCCACCTTTCATAGTTATTCCCTTTGATTTCAGTGTTTCCCATGATATCAATGAACACTTCAGTTCAGGAGCGTGAAGAACATTATGCAATGTATCATTTATTGTGATACTTTGAGGTAACAGAGCTTTCAGCTTGACATTACCAAAATGAGTTACTTCTATCTTCTTATTGTCACCCAATCGTATGAATCCCCTATAAGGCTGGAGATTTTCAAACGCATTCTTATTTTCACTCATATGTGAGGTAGCTCCAGTATCAAAAATCCATTTATATGAGGTTTCGGTTGAAACCGTTGCTGGATATGCAACTCCGTCAGAGTCATCGCTATTGACCAAATTAGCTTTCTCTTCTTCATGTTTTTTATTTCTACAGTTTTGAATTGTGTGTCCTTTGTACCATCTGTTATGTTCCTTGCAATATGTACACTCTCTGCGAAACTGTTTCTTGCCGCATTTTTCTTTCCCGAAAAAAGCAGTATTGTCTTGATTTTTCGGATTTGAAACTGATATTTCCATTAACCGAGAACAAACTTCATCATAAGTCAGATTATTTTTGGTTTTCAAATTATCCACAATATTTTCGATTTCATCTGGTAGTGAGGTAAAAAATAAGGAACCTTTTGCTTTTGCAGAATTCGCTAGTGGACGCAAAGAAGCTTCCAAGCAATCTTTGACTTCACCAGAAGTTTCAATAGTACGCTCAACTAGTCTCGCCCATAATTCATTGTACTTGGCTATATGATCTGGTAAATTATACTTTGATTCACATTTTATACCTACCACCGACTTCACCAGGGCATGTATTGAGTATTCGTTTCGCTTATCAAATGAATCAGTTAGTGTTCTCCACATATCCTGAGCTGTAATATAACAAGTGATCTGTGGAACAATGATTTAATCTACGTTGAAAAGTAAGAATGCTCGAGCTAACGAATGCCGATAGCGCCAATCTTCACATCTCAATTGATACTCTTTCATTATTTCCATATACTTTGTATCAGAAGATTCTACGTTGGGTGGATTCTCTGCCGGATCTTTTTCTTCACCAGTAACTATTTTGAGAAGGTTGTAAACGTCCATGTATGCAAATACCATAGTTTTCCATGAATGAAAGTTAGAGATTCCTTGCAACTTTTCAAATTTAGGAAATTTATCCATTTTGATAACTGTTGACGTCTCTGACAGCTTTCTGTAAACTTGTGACAACTTCCAGATATATTTTCAACTGGAATACGATTTTCAAGCGAACAACTTCTGTTATCTAGTTTCTTAACTTCTTTTGCGGTTAGCACTGTTCTGGGCCCATAACCTGTTAGAAGTTTTTGGGAAATACTCGAAGAAAAATAAACTTAGAGGCAAACAGTAGACATATATATCATCAACTAACAACATCAAAAATTACATCTCATGGTAACCATTGTGCAAAGTGTTTATGAATTCAGTTCATATTATCATCATTTCAACAGAACGTTAATTTCAGTCTCTTCATTTTTGATAAATAAACCTCTGTTCCGCCTCTCGATTTCCTTCTCGCCTAAAACGATTCTCAACATACGGAAAATACTGATGAGCTGGATGTTGCCGATTGGGATATCTCTGAGCATACAACTCGGCAGCTTTCCTCGAATTTCTATGACATTCTCGGAATATTAATAACATATTCATTTTTCACTTTGAGTTTATATTATTCTGAAGAAAAATTAAATTGAAATTTAACGAAAATTGAGAAACTTTTACTGTCTGCTCATGAAGCTTATGTCACTGTCATAACCCAAGTTAGTGTTTTGTTTTCCAAAGATGACTTGATAAAAATAACTACAAAATATTATGCATCATGGCTTTCCATGGCATACTTGATAAAAGTAAATAAATTATTATTCAGTATTTTCCTAGTAATATTCAATATATGTTCTTATTTCTAATGCAATCGCAAATAAATTAGTATCGTTAGATTCGTCAAAAAATCCTATTTTTGGAATGTGCTTGTCAAATAAATGGTCGTCATTTGAAAAATAATAGACACGAAAATGTAGTTTTGCCAACTCGTCTAATTCCTATCTATCACACTAGTCATAAAACTTTGCGATTGTAATCTTCTGAATGATGGGCCCTCAGATTAGTTTACGTCCATCATGGCCACCTGGATGCAATATTGAAAGTGACTCTAAAAAAATTAAGTATGCGTGAAAACCTTCAAAAATATCACATTTTTATCCTGAATTGCCTCAGAAATAAAAAATGTTACAATATACATTACGTTCCATTGTGACCAGAAAGTGAGAAAGTGAGAAATATGAGAAAACTCTTCCCCCCACATACTATTTATCTATACCAAATCTCATTTTGATTCACCCAATATTCTAGAAGTTATGACTTGTCTAATAGATTCATTGACACCCGGTATAGAGCGAAGACAGATTATCAGTTCAATGGAAATTATCAATAGATATTAACAGCGTTTATGTGTACCTACATCTCAGAAAAACTTTTCACTCGAAAATCTGGCAAAATTAGGTCACCATACCTTCTAGGGAATTCAGTCTATATAAGATTGCATAAAGTTCCTCCACATTTGCCCATGGTCATGATTGCTATGTAGTCGGTATACCCAAAGCAAGTAATGCCATGATCAACAGTAGCCCAATTAGTAAGTTCACTACGAGATACATTAGAGGGACAGTCCCCTCCCGGTGATTAGTCTCTGTTAGTTCTAATCTGAATTCTACGTTTGCCTGTTTTAATTCCAGCGATTCCTGTGGCTGGCTGTTGGTACATCCATCTGAATGAGTTCTGTCATCCCTTGTACAGAAGTGCTCGTTTCACTAATTATTGTCAAATGATCCCTCTATGACTGAAAAAAGCAGCTGCTTTTTTGTTCGAAGAATTCTGGTTATCATCGTCGCTTGACTAGAGCGGTTTCTGTTGGTCATGCTAACCTGAGTTAGGCAGCCTCTCCACTAGCTTTATTCTAATATAGTTGTCCAAAACCTAACTCCAATAGGAAGGACGAAAGGCGGGCCAGTCTGAATTACTTGGGAATGGAAGAGGAGGAGAAATATTTCTTCCTTACCTTGGGAATTGAGATTACACGTGCTTCGTATATATCCTAGCGCTAGGCTGCATCTCTTCAATTCGATTATGAACGTAATAATTAATTTTTTTGGTACTTTTTTTAGGATGGCTGGAAAATGCCATCTACTTCTGGAGATTTGAACGAGAAAAGTTGATTCCTACGTCAACCGTTAGGAAGTGAAAATAGTTTTATCTATTTCCAGTCTTATTTTCTGACTTCTATGCTATGCTACCTGAAAAATAGACTTCGTAGTAACTAGTAGTCAGGCATCTTTCCCGAAACTATCACCATCTGAACTATGATGAATGATAGGAAAGAGGTTCCATATCCATCCCTATTCCACGAATTGAATATGCCCCCTAGAAAATTTAATGACGACTTGGGAAACCATCCTACGTGAATATATACAAATTTAAAACGGAGGTGGAACAGTTTATTAAACTAATGATGCTGCGCACATCATACGAATGGAAAATTCCACCCTTTCCGCGAGCTTTCTTATAGCATCAGATGACTTTCATGGAAGATGTTCCATAATATGATATTGATATAACTTTATAGCAATCCATTTATTTCAACGCCACCATTATTTGTATCTGCTTGTGTTGCCAGTCCTCTGTCTTGATTGGTGGAACATCTCAGTAGCTCCAATGCTGCGATTAACTTGTTAGGGTCCTCAGTTGCGTGTCCAAATGTTGCTCCAATAGGATCCTGCTTTCTTTGTATAGTCTACAGATAGTGATGGGCCGGGGTGTCTATAACTCCGCACTTTCTACATTCGGCATTCATTACTTTACCACTTCAGAAAGGGTGGCGCCCAAAATTCCTCTGGCTAGTGATAAACGGGTAAGTCACGTTGCTAGGACTCGCATGCTGCGTATTGACCCATTCTTCCAAACTGGTGATTGATTCGTACATCCCTTACCTTTCAGAAGTATAATCCGATCTGTCTTTCCAGACTCGCATAATGTAAGATGACTAAAAACCCTGGTGCTTGCACTTTTACCTGTAAAAGTTTGGGATCAACTTGGCGGCACTTGGTATACTTGATAATAGAGATTACTAGCGTTTCAGATGGAGTCAATTCCATTTCAGTTTTCATTTCGGTAAACTGTAACAACAGACTTCACAGGGTATATTTATTTCCTCAGCTTTCTTTTTGAGGCAAACTGCTCGCGGGTTCTAATTTTAAGCTTCGCAATTGGTTGAAAAGTGACTTCTGCCAAATTTGACAAATTGCGTAGCTGGAGTTTGAAGCCTCCGAATATTGCACAAAGAAAGCATCGTGTTTTGTTTTTCGTATTTTGTACCCTTTAGTTTGAGGTTAACTGAATGCTATGTTTATAATAGTGAGTACTTATTTGGGTTTATTTCAATGTGCAACCACATTTATGGTGCAACTAGAATATTCTGAAACCATTCCACCAGAAAATATGGTTCTTCCAACAGGCGGATAATTGAAATGAAATTGTCAGAAAATTTTAATTCAATGCATACAATATGATGGCCTATAAATTATCGACTGCGTATAAACTGAATTTTGAAAAAAATTAAAACAAGATGACCAGCAAATATTGTCAGAAAATTATGTTTTAAGAGGTTAACTATTAAATTAATACTGTAAACAATCTCACGAAGTCGGAGGCATTTTCTTCAATTCAAAAGGAAGATATATTATTGACTCCCACTGCGTGAGATTGTTTACAGTATTAAGGTTTAATAGTTAACCTCCACCTGAAACATATTTTCCAAAACGTTCCGAAATAACATGTTTTTTTTGACTGTTTACTTTTTATATTTAATACCTCATCGATTTTGAAATTCTAAATGAAGAAGTATGAGTATGCCGCCTTTCCAAATTCTGACAGTTTAAGTGTTAATATTTGTAGGTTTTTTTCCACATGTATTTCTCAAACTTTTTGGTTTATTCTTCAAATTTGGTTTCTGTGTATTTTTTTAATTATTTTTTAAATTGATTCATTTGAATTCTACCCGTTTATATCAGTTAATTTTCCAAGATATACGGATTCCAAACATTAGGAATCTTATCGAAAACGTATCATATAATACTTTTCTCGGTCGATTTATATGTTTTTTGGAGAAATATTCAGAGTGAAAATAACGATATGCTAGTGGCAACACTGGATCATTCAAACATTTACATTTCGATACCAACCTAAATAACTATTCAAATAGGGAACATAAGAGAATAAAATCATAACCTCCTTGGATAAAAATAACTTGGAAATGTTATATACCGCAATACTTCATTATATTATTTCATTACCATGCAAACTGAGTCTGAACTCATCTTGACTCAAGAACTAGTTAACTTATAAGGAATTGGTAGCCACATACTTGTATTGTAGCCAACAATCATTCTGGTCCCAGTAAATCATTATATTCGGGGGAGTGCAGCGGAATCACGAAAGAAAACTCATCGAGGTGATCGATCACCGGGTTAATCACCCAGCTCACGTATACGGTCTAAATTTCTTTTCCTAACAGTTGTTTCCCAATAAAGAAGTACAAAAAAATCAATGCATCTAACAGGGAACCTAATCATCGTCTAATAACCGTAACCGAGCGATATTAATTCGAATTCTTGTTCAGGAAACTGAAAAGATCACGTACACAGACGCACGATGATCTTGAATGAGACATAAACCACAAACGCGGCAATAATGTTTTCATCAGTAATAGTCCAGTCATATTGGACAATCAATCATAACTTCCAATCAAGGATGACAAACCTCGATGTTCAGAATTGAGGCATATATTTTACCGCACAAAGTAGGAGGATTTAACCGATTTGTATTTTTTTCACTTTATTTTTTCATGTTGAGTCTTTTTGTAGGCGTCAACTTCGATTATTTTTTCAGTAGATAGGGTGTACCTCGAAGGTGGTCCCATTTGTATTTGAAAGATGAAATCCACCCCTAAGGGTAGCAAAATGAAGGATATTGATCACTCACCCTCTGAATTCTGGTCCGTTAACCGATTCTATCAGGCATAACTTTGTACTGGGTTCTTCGATTTGGATGATTCTTTCTTCAATGGATAGGGTATACCTTATGTTTAGATTCCGAATGGAATTATATATCCTTACGGGTGGAAAAATAGGGGATAATTGATTTTTCACATGAACATTGGCACACACATACGTAGTTGACAATGACAGATCGCTACTGACATTATTTCTGTTCCACATCCGCCAAAACCATTAACTAAGGGAAGTAAAATTGAAAAAAAAAAAATAATTTATATTACAACAAATAGTAAAAGTAGATAATCATAATATTTAACTGGTAAAAGTTGAAGTAAGGTGGGTAAGTAAGTATTTTGGAAGTAATAAAAAAACAAGTAGATAGTAATTAGTATATTTCAACCATAAACAATTGAAAAATAAAAAATTTTTAACAAAAAATTAAACCGACGACATACGGAACTGAAAAGTAAAAAATAAAATAAACCTTCTTAGTCTCAGTAACTAAGCTCCTAAACTAATGTAAGTAACTAATTTCGAGTCGGCGCCAAACAAACAATCAACGAACATCATTGAATTACTTCAAAAAAATTATCAGAATGTCACTGCGCAACTCGATGCCATCATTTTACGCCTTACCTAATTCATTTGCTTGTTCGTTTGGCGCCGACTCAACATTCGTTACTTACGTTAGTTCAGGAGCTTAGTTACTGAGACTAAGAAAGTTCATTTTATTTTTTACTTTTCAGTTCCGTATTTCGTCGGTTTAATTTTTTATTAAAAAGTTTTTGCGTATCAAAGTAGGTTGGTAATTTAACCGATTTTGGTATTTTTGTTTACAAGCTTTTATCCAGTTTCACTTGTTAGTTCGTTCGTTTGTCAGGGTCAAATCTTTCAAGTGATTTTGAACGACTTCTAGTCGTCCGATTTAGTTGGAATTTGGCAGGTGTTCACAATTTCGGTGACAATGCATAATGGAGTTTTTGTTAGAGAAAAACACAAAATGGTGGCTCCAACATGCCGGAAGAGATTTGTAATTATGGTCCGATTTGATTCAAAATTGGAACCTTGGGGTTTTCAGGTTAGGAGGTTGTGAAATTGTTGTACAAAATTCATAAATTCAAGATGGCGTTCCCAAGATGGTCATATTCCATTCAAAATTGGTTGTGGGGGTTTTCAGGTTCATAAGTTATGAATTTTTTGTCAAAATCTATAAATTCAACATGGCGACTTCAGGATGGCGGACAAGTTTTGTGATCATGGTCAGATTCTATTCAAAATTGGTGTGTGGAA
The DNA here is from genome assembly GCA_018342105.1 of Gonioctena quinquepunctata. Lineage (NCBI taxonomy): Eukaryota > Metazoa > Arthropoda > Insecta > Coleoptera > Chrysomelidae > Gonioctena > Gonioctena quinquepunctata. Next base: position 1,031,232 of record JAFIRS010000165.1, read on the forward strand.
GTTTTTGGGGTCGGAGATCATGATTTCTTTCAGGTCAAAATCTACGGGTAGAGACAATATAATAACGATGCTCTATTAGAAATGAACAGAATTAAGGCGAACTAACTAAAAATCAAAAAAATTAAATCATTGTCAGAAATGACTCAAACCTATTTCATACGTTTTAGTACACGGCTAAAATAAAAGCTTGTCTTTAAAAAGGTTTTTTATTAGTTATTTTATTATATTCATCTTCATATTCAGTTGGATTATTCTTGTACTTTGTATATAGTTAAAAAAAATTAAAAGCTTTTATTCAGATTCATTTGTTAGTTATCCGTTCGTTTGTTAGTTTGGGTCAAATCTTGCAAGTGAATTTTGACCGACTTCTATGGCTGCCACAAGATGGAGGACGAGTTTTGTGATTATGGCCCGATTCGATTCAAAATTGGTATGCGGCGGTTTTCGCGGTCGGAAATTTTGAATTTTTTGTCCAAATTTTCAAATTCGAAATAGCGTCCCCAAGATGGAGTACGAGTTTTCTGATTATGGTCATTTTCTATTCAAAATTGGTATGTGGCGGTTTTCAGGTTTGGAGATTATGAATTTTCTGTCAAAATCTATAAATTCAAGATGGCGACTCCATAATGGCGGACGAGTTCTGTGTCTATAGTCAGATTCTAATCAAAATTGGTGTGTGGGAGTTTTTGGGGTCGGAGTTCATGATTTCTTTCAGCTCAAAACTTACAGGGAAGGGACTTTGGAATAACGATGCTCTTTTAGAAAAGAACAGATTTGGGCGTGCACTAAAACGTATGAAAATGAATGAATTTAAGTCATCGCTGACAATGATTTAAATATTTTTTGGTGAATTATTTGGTTGAAAAAGCTTGTCGCGTGAATTGTAATGAATGAATACTTATGAATGAAGTTGTTACTTACCAACCAATCATTGTCCAATGAAATTAAGTGGTAACTACTTTTATGAATACTTTGACAAGTTCTTACTTGCTAACCAATATCTGCCCAATCAAATTAATCGGTACCTACTTTTATGAACACTTCGCGCGACAAGCTTTTTGAAACCAAATAATTCGACAAACAATAATAAAATCATTGTCAGCAATGACTTATGACTTATTTCATACTTTTTACTACACGGCTCAAATGAAAACTTATCTTCAAAAAGTTTTTTTATTAGTTATTTTAATTATTGATTAAGTTCACTAGTGGGTTATCCAACACTTGCGTTTGATGTTTTTTTCTTAGTTTTATATTTTAATGTGTGTTTATCAATGGTTCCGTACAATGTTTTGATGAAAGAAGTGGTCCTGACTCCATGTTCTTCAGGTTATAAAGTTGTGCCAATTCGTAGCCACCTAGTTCTTGTTTAGTTTATGGTAATTTATTTTCTGTTGGTGTGAGACTGGTGTTCTGGAATTTGTTTTGATTGTGGGCATGCTTATTATTATACTATAGTGGTCGGATATTGATGATTACAGTATGGCAGACATACATTGTTCCTTGAACTCCATTCCAAGTTCGGCTTTCGAAAAAATGTGGTTGATAGAGGAGGCCAAATTAAGGGATTTAAAATTCTGACCAGGTACTTTTCAGTGATGTATCTAGGGGATAATTGATGTTCAAAAATATAATGGTAAATATTTTATGAAAATATTTAGGTTTACGTCGAACATTACTATAGAATGTTATTCCTTAACAATAAGTTTATTCATTTATTTATTTGTACACTACATCCAGCAGGCCCAAAAGCCCATTAACAGGTGTATACAATAAGTATTATGAATAATTACACATATAACAGAATCAATTCTGAATGAAATGGAGAATCTCTTTTTTGAAATTTTGGAAAGTTAGAAAAAATATATCTACACTAGGAACCTTATTAACACTTCTGGATATTGTAGCTATAGGAGAATGAAAATGATGCACTGTATTGGAAACAGGAATATGAAATGTGCTACAGAACCTAGATGAAATACGCGGTACACTGAATAGCATATGAGACACTAGGGGTGAACAATCTATATGTCCATGTATGATTTTATATGCAAAACACATATCTCGGCTTTCCCTGAATTTCTTTAGAGATATCATATGAAACTCGTCCAACAATGAATCATAGCTATAACCTCTCTCGGGATAAACACCATGTTTTTTGAAATATGCATATTTAAAAAAAAAATTGAACATTTTCTAAGCTAGATATATGGTTCATATGCGACGGATTCCAAACGACACTGCAGTACCCCAATTTGCTCCTGATCAGTGTGAAATAAATAAGTTGGTAATATATAAAAAAATAGTGAGATGTCGTGTATTTTCACTGATTATAGTATTCTGGATGTTATTTACAATAAGTATATACAGTATTTACAATAACTCACTACTTGAAAATGGCAACTGGTATCAGAAGATTGAATTATCTTTATTAATGTCAATAACAACTGGATCAATCAAGACTTCAGAAATGTTGTCAATTTTCCACATAGCATGTTCTACGGTAATAACATGGTCAATGCATTTTTTCCAATTGTCGCTGGTCACTTCACTAACCGCACATTCAAACAATAACTGAACATCCTTTATTTTGAAGGTCGTATTTTTCCGGGCTACATTATTTTTCAATTCAGCCCATATTAGTTCTAAGAGATTCAGCTCGCAGTGGGGGGAAGTCGAAGTACTGATATTCCACGTGAAGCCGCTAGTTCGACAATGATGTACTTTTTATACCTGTTTTTGTGGATTTGAGCGATACTATGAAGTTTTTTGTTAGTGGATCAGTGGGAAAACAATGTTTTTTGAGCTCAGCCACTCCAATAGTTTGCCTTCAGTCCAATTGCTTGTGGGTAAATCTTCTTGTAATCTAGAATGGTAACTCGCGTTTTCCATAACAATAGTAGATCCCTGCGGAATGAAATCGATCATTTGTTCTAACCATTCTTCAATGGTTTAATTCATATCTTCGTGATAGTCACCGGTTCGTTTCGATACAAAAGTAAAAAGTTCTCTTTCCACAAACCCTTCTGAACTACCTATATAAATAGATAATAGATAAACCTTTGCTTGATGGATATTGCGTAAATAGTCTCTTTTCCAAATCGTAGCATCTGCTTTATTTATCAGTACAGATTGTCTCTTATGTTTGGTATAGTTGAAGCCGATTTGTTTCAAAATGTTTGATAATGTCATTTAAGAGGAAGTTGGGTAATCCGGATCAGCTTGAACTGCAGACATAATTTCACTTTCCAGATAAAACGCATGTACTTTACGCCTTAACCTCTGCTTTAACGATTCGTCTATCGTGATCTGTGGTTGACCCGGACCCGATGTTTTTTTGTGGTTGAAGTGCTCCACTTTTCTTTTCTCTTATTAATTTATAGATGGTGGACATCGCTATGCACAACATAGAAGATGCTTTTGTCACAGTCTCATCTACATTGGCACTTTTGTTCTGATTTTGCAACGAAATTAAACAGTTAATAATTAATGTAAATTAATTCTTTTCATTTAGAGATAATGAACCCAATTTTGTCTGTTTTGATGGTCCTCGTTCAGCATCCATAATACTTGAATCTTATTTTATATACACAAGCTAAACACAGAAGCACACACAAATAATTTCCAGAAAGCACTACCAGCGATACCGAGTACTACTACTGATTACAATTTCAGCTTGTAACCAATTATTACCCTTTATTAGTTCCCACGGTTATAAAAAGGACTGGTCTTTAAAAATTATGGGTTTTTCCAGCAGTTCGTATTTATACCTACTGGATTTACGGAATTACTGTACGTCTATGAATCAATGCATCTGAACGGTTTATTACTCCATGCCTTTATTTTACGGACTATAGCTTATTTTGTACCTAGGATTACAAATGTGATAGCATCAGTAAACAGTAATTATTAGTGATTTTTTTAAAATTAAACTCAACTTATAGGTATGACACCCAAAAACCCGGGGAACGTTTTTCAGAACAAAAAAATCCATCATCTTTTACTGCGGTCAAGGTTTCAAACATGATCACACAGTAAAGATCTTGTGATCTTTGGTGTCCCTTGATATTTCGGTTCAATTCAAGCAACTTTTTTCCTGGCCTAATACGACGTATAGTCACTGATATTGTTTTCATCGGCATTACGAAATCGATCCTCGTGTTCTTTTTTCAAGGTCATTGGAATCAGAATCAAGCAATTATTGGGCGTAACGAGGCTCGGAGCATTTCTTCGCGTACGCATTGAAGAAACACGAAAAACTCGTTGATCGTGACTGGCAATTGTTCTCTATCCGTGAACTACTCTTAAAGGGAATCGATGTGGCTCATTGGTGCCATTGCACGTGCATCTTTATCATTCCAACTAACATTATTATCATCTACAAAATACATTATTTTCGGTCCTCTATTTCTATTTCCTCTAATTCTATAAATCAGTTTGTAATGACTATTCTGCTCTGATTAGCAGAAACGCCGTATCTGTTGAAAAGGCAAAACGGAGAAAAAGAGCATTTTGTATTTTTCACAGACGTTCTGAATTAACTTCAAGCTATATTTTTTTTGGGAAATGATTTTTCTTGTCACAAAATCATTTTTCGTTAAAAACTGAACCAAAGTACATATATTATAAATTATGACTGCGTTTTTGTAAACATCCAACATACTGAATTCAACACTGTGCTTAAGAAAAATGTCACATTGCGATCTTCCTAAGCATACCTTTATGTTATTGAATATAAACAGTTGGAAAAAATTCAATTCAATCCATAATTTGCGTTTAATATTCTTTATTGCGAAATATTTTGAACAAATAAGTGAATTTTTTCCAAACAAAACACGGAAAAAAAATCAACGGCTCCAATGTCTGATCATCCTTAATCGGTATGTTCACCCAAAATGTTTTTTTTGTTTGCTGTAATCAAACATTCATCATCCACATTTAAAAACAATTCTGGATTATCAGCTTGGTCAATACTGATTTTAGCCAATTCTTACATTAATTTTGTTCCTCTAGACTTGTTTATAATGAAGTACAAAATACTTTTCCGTGCAATCGCACGCGAAATGTGTATTTCACGTTCTCAACACAGTCCGCGAAATTCGATTTCGCGGCCGTTACCCATAGCAACGGCCGCCAAACCAAACGTCACTTCCAAATTTGACATTTCTAAAATACGACAATGACAAGGATTATTTTACATTCTGTTTGTCTGACCAATATTTTAACTCGATGTAACATTTTACGTACTGCCATTTAGAATTTTCAGGAATTAAAACGGGAAGCGCTAAGTTTACAATACTTTTTTGCTCTGGTACGCTAAAAAGGTATTTCGCGGCCTTCGCCTACAAATAACTATTTCGTGCAAACGCACGCGAAGTGAGTATTTCGCGTTCTCAACACAGTCCGTGAAGTTTAATTTCGCGGCCGATTACTAAGCACTCAGCCTCTTCGTAAAATGCTCGAAGCACTAAGCCCTGAGCACTGATTCAAAAAAGTGTTCGAGAGCACAGTGCTTGCGAGCAAAAAAGTGCTATGAGTGCTTTCACGAGCACTAAGCACAGTGCTTTGGGACAGCTCTGGTTTTTGAGATCATTGAGATTTTCCGCTGTATGGGGTCGGCTTTAGAATAGCCCCATGGTAAATCCTGCCTGTCGTAAGAGGCGACTAAAAGGATAACCGTAGGTGGAAGATGGTCTCATCGCCCGGTGAAATACCACCATATCGACTTTGTGTGCTGTGAAATGGATCATTCCATGTTTCAGTGTTCGGTCGATACTTTCCGGTCTCCCTCTTTCCTTTTCCCCAATTCCTCCTTTATTTTCAGGTGCATCCTGATAGTAATAATGATGAAGTCTCCTAGAGTAAAACACTCCGGAAGCAAAATACCTCTCCATTCGGATTTCCAGGCGAGAGGTACTCGAGGGGACTCAACATTAAAGATTAATTTTTGCAACATCCGCGGACTCAACAAGAACATCAATGACGTCCACCATCACCTACAGACGAAAAAAACCGGATATTCTGGCTCTAACAGAAACACAAGTAAACTCGTCCACCAACAAGGTCCATATGCTTTGTCCTGGTTACGAACTCCATTCTCGATTCAGGTTCAAAGGTGGAGTCTGCCTTTACGCTAAGGCTAACCTTTCATGCCAGCGTGAAGAGAGTTTGGAACCGAAAGACTTTGATGTGATGTGGTTCAAGCTATCTGATACCAAACTGACTAAGTTCCTCTGCTGCCTTTACCTATCACCCAATGAACCTTCATATAACGACCTCTTTGAGTTTTTATCACTCAAACTGGACTACATTCAGGAGAACCATCCAACAGCTGAAACCATAATCATGGGAGACTTTAATGTACATAACGCTGCCTGGCTCAAATTCTCTAACAAAACAGATGATGCGGGTCGTCAAGCCGAGGCCTTCGCCATCACTCATGGTCTAGAACAACTGGTCGAGCTACCAACCCGCATCCCTGATGTCAACAACCAGTCTGCCAATACACTAGATCTTTTCCTCACCACCAATCCTGACCCGTATAGAATAGAAGTTTGTGCCCCACTTGGAAACTCTGATCACACCCTCATCTCCACAACATGCTGTTTCCATTTACCATCGAGCTGCACAATACCACCCCGTCTCATGTGGCATTACAATTCGGCCGACTGGGAAGGTCTTCGTATGTTTTTCTCAGCGTTTCCATGGAAGAGAGTTTGTTTCTCTTCAGTAGATCCAACACGATGTGCTGAGACGATTTCTGAAATCATCATGTTGGGGATGCAAACTCACATACCGAATACCGAAAGAAAAACATCATCCAATAAGACCTGGTTTAACAGAAACTGCTCTAGAGCTGTGGCTTCCAAACAGGCAGCATACCATCGATGGCTAAAAAATCCGGGCCCTGAGACCAGAGCAGCATATGTCGAAGCTAGAGGCATATGCAAAGAGACAATAGAATGCTCAAAAGATGCCCACAATGCCAAAATAAGATCAAAACTTGCTGAATGTCCTAACGGATCCCGTTCATTTTGGTCTTTCGCCAAAGCTGTGGGAAGAAACTTCACTTCCAGCTCATTTCCTCCTCTAACCAAAGAAGATGGAACACTAGCAACGACTGCCCAGGAAAAAGCCAATATCTTTGCGCACCTATTTGCTGGAAATTCCACTCTGGATTCATCGGGAAAACAACCCCCGAACATTACACCTATTGACAGTCACATGCCCGAGATCACCTTTTGCCAACGTACTATCAGAAAGATTTTGCTGGGTCTCAACACCAACAAAGCCTGTGGATCTGACGGAATCCCGCCGATTGTTCTCAAGAAATGTGCCCCCGAACTAACATCTGTTCTTTGCAAGTTGTTCAACCACTCTTACAATTTGGGGGTATTTCCGTCCAATTGGAAAATTGCAAGAGTACAGCCAGTCCCTAAAAAAGGCAAAAAGGCCCTACCTAGCACCTACAGACCTATCGCACTGCTATCTATTATTTCAAAGGTCATGGAAAAAGCCATCAACATCGAGCTCATGAAATATCTGGAAGACTCAGGAATTGTCAACGATAGGCAATATGGCTTCCGCCATCAGAGATCAACTGGTGTCCTGCTCGCTTACGTCTCACATATATGGCAGCTATCTATTGAAAAGTATGGAGAAACTTCAGCTGTGGCATTAGATATCTCCAAGGCGTTCGATCGAGTTTGGCCCCAGGGACTCCTCGCCAAGCTTCCGTCTTATGGCTTGCCCCCTCAGCTGTGTTTTCTGCTTGCTAGTTTCCTCTCAAACAGGTCTCTCCATGTAGTGGTCGATGGAGTTTCATCTGACACTCTACTCATAAATGCTGGTGTTCCGCAAGGATCTATTCTCGCACCAACACTATTTCTACTTCACATCAACGACCTGTTGAAAGCAACTTCATGTCCAGTACATAGCTTTGCCGATGATAGTACTCTCCATACCGCTTTCTCTTCCAGGGCCCCTATATCAGCCCGTGCAACCAGAAATGAACGAGGAAGAAATGTTAATAATATAAATATGGACTTAGTAACAATTCTCGAGTGGGGATCTAATAACTTGGTAGAATTCAATGCAAACAAAACACAATCATGTCTTTTCTCTAGAAAAGCCGATCTCACTGTGCCTAACATAACTTTGTCAGGAGTAACCATACCACTGAAGTCATCCATATCGATGCTTGGTATTACTATCAGCAATAACCTTTCCTGGGAAAATCACGTGAGGTCCATTGCCAAAAGTGCACCCCAAAAACTTGGTTTTTTGTTTCGTGCCAAGAGCTATTTCACCCCCACTCAGCTGCTTATGATCTATAAGGCACAGATCCGACCTGTCCTGGAATACTGTTCCCATATTTGGAGCGCGGCACCTAAACGTATCCTGAGGCTATTGGGTTCTGTCCAAAAAAGGCAATTCGTCTCGTCGGTGATGCCTCGCTTACAAACTCGCTCACTTGTCTGGAACACCGTAGAAAAGTTGGAGATTTGTCTCTATTTTATAGATATTTTCATGGGCGATGCTCTTCTGAAATATCAACAATCGTTCCTGCTTTGGCAGTCTCTTCGAGACTAACCCGTCAAGTTCAGTCATCACACCTTTTCGTGGTCACTTTGGAGACCTGCAGAACATCACTTTCCAAAGACTCGTTCATCCAACGAACAGCGAGGCTTTGGAACTCATTGCCTACGGAGGTGTTCCCCGAGGCATACAACCTCCAGAAATTTAAGAAGAACACCAACTCCTACCTTCTTTCCCTTGGTTCCCACGATGTTCTCTGAACATTACAGGATATCCCTTTTCGTGGGAACCAGAACATAAAAAAAAAAAAATTTCAACCAAAAAATAAAAATCATCTGTATTGACTAGAGCGGATAATACATCCCGCTATTTTTGTTACATTTTTGGATTCGCCACTGAATCGTCGATATAACATACCCAGATATATTAGACTTATCTGCAATAGTTTTTGACTTATGTCAATTTATGTGTCAAAATAGCGTCGTGAATAGACCCACAGAAAAATTCATAACTTCAGAACGATTCAAGATAAGTTGACCAATTTTTTCCAGTCGATTCCTCAGGCTTCAGCGCATGTTTTGATGCAGATTCGGTTTCATCGCCTACTACGATTTTTTGAAAATCATAAATTACTAATGGTAATAACTCGATTTTTTCAAATGCATCACTCTTTATTTCATTGCATTATTGCATGGCATTTTTTAAGAGGTTTTTGTCGATTTAGGGTTTGTGGGGTATACTTCGTGAAGTTTGTGAGATTTGTTGCAAAAAAGGAAATGTTGATGGTTTTTTTCAATAAAAAAAGGAATCGAGTAGGCCGCGGTCGTGAAATTCGACACATCCTTCAAACCTTCAATAATTGTACACGTATAATTGTTAATGATGAATTCTACTCGCGAAGAATTAGTGGATATGATTTACTGTCTCGGTGAAGCTGACAGAAATCCTTTATTAGCAAGCAGAATCCACCATAAAAAACATCCAGAAGCAAGAACTCCACGGGTGTCTTCATTCCAAAAGTTAAAAGATCGGTAGTGTGTCTTATACCAAATGGGAAATTGTTGGTGTTCGGATCAGGGAGGGAAATGACTCGCAAGTTTTATTGATGCTACAGGAAAATCTTCATTTAGTCACTAGGGAAACGGATATTTCACAAAGTAGTGAAAACAATAATGTTAAAACATAAGTTCCATCCTCATCATCTATATCTACATCAATAATTGTATAGTAATGATACTTTTGCTAATATAGCTGTATTTAAATGAATACCATGATTGAGGAGGATTATAATATTTTAAACAAAATTCTGATTCTGATTAACAATGTTTAAGAAAAACTGGTCGATCAACAGTCATAGTATGCATGATTATGTAATCGAAATTCATCACTGGTTCAGGACTGTTGATCACCAAAAGCGATGGTGTGATGGTCGCTTCATGTTTGGAGAGGAACTACTGGACCCTACTTCTTCAACAATATGCTGAATGGTGAAAGAAATTCATATTTTTTCAGCGAACATAATTCCAGGATATTAGAAGGGGTGGTTTGAACACCGGAAGGGCCATGTGGTTGCAACATGATGGTGATGAAGTGGATAACCATAGGATGCGAGAATTTTTAGATCAATACCATCCTAATAATTAGATAGGCAGAGGAGGTACCATATAATAATAACTGGATTTCGTGGTGTATCGTCCTGATCTCCACCCCAGGGAGCACCTGGCAATTTCTCCAGTAAAAGGAAGAGCATAAAATATTTAAGGAATTCCTCATTCGAATAAAGAAGCGGTCACAACAAAGCTTTGATTATCATTTGTAGAAAATTAAACGACTCATCTGTTCCAGAACAAAATAGAACAGCAATAAATATTTTTGTAATCTGGACGTAAACTATTGAATCGAAACGAATTAAACTCATTCATCAAACAATATAACACCCAGTCAGCTCATCCAGTAAACGAGAAAATAAAAGCAGATAAATGTATTGCTATCTGGGCGTAAGGTATTAAATGAAAACTAATAAACGTCATCATTGAGGAAGGAGTTATAACAAAATTTTATTATCATTCAACAAAAAATAAAACACCTCATATCTCCTCGAGTGAAAGAGTAAAGGAACTGACAGATCGAAGTGAAATACAGAGAAAATAAATCCCGAATGTTCTGGATAAATTTGAATCTACCGAATAATTGTTTTGTGAGTTTTCAAAGGATTCCAGTCTCCTCACACAAAGCTATCAGTAACAAATGAGTAAGTGCTATCAGTAACAAAAAAACCTTGCATCATCAAAAGGAATTTCTCTGTGTAGGACATCTGCTGACAATTTCAATTTCAGAAAATTCCGTTCAGGAGTAATATTCTGGAGCGAAAACTTTTTAATAAATTAATTTCGTGAAATGTAAGAGGCGTTACGAAACAATCGGCGCTCTGCTTTACGGTTATGCTGCTAAAGTTTCTTTGCCATTTTCTTCCTTCAGCGGAGACACAGAGCCAGGGGCGGAGTGAAAGATAAGTACGAGGTATTGTCGACAGATTATATGTTATAATAATAATCAATCGGCTGAGTTTATTACAAAGAAAACAAAGTTAACGAAACGGTTAGATTTTTTAGGGATTGAAGAATATCACCGAACTTACGTATGAGAGAATTTCGAATATTAATTTGTAATGTTGACAGATCTAGAGTTTCCATAACAATCTCAATTTTGCGAATATTCAAAGACTTCAGTTTTATATTTCTATCAGTTTTCTTCTGGATTATCTTTCCAGCTGGAATTGAATTATACTAATAATCTGTACAGCTGAATTTGGAATCTATATAATAAAAATATCGTTGTAAGCGAATACGTGAGAATGTCTGGACCGATTTGACTATTTTTTTAATTTTCGTAATAGACGAGAATGGTATTTACGGAAAAAAAATAGGAAAGTTTTCCGGGAATTGGAAAATTCGGTAATATAGGAACCTATATAATAAAATTCGCTTCACCGATTTTTTTTTAAAGTTCGTAAAAGCCCAATGATGTTTTTTACGGGATAACGGGATAAAAGGAATAACGGGAATAACGGGAAAACGGGAAAACAGAAAAACGGGAAAACGGGAAAACGGGATAACGGGAATAACGAAAAACGGCATAACAGGAAATCGGAGAAGGGATACGGCAAAACGGGATAACAGGATAACGAAATAACGGAAAATCGGGATAACGGAAAGCTGGCATAGTTAAAATCATAACCTAGATGGAACAACACAAAGAAAAATAAAGGAAAAAAGGACAACGTCTGTCGGATCAGCTAATTTGGAATATAAAGTATGGAAAAAACCCCATTCCATGTTCGTGGAAACATCGTGTTTTGAAGGTGAAAACATCAAAAGAAACTATATCAGAAGTTGTTTTTCAGAGCCAAATTATTAAGTGGTTTGTTATTTTTGAGTAATTCTCAGCATATCACTGGTTTATGAAAGCAGGAATTTGGGATTTCATTTTCATTTTAACATATGATTCGAAGGACACTTACAATTATTTATGTCAAGCTTCGTTCAATGTCTTGAGGCAGCTCTATCCAAAGATATATTTTTGGGAGTCTTTTTTATGAATGATCATACTGCGATTATTGTATATACTATTGTCTTTGTTTGCCTCACATGTCTCATCAACATAACTTTTGCCACAATAACAAGGTATACTGTATACCCTTTTTTATTTTTCCTCTGTGGTTTTTGGGGTTATATTTGTGAGAGGATCGATCTTAATATGTCAGTTGTTCGGAAAGTTGTTCTGATGTTATACTTGTTGCCAATTAGTTTAATACTTCCAGGTTATCCGGGAATATGAAGTTATTATGTGATTTTTGAGATGTGTTGGTGGTTGTATCTGTGATGAATTTCTCACTCGGTTGTTTTATGTATTGGTGTTTGTAGTTCCATTGGGAGTGCTTTCCACAAATTTATCTGGATACGCATTCTCTTTAGTATGGATCTTAGGAACACATTTTCTTCTTTAAAGTTTTCTGTTGAATTGCATATCATTTAAGATCTATTGTGGAGGCATTTAACCATTATTGACACTTGCGTGATGGTTTGTGTTGTAGTTAAGATACTACTAATGTATGTTTTCTTTCGGAAAACAGTTGTATTGATATGATCTGATATTTTTTTGTGACATCTAAAAATAAAAGTTGTTTATTTTCCTCTAATTCTAACGTGAATTGAATCGTTGGCTCTTGTTTGTTATATACGATCTAAAAATGAATTCAGTTCATCTGTGTACTGGTCCAGATGACAAAAATATCATCAACATATCTCCGTCACATTTCTGCACCATTTTGATAAGTTTCAATGTAAGAATCCTCAAAGTGTTCCATAAAAATGTTACTCAAAATGCGAGATAATGGGGATCTCCTGTTTTCTGTTCATAATTACAGGAGATCCATTATTATTATCATATCATCATCAGGGTTCTATCTTTCCAAAAAAGTGTTGTATTTTCGAAGTTCCGTATATCTTTCCGTTTGTCGAGTCATTTCTCTCTTAGAATTCGATAGTAGTTGCATAGATTTTCAGGTGGATTTCATTCAACGTTCTGCGAGGTATTTGCCAGGAAAGTGGTCTACCACTTGTTTCGATGTATATTGAATTTTTGTGAAGAGACCTTTAAGTCCCTTGTTTCTGAAATTACACTTCACATGTTTGGCTCTCTTGTTTGAAATAAATATGGTTTTTTTCAATTCCGGAAATAACGTCCGGTGATTGCAAACTTATAACTTACAGGCCTCGAATGGTCAGCATATTCAGTTCGACGGATGCATAAAGAGCTGGGTAGATGAACTTACATAGCATTGTCAATCCAAACCATCATCAAGAGTAATTCCTAGAATTCTGAGAAGACTCAGTTTCACTGTTTGTTCGATGAAATCATAACCTTATGATTCCTGTCTTTGTTGAGATTCACATAATTTGATCACGGTGAAATTTCCGCTTCACCTCCAATACCAGCTTTCCCGTCGTTCGTTATGGATACATTTCTATGGGACAAGAGGTACCATCATCTAGCAACCTGGCAATGAATTTTAAATAACACTCACGTAGATGATAGAAACCAGGAACCCCAGCAAAAAACTCTGAGGCACACCATGGTTTACATCTAATATTTCGAAGATACATCAATGAGATATTCTGACTTTGTTCTGTTATCGAGGTAAATGTGTTAACCTCTTTCATGACTTTCGACTGCGCTTTCTAGAAATTGATTTCATAGTAGAGCACCTACTTCTTAACATAACTCCATATACTTTCATCGACAACATATGAAAAATCATTCCAGATTTCAATATGGAAAAAAATCGACGAAAAAATAACTCAAAGCGAAAAATAAACAAACCTTTTTAGTCGTAAACTAATGTTAGTAACTAATTTTCAGTCGGCGCCAAACAAACAATCAAGCAAATTAATTACGTAAATCTTAAAATGATGGCAGCAGGATGCGCGGCGGCAGCACGTCCCTTCGTCGGGAATTGCAGAGCGTTTCCGAAGTTAATATCAGCGAGACCCCTACCCTAACGGGCATACGTCATTGCGAGTGGTCGTGCGGAGAACGCATTTTTGGAATGTATTGTTTATCGCTGGAGATTTCACGATGCATTTTTATGTTATTTTGTTTTTATCATTTTGCTTTTAATTTTTTTTGTTCGTAGGTTTAATTAATTTTTTTTGTTATAATTTTTATTTTTTTGTTGCTAAAATCTATTAATTGCAACCTACTTAATTTGTATAACTTTTAAAATACCTACCTACCTTACTTCAACTATAATATAAGTTACAGTCCATCCAATATCAATTGCAGAAGCTGTTTCAATAGGGAGCAAATAAAAACTCACTTCGCTAACACGAGCGTATATGCGAAGAAACGAAAAGAAAAATAATCTGTACTACTCGTAAACATTCGATGTCGGCAAACGGTAGATCAAAATAGCCGATAGTCAACGTGGACCTGAGTGACTGCTGTCTATTCATAAACCGATTCGTCTGGGCCAATCGAATCCGACATCATTGCTCGCAGGTGTGGCTATACGATGGGAGGTCATAAATCACGCGTTATATTTGTATTTTAATATCTCTGAAAGATTTAAAACCAGTAGCGTATGTGGTCTTGGTGTGTGCCGATCGACATACGTTTTAGGATATTCTAGTTTTGTAGGATATTATTATTTTTTTCTTAATGTATTTGTATGAATAAAAGCTTGTCTTTAATTTTTTTTCATTTTTCATTATTTATGAAGTATTTTTAAAATCTTAAAATATCTAAATAAAATTAGTTATCTCCGCCACTGCTGCTCACAGGATTTCGCCGCAAGACTTTTACATGCTTCTGCAATTGATATTGGGAAAACTATACTTACTCCAACTATTACTTGTTATATAATATAAATACTTATAAAAACCAAAATCTTTTTATACCAACATAGTAAGCCTGCAAAAATGCTGCTCGAATGAGAAAAGTTTTTTTTAAATTCATATAAACCAACTTTAGGTATTCCCTATCCAATGAAAAATAATCATCAAAATCAAAATCGGACTGCTCTGTTATGCGTGGTCATACATAAAAAAATATTCGCGTCGACTTGAGGAGGTTCTCAAGTCCTTTTGTTCGTCGTTTGATAATAATACTTTTAATCTCAATTAAAAAGCAACATGGAATATTTTCTTTATAAAATTGAATATACCTTCGAGATATTCTTGATATGGATTCATATTTGAGAACTTCTCTTTCAGCGCCACTGTTGAGTGGGAATGATTTGATGGTAAGATAATTTATGCATACAGTGTGTCTCACTTCTCATGGAAACACCCCCGTATCTTCCATAATTATTGGAGTAGAATTCTGTTATTTTCACGATCAGTGAATATATTGGAAGTTAGTCTACATTTTCTCATGGATGTGACCTGAGTGACATACACTACGCGCCAGGGGCGATGGATATACCGAGTTTTGCGAAAAATAATAATAGGGGGCAAGATAGGCTCAAAATTCCTACGGATTCGTGATCAAGACATCAACTTTGGTGCCAATCCATATTTTCGCTGAAAAATTTTCAGTTCTGAAAAATCAGAATTTGTCTCACTTTCCCATGCAAACGCCCCCGCATCTTTCGTATTGATTGTAGTAGCATTCTGTAATTTTAACGATCGTAAGATATCCCAAGGATAAGTCTAAATCTTTCCTGGGTTGATCTGAGTGACATAAACTGCCGCCAGGGGCGATGGATAAATAGATTTTTACGAAAAATAATATAAGGGGCAACATTTGCTCAAAATTCTCACGGATCGTGATCAGGACATCAATTTTGGTACCATTCCATATTTTCGCTGAAAAATTTTCAGTTCTGAAAAATCAGAATTTGTCTCACTTACCATGGAAACGCCCATCTTCCGTAGAATTTTGTAATTTTCGCAATTGTTAGATTTTGAACACTTTTTTCGATTTTGTGAGTTTTCGGAAATAAAGTTCGATACTTCTTTTAGAAAATCCATATTTTTGTACTTCCCTCTGGAAGCTCAGAAATTTGACTTCAGATATCATTGAGACTCATACCCTAGATATCTACCTATCGTGGACATTTCTGAGCTCCACTCCACCAATTACGATAGATATGGAGGTGTTTCCATGAGAAGTGGGATAGTTCAAAATATTCATGAGTTATAAATTCGATGTCCTAATCCTAATCCCAATCGTTATTCTCGAAACGAACGAATCGATATAATATTGATATATGGAGAATGTCAGAAGAACGCTGTCAATGCTAGTATGCTATACGCTGTTCGTTATCTGGTAAGACGGCACCTACTTCAGGAAATTGGAAATGATGCTGAGGAAAGAACCAGCTTATCAAAACCACATCCACTTCATCGTAAGAAAGAGTGCAAAATTGGAAATTGAATGTGGGATCAGCAGGGAAAGTGCCAGAAAAGTATTGAAAAAACATAAATATTGCTCCTATAAATACTGTTTGCATCAGCATCTATATGAAAATGACCCAGAACGGAGACTAACTTATTGTAATTGACCTTTGCGTCATCATGATTTGAATAATGGTTTTATTTTGAAGATACTGTTCACAGATGAGTCTAGGTTTACGAATAATGGTATGTTGAATAGGAATAATACAAGGTATTGGGCTCAAGAAAATCCTAGGTTGCTGAGAGAAGGTAATTTTCAAGAATGATTTGGATTCAACGTCAGGGTAGGAATTATAGGGACAAAAATTATTTCTTTAAGAATCATTGGACCAATTCTCTTCGACGGGCCTTTGACGAGCCAAAGATATCTACAATTCTTAGATAAATATATTCAAAATGATATCAACGAGTTAACTGATACCATCAGAGAAAATATGTTTCTTCAGCAGGATGGTGCAGGACCATATATTGCTAATATTGTTCGGCAATATCTGAGTGATACCTATAGGCAGAGATGGATTGGAACAATTGGTCCAATGAGATGGCCAGCCGGATCGAACGATTTAACCCCTATTAATATTTATTTATGGCGTCACATAAAATACAAAGAATACTCGAGGAGACCAACTTCTTTGGAGGGCTTGAATTTTTTATTGCATTTTAGTCTATGTGTTAGGGAAAACGCAACACTTCGAACATATCATTGTCATTAATAATAAATGACTTTCGATGGTTGAACACAGGATAATGGTATTGTGAGTAATAATTTGTACGTTGAATGTTTCATGTTTCAGTCGTTAGATTTATTCAAGTTATCTTTTGATTATATCGAAGTTATCTTTTCTGTAATGGGTTTATGATCATTACATATTGTCATGTCGATTGTTTTTGGTAATTCATTGTTACCATTCTGAAGTAAAGTTTGAAAGAATGAATAGATGTCATGTTACCTACCAATTTTTCCGGATTGATTTCATTTTGTTAGATGGCTCCCTACGTTTTGAACAAAAAGGAAGTGGTACATAATGTATATCGTTTAATTGGTAATCAAATTCTTATCGATGGCAAGATGTTTCTCGGTAGATACCATTTGAAAAAAACGATGTATTTGTTAAAAATGCGTTCAGAAAATTTCAATTAGCTGTAGGATTTGTTAGTGATCTCATCGATGAAATGACGATTACTATGAGTTACTGATGTAAATAAGTATAGATTTTAACCTGATCAAGGCCTCTGGGCTAAAAAAAATTGTTTTTTTTTTTAATTGTAAAATGAAAATTCCTCAAAACAGTCGTATGTAATTTGAGCCGTAGAATCCGAAAAACATCAAACATACAGGGTGTTCTATTCGAAAAATCAAAGTTAGTGGCTATTTTGGCAAAACGGGAAGTCGGCCATTTTTTTTCCATATGTCTGTCAATCCGAAATTGTGTCTTATATCTATGTAAAGAATTTCATTTGAATCGGTTGATAAATGAAGGAGATATAGGCATGGCCCTGGTCCCATTGTCACCCGTATATGTATTACATAAATTACCTAAGTTATCACAATCAACTTGTTAAAATTTTGAAATCAGCATTATTAATTTCATTCACAAATTGAGGAGGCTGTGAAAAATTTGTTTTGTAAATATGGAAACAAAGTAATATTGAATTGTCAATCGCATGAGAAGTTTATTCTGGTATTCCCATAGTGTTTTCCGCGTTTTTGAACGTTCTGAAATGCAAAAGTTAAGTGTAAAATGATGATTGATGATGACTGTTCTATTTCCGGAAACCCCCAGAACTCACGGAGGCAGTAAATACTGCTTCATTGGATTTGTTGCCAACAAAATCCAGAGGAAAATATAACTTTGCATGAAATCGTTCCCTGGAATATCGCAAGAATAAAAATGCAAATACAGATGGCTGTGAAGCTCTTGAGAGTATTCTCGGTTCTACCAGAATATGCTGATATGAAAGAGACTTATGGAAAATCCGACAAATGGCCTTTGCGAGTGATCCCGAAAAATTAATAATTGTAATATACATAAAAACTTTTCAACAAAAAATTAAACCGACGAGAAAATCAACTAAAAAGCAAAAAATAAAATAAACCTTCTTGGTCTAAATAATAATTGAGCACCTAAACTGATGTGAATAGCTAATTTTGAGTCGGTGCCAAACAAACAATTATCGAGGATCATTAAATTACTTTGAAAGAAGTAATCAAAACGCAGCCGTGCATCTCGCTGCCATCATTTTACGATTTACCCAATTCAATTGCTAGTTTGTTTGGCGCCGACTCAAAATCAGTCACTCACATTAGTTTAGGAGCTCAATTATCATTTAGACTGAGAAGATTTATTTTATTCGTAACCGCCGAAACCAAAAAGGAGGAGGTTCTCTATTCGACGCGTATATTTTTTTTATAATTTTTTTATGTATGGTCACGCATAACTTTTTATTGAGGCGTCCGATTCCGATAACTCTTATTCTCAGTGGATAGGGTGTACTTCGAAGTTGTTCCCATTTGAATTTAAAAGATGAAATCCACCCCTAAGGGTAGCAAAATGATGGATATTGATCCTCACCCTCTGAATTCTGTCCATTAAATGATTCTATCAGGCATAACTTTGTACTGGGATCTTCGATTGGGAAGATTGTTTTTATCAGATAGGGTATAACTCATAGTTGATCAAATCTGGATTTCAAATGGAATGGTAGAAAAATAGGGGATAATTGATTTTTCACTTGTGAACATTGGCACACATATGTAGTTGACAATGACAGATCGCTAGTGTCATTATCACAATCATTATATTCTATGAGAGGATGGAATGATATACAAAGTAATGAAATAAACTAACCAGAACAACAAAAATAATTTATAGTACAACAGATAGTAAAAGTAGATAATCATATTATTTAACTGGTAATAGTTGAAGTAACGTGGGTGAGTAAGTATCTTGGAAGTAATCAGAAAACAAGTAAATAGTAATGAGTAGATTTCAGCCACAAATTTTTTTTAAATAAAAACTTTTCAACAAAAAATTAAACCGACGAAATACGGAACTGAAAAGTAAAAAATAAAATGAACCTCCTTAGTCTCAATAAATAAGCTCCTAAACTGAAGTAAGTAACTAATTTTGAGTCGGCGCCAAACAAACAATCAACAAAAATCATTGAATTACTTCAAAAAAATTATCAGAATGTCACCGCCCAACTCGATGCCATCATTTTACGCCTTACCTAATTCATTTGCTTGTTTGTTTGGCGCCGACTCAAAATTAGTTACTAACATTAGTTTAGGAGCTTAGTCATTAAGACTAAGAAGATTAATTTTATTTTTTACTTTTCAATTCCGTATTTCGTCGGTTTAATTTTTTGTTAATTTGCTTTTCAGTTGATTTCTCTGTCGGTTTAATTTTTTGGTAAAAAGTTTTTATTTTTCAATTTTTTGTTGCTGAAATCTACTTATCACTACCAACTTAATTTTAGATTTATTCCAAAATACTTACTCACCCAGCTTACTTCAACTATTAACTATTGAATAATATAATTTTCCAGTTTAACTATTTATTGTTATATAATATACATTAATTTTGAATGTTCTGGTTAGTTGATTCTATCACTCTGTAAATAATTCCATCCTTTCATAGAATGTAATCATTTTGACGGATGTAGGTGGGTCTGTCAATGTCAACTACATGTGTGCCAAAGTTCACAACTGAAAAATCAATCATCCCCTATTTTTCTACCCATAGGGGTGGATCATTTCATCATAAATTGGAATATGATCAACTATGAGGTATACCCTTTCTAATAAAGAAAAGGATCCTCCAAATCGGAAAACCCACTACAAAGTTATGCCTGATAGAATCGGTTAACGGACCAAAATTCAGAGGGTGAACGATCAATATTCTTCATTTTGCTACCCCTAGGGATGGATTTTGTTGATCAAATCAAAATGGGACCAACTTCCAAGTACACCCTATCCAACGAAAAAAGGATCATCGGAATCGAACCGCTCGGTGAAAAGTTGTGCGTGATCATACATAAAAAAAATATATACGCGTCGAATAGAGAACCTCCTCCTTTTTGGTTTCGTCGGTTAAAAACCAAGGAGACACCGTGAGTTCGGCACGCCCACACATGTGAAACCCAAAAAGTCATATTTCACCATTCTTAGCACTTCCAAATGAAACCGTGTTCATATTCCATATTTTCAAACTCGATAATGTGAACTAATCATTACAAAACATGATACGAATTTTGGTCGAGCTACCACTGGCTACTGCAGGACAGAGTTCGAAGCTATTCCCAATCTCATTTGGAATGAACGGAACTTATTGTAAAGTTATAATTAACAAAAAAAGTGGAGCCTGTCGGCAACTTGAATGGGTTTTCTTGTTATTAATCATATTGCGAGCTACTATTCCAGAAATAATTTCTTGTTGTAGGCAGCTTTATCATTCCATTCATTTTGCTTAATTTGAGAACAGGATGAACTCCATTGTCGGAAAATGAGAATAATCAAGGCGCAGGATATATTTTGATGCTCTTCGAGCTTCAGTCGACTTGAAACATCCTCCTCCTTGAAAAATCGTGAGTCAGGTGATGGAAAACACATTTGTTAATGAGTATTATTTATTCGTGCGACAAGTGCACTTCCTCATTTTCTACTATTTGATAGAGTGATGGTTTTTGAGTTGATTACCGAATCTGGCTGCGAAGTTTTATTGAATTATTATTTATTGAGAGAACTGATGTGTTATGAATTGTATTTGTATCCAATGAAGGGCGTTTCTCAAGCGTACAACTCCTTTTTCAAGATCCTTAATCGTGACAATGATGAAAACTTCCAGTATAAAGAAAATATACAGTGTGGAACAGCCAAATGGAATAAATTCAGTTATTGTGCACATTTATAAAAAATCCCGAAATATGTCAATTTCAGATTTTGAAATTTAATCCAGCAATGACAAAATTACATCCCTACTTTCAACCCCCAAATTATTAAATGGTATGTAGGGGCATGTGATACATCATTCAAAAGGTCTCTTCATTCTCTATTCAAAAATGTTATTTTTTCCAATTCTTTGCAGAAATAAAAAAAACATCTGAATGACGTAATTCGCTTCAACACTCTTTAAACTAATACTAATACCGTTTAAACCAATACTAATACCGTTTCTTGATGATGAGAAAGTGAGAAATAGTATATTGTACACTTTAGTTTTTCTACGACTATTTTAATCATATCATTAGAAATCTGTTATTTTTTCATAACAGATTCTATCATACACTTTCATGCCGTCATTGAAAATACAAATATTGAAAAATATTATAAAAATCGAACATTACTCTAATTGATTTCATTTTATAAAATACAATTCTAGGAATTGAACCCACAACCTCCAGTGTAGAAAATCTGGGACAACCCTGAATTAACACTTCTATCCAATCTCTGTCTTATTTATGGATTCAAACTAACTCCTACAATATCAGATTGGGTGGTATCAAATTCAGAATATCACTGTTAGCATCAGCACTCATTCAGGTACTTTCCTGATTATTTCATGTTTTGAAATAAATTTTATGAAAACTACCAAATGTCAAGAAATTATTATCAGACAGATCTTGATAGATTTCATTCGATCTCATATTATCTATCATCATGAAATTCGTCATTATAATCCCAAGTAGCACACAGAGGTCTTAATTCGGTTGTACAGACGTCTACTAGACCTTTCGCAAAAGTCCATGACTTATGTCTTGTAATATGCTAAGACGTCGCTATGTATGCCAATACGACAAAAAGGGACACTCTTGCGACGTCACATCGACGTTATAAGGTAGTGGTAATGACTTGCCAATATAGACTTATATAAGCCAGTCGCAAAAAAGTCGTTCTGTGGTCTTAGTGTAGTCATTATATCATTATGCATGAAGGTCATAATCTTTCTAATATAGTATAACAATATGTATACCATATCAATTTATATAATATCAATATAATATATAAGTCAGCCTTCCTTTACATGTTCATGATACTCTGTGACCGTGATAGTTATCAAGATAAAAATGATGTCTTTAAGAATTGTTCTGAAACTCTAGTGACCAAGCAAATCCATTTTTACGATCAAAATCCAATTCTACTCACTTAAAATTCATGCGCCTCGAAAATGAAGAGAGATAAATATTTATTTTCATTTCAGAAAAAATATATTTTATCAATTTTTCTCATTAATCGTTGAAATATGTAGAACATTTCACGAAAGATACTTGATTAGCACATATCCAATGACCCAGAGTCCCATATTTTTTATTTTAAATATTTTTGTTCCAATATGGCTACCAGAATGATGTTATCAATCAATCGAAAAACATGGATGTCGTCCTTCTAGTATCGAAAAGTTGTAATTACTCCGGTATGTACTATCATACGAGTGTCTCAAAGACATCGCAATATCTTACATAAAAAAGTAGCAAGTTTTGTTGTACTAACGCCGAAACGCTATCAAAACAGAAAAAGATATACACTGAGTGCATGAGCATTCCGCTAGTTCCGCTAGTTCCGCCTAATGGAAAGCGCTGAAAATAACTGACATTTACAATAGAGGTTATGTTGATGTTGAACAGTTCTATTTAAATATTTTTTATTTATCACTCGAAGTGCACATACATATTATTTATGTCTTTCCTTGTTGTGAAAACAATCGGAGGTACTGGATGAATTCCATTTTTTTGCAGTGTCCCGATAGACTTATTAATTATTTCAGATGTTAATTTTGGGGTAGGCACTCATCCTTCCTCTTTATATTTTTCTATTCACTCCAGTTCTCTTGTGAGGCAGATTGGATTTTTGTTTTGGCATTTCAATCCTTCTTACGGAACTGAATATTCTACATACATAACACAATATACCCATCCAACAAAAATAACATAACCAACAAAAATAATCTAACCTAGATACATAATGTAATCATTACGACCAAAGTTCATCGGTTGATGAAACTACATTACATGAGTACAATATGAAGTCGTAGAAATGTTTCAAAACTCTATTCATTAGAACCACATATGTTCATTGTCATAATAACCCCACAGCAACTGCTCTTGAGTTCTACTCAACGACACATACAATTTATTTACATACAAACCACAGTACAACTTCATCTCGAGAATTCTTTATTGTACTCTCGTTATATCTACTACACGACGTCATAGCAACGCCTGAAGGTTATAAAACGCACATTAACTTTTTTGGTTTTAAAACATACAAATACGTGGTCTTTAAGACGGTATAAGAAGTCATTATGTTAATTTCATGGAGAGAATGGATTGATTGATCACCTGATCTTACGCCATT
This sequence comes from Gonioctena quinquepunctata, assembly GCA_018342105.1. Taxonomy (NCBI): domain Eukaryota; kingdom Metazoa; phylum Arthropoda; class Insecta; order Coleoptera; family Chrysomelidae; genus Gonioctena; species Gonioctena quinquepunctata. Next base: position 1,055,082 of record JAFIRS010000165.1, read on the forward strand.
GGATATGTGGAAACTATGGTATACAAAACTAAACCATTAGATTTAGTTGACTTAAGAAGAAGAATAACATTTGTGATTAGGTCGGTCACACCACAGATTTTTCATAACGTTAGCAGACAGTTTTATTTAGGATAAGTATGTTGCCAAGACGTTCGAGGCGAGCATTTTGAATACTTTCTACGTTGACATTCATATTATTTTTGTTATTTACATCATCAGGAACTGAACTGATGATTTTATTTTGTCTTGTTCATTCTTAAACAAATTCGAAAAAAATAAAATTTTTGAATGAATAATGAAAAGATCTTTTAAATTATGTATCACATGCCCCTACTTCCCATTTAAAAATTTGGGGGTTGTATCTATCACTCGAAGGGGGTTGAAAGTAGGGATGAAATTTTGTCATTGCAGGATGTCATTTCAAAATCTAAAATTGATGTATTTTGGGATTTTTTATGAATATGCACAGCAATTGAAATAATGAATTCATTCCATTTGGCTGTTCCACACTGTAGAATAAGATTTTCTCAGCTTCACATATAGTTTTTGTGACTAAAGATGAAAAAACATGATGCCTAATGCCTTGCTAATTTCTCTTTTGTGCTCTGAGAATTTGCTACGAAATCATGGGTGACACTCAGCGGAAGAACGAAAAATGTATATTATATCTTTCCTTTCAAAATAGCGAGAAATAAGCTGTGCATCCACTGTTTCGCTCTGTATTAGCGCTTACGAATATTTGAAGCCGGCTCCACACATTCGAGTATTTGTCTCAAATATTTGGATATTTGGCATATAGACGAATATGTGTATGGAGTGTTCAAAGACAAATATTCGCATAGGATATAATCAGCAAATATAAAGATTTCCCGCTCGAAGTCGGCAAATGAACCCAAATCAAAGGCGCAAATATTTGCAAAACAAGCAAATACCTGTGTGATCCACATATTCATTCGTACGGTGTGATTCAGTTACTGACAATGCGCTCTAAGCTAAATACCTTCAGTGCAACAAAAACGACAATTGCATTTTTAGATTTCTATGAAAATGAACCTGTAATTTGGAATGCGTCCCATCCGCTTCACAAGAACAGGAAAGAGGTCTCTGACGCAACAACAATCAACCTCCGATTATTTCGTCTTAAAAACTTAAATAAAAGAAAGAATATTTCATGAGTAGTTTCCGGTAATGCCTTGCAGAGATGAAAGAGAATTCAAAAAGTGGTGCTGGTGCAGAGATTGTGTATAAATCGATATGGTTTGCTTACGAGAATATGGCGGCTTTTTTGAAAAGTAATGATCAATCTGGTAAAACAATGAATTCTGTGGTAGGTAAATATTGAAATAATTTTTATTTGTAAACCATACTTAAAGTTTTTTGTAGGTACTTGTACGTTTATACTCGAGATTCTTGCCAAGATACTTTGCCATTTGTAATGCAATTTTGTGCAAATTTGTCTCGTGAATCTTTTGCTGCCAAACTAGGTTCTCTTGGAATTCTCTGAATGGGTAAAAACGAGGACATGTAATAATTTTCCTGACGCCAGTTGCCTAGTATATTTCCATTTTATTTTCTTCACTGTAAAAAATTCCCAGAGGTGAATAGCGTAAACGTGATGTTTCACTTGTTTGCAAAAAATATGTTGTAAAGCATATATTATGACAACAATAATGACTTTTTCTGGCTGTTATAAGAGTGGTGTTTTTAAGTTTATGAAATACAGGGGATATAATAAAGACATTTTTCACGACATGACGCACTCGAGCCGAAGGTTATAAGTCTCGAGGCATAGTGCAAGAATCAAGGTCCTATTGTAATGAATGAATTTTCGAGAGGCTAATATATGAAAAAAAAATTAACAAGATTTTATTCACTTTCACCTGTGTGTAATAAAATCTTACAAGTTAAATTTGATCCACATCTCGTTGTCCGAATAACGTGAAATCTGGCAGGTGTTCATAGTTCCCGTGACAATGTATTATGGAATTTTCGAATTTTTGATGGAGAGAAAAAAACAGAATGGCGACTCTAAGATGGAGGACGAGATTTGTGTTCGACAAAAAAATTGGTATGTGGGGGTTTTCGGGGTCGAAGATTACGATTTTTTTGTGAAATTTGATTTGATTTTGATGTGATTATGGACAATTTTTATTCAAAGCTGGTATGTTGTGGTATTTGGGGTCGGAGATTATGAGTCATAGATTCAAGAGCTTGTCGTTTTTGTATTCGAACTGAAAACTTTGCGCGACAAGCTCTTGAAACCATAACTCACGGAATAACATACGTCACACATCCAAAGCAATTATTTTTCACTTTATAGCGCATTTGAATAAAAGCTTGCCTTCAAAAATATTTTTTATTAATTATTGTATTTTACATAAAGGTAGTATTATCATTCACCTGAGAGTGCATTACGATTTTTTGTGTCCCATTTGACCAGACGATTGGACGAAAAACCCACTTAAAACCGTTCGATACCACTTATTCCTAACTATTATAACTAGTTTAATATTGTCTTCATGTAGTATTTTCATTGATGCAGAAAATACTTCATAACGATCATATTTCATCCAGATACATTTCCAAATAAATCCAATATATATTCTCTTCTTAAACTAAATATTGCTCAACGAATATCTTCTGAATAGCCAAAGACGGGCCGCGGCCCACAGTAATCTGGCTGTGCCAAGAAACGGTTTCTTCGTTGACAGAAAAATTCAAAAAATATATTTTTTTGGTTTTGCCTTGGCCTAACTTTCAACATATAATTCCTTTTCATATTCATACCGCGCAAGCGCGAATTACTTGAGGATGTTACATACTTTGAGAATAAATACATAATTTTTTTAATTGCTTATATTTTCGAAACCAGTAATCGGATTCTGATAATTTTTTGTGCATGGAATCCTAATTAATCAGTACAGATTTATGACATTTGTGAAACACAAGATGGCGAGCAAGTTAATTCTTTTTATCAGTATCGGTGTACTTTTTTTCAATATCTTGAAACAATTTATGAGCGATGACCTATGAACAGAAGTAATGCAAATAAATTTGGCATTTAATTCTCATGGCGAATATTGGTGTATCTTTTTTTAACCGACGCAACCAAAAAGGAGGAGGTTCTCTAGTCGACGCGTATATTTAATTTTTTTTATAATTTTTTTTCATGTATGATCACGCATAACTTTTTACTGAGACGTCCGATTCCGATATTTTTTCAGTGGATATGGTGTACTCTGAAGTTGGTCCCATTTGAATTTAAACGATGAAATCCACCCCTAAGGGTAGCAAACTGAAGGATATTGATCCTCACCCTCCGAATTCCGGTCCGTTAACCGATTCAATCAGGCATAACTTTGTACTGGGTTCTTCGATTTGGATGATTCTTTTTTTAATATATAGGGTATACCTCATATTTGGATTTGGAATGGAATTATCCACCCTCACGGGTAAAAAATAGGGAATAATTGATTTTCCACTTGTGAAAATTGGCACAGACATATGTAGTTGACAATGACAGATCGCTACTGTCATTATTCCACATCCGTTGAAATCATTATATTCTATGAGAGGATGGAATGATATACAAAGTAATGAAATAAACTAACCAGAAAAGCAAAAATAATTTATATTACAACAAATAGTAAAAATAGATAATCATATTATTCAACTGGTAATAGTTGAAGTAAGGTGGGTAAGCAAGTAGGTAGTAATTAGTAGAATTCAGCCACTAAAAATTGAAAAATAAAAACTTTTTCAACAAAAAATTAAACCGACGAAATACGGAACTGAAAATTAAAAAATAAAATAAACCTTCTTAGTCTCAATAACTAAGCTCCTAAACTAATGTAACTAATTTTGAGTCGGCGCCAAACGAACAGTCAACGAAGATCATTAAATTACTTCAGAAAAATTATCAGAATGTCACCGCGCAACTGGATGCCATCATTTTACGCCTTACCTAATTCATTTGCTTGTTTGTTTGGCGCCGACTCAAAATTAGTTACTTACATTAGTTTAGGAGCTTAGTTATTGAGACTAAGAAGGTTTATTTTATTTTTTACTTTTCAGTTCCATATTTCGTCGGTTTAATTTTTTGTTAAAAAGTTTTTATTAGTTGGAGAATACGATATTTGCTACATTCTGCAAATGAAAGTTATTGTAATTTTTCAAACCAATTTTAGGTAAATTTCAATAGAACATCGTCATCACAACAAGACTATCAAAGAATTTTGATATATATTCGCCGATCATGGACCCCAATACCCAAAAATACCATCATTTGATGAGGGCCGGAAGCCCGAGACACGTGTCTACGGTTAACACTTTTCCCTGAGGGCTATGTCCAATAAATTTCGTCCATTTTGTTTTCAACAGTCCCCTCGATATTCCTCCTTTCATATATATATATATATATATATATATATATATATATATATATATATTATATATATTATATATATATATATATATATATATATTTTTTTTTTTTTCTTTTTAGTATCTTGAACCATCAATTGTATAGGACTGGAGTTTTCTTGGGTATTTGGTTTGTGGTAGGAGTAAACGAATAAAACTTGTAGATTTTCATCTTGTATTCAAGGGATGTGACGTTTCGCTTGAGAATTCTAAGCTTCATCTGACATTTTTTTAAAAATGTAATGTAAAAATATGGGAATAGTTAAGTTCCAATTTCTTGAATGGATTTTTTTTTTTGGGTTCTTACCTACAAACACAATTCCGGCTAGCATTTTAGGGAGCCACTTAGGCCACAAAATTCATTTTTTCTCTTCATTTCGAGAAGGGTTAGGTGTAATTTTTTTTAAGTGGTTGAAAGTAGAAGCACAATTATTTTGGTTTTTGTATGCACAATGTTATGATATTCTGTCACAGACGAAGGTTCTGGTATATTTTGTTGGTGGTTAGGATGAATTGACTTTTTCAGATGACATTTGACACTATTTTCAGGGATTTTCATGTTCTTTGGTTTTGCTGTGTATTCGTGCTGCTCTCTATTGTCATGATTTCGTTTTCGTTTACTCCTACCACGAACCAAATACCCAAGAAAACTCCAGTCCTATATATATATATATATATATATATATATATATATATATATATATATATATATATATATATATATATATATATATATATATATATATTTAATTTGAATTTTTGAGGTTTTGCAGTCAAATAATGGCCTATGAGAAAGAAAACTCTTTCTATTTAGTCAAGCTGAAAATGTTTATTTTCATTATCAAGACAAGTGGAGAAAGAAAACACAATTGTGAAATACGATTTTAAACAAACTATAGAACTTATAAGGTGAGTTAAGTGAGACACAACTAATACTTTCGTGATTGAAGAACTTTTCAAAATCATATCACTATGACCCACTACTAGTAATATATATAAAAATTAAACAATAGCACTGGCACATATTGTTTAAGATACTTAATTTAAACACTTTAAAATTTGAACAGGCACAGTAATTACCACAGATGACATTTGACACTTGACACTTCATGTCATGTATTACTTGTCAGCCACCATTTTCCTTTTTCAGTCATGTTTCAACCATGTGGTAATTACTGTACCTGTTCAAATTTTAAAGTGTTTAAATTAAGTATCTAAAACAATATGTGCGAGTGCTATTGTTTAATTTTTATATATATTACTAGTAGTGGGTCATAGTGATATGATTTTGAAAAGTTCTTCAATCAGAAATGGTGATTAGTTCGCTGTCTTCACTTAACCTCACCTTAGTAAGTTCTATAGATTTGTTTAAAATCGTATTTCACAATTGTGTTTTCTTTTTCTCATAGGCCATTATTTTGACTGCAACCTCAAGGAATATCCTTTCTACAAAGTTTATTTCAAATTCATAGTTATTTTCAACTAGTCCAGTCACGAGACTACCCTTCTTCTATATATATATATATATATATATATATATATACAGGGTCCGTCATAAAGTTGACTACATATGGGAAAAAAAATGTGTAATTGAAATTTCTGGAAAACTCATGTAGAAACGAACCGCCATTTTGTTTCTGCATGTCTGAGAACTAGAATATCCGTTGCGACTTATATCACGTGACCTCAGATTTAGGTAGGAATTTTTTAAAAAATTGTCTGTTGTGCCGAAAAATTGGTCAAATTCACAAGATTTAGAAAAAATTTGATGAGGAAATGTGTTTGGAAACCAACGAGGACCCATGTACCAATTTTGAACCAGATTGAAAAAAAAAATACCATTTTATTCCTCTACCCTTACTAAGAAACATTATACATTCTTGTTTCATCTGGAAACAACTTTAATAACCTAAATCACATAAGTTTGGGTCAAAAACTGATCAAATATTTGTGGAATATGAGATTAATTATGAAAACAGGATTCAGTCTTGTCACTAGGTGTAGTCATGCCCTGTATATTGATGCACATGAGCTTCCTCATACAAATTTCTAAATGTTCTACATTTAGAAATGGGCGTTGTTTAAGAACATTGCTTCTCAGGTAACCCATATTATTGAGTTTCAATTATAAATATTAGTTGGTTCAATGTGCATCAATATACAGGGCACGACTACACCTGGTGACAAGAGTAAATCGTGTTTTCATAATTAATCTCCCGCAAAATGTCTATTCCACAAATATTTGATTGGTTTTGACCCAAACTTATGTGATTTGAGTTATTAGAGCTATTTTCAGATAGAACAAGAATGTATGATGTTTCTTAGTAAGGATAGAAGAATAAAATGGAATATTTTCTTTAAATATTGTTCAAAATTGATACATTAGGTCCTCGTTGGATTCTAAATACATTTTGAAATATCATATCTATATACTAGCTTGCTTGAAAGATCTAGTCTATGACACTTGCATATTTTTTCCACAACTTCTCTTAAAATAAGGTTTTTTTTTCAAATGTGCAAAGACCAAAATGGCCTTAACATTTTTTTCTACACTTAGTGAAAGCACAGTCCTTACCCTACACCCAATGTTCATGGTTCCTTCCAAAAATGACTTTTGGCTTAGATAGCCAATCAAATGTTTTCTCCATAAATAATATGAAATTTTGTGAGACCTATCACCCCATCAGATAAAAATACTAGAAAAAAGTTATGAACAATGTCATCTGGCATAGGATAGCGGAAGTCATAAAAAACAAATAATCGGTCACAATTAAGTTCCCGCCTAAGCGCGAGCGTCGTTTAGTTCTCTATGAAAGCCAGGTAATTTCGGAAGTGAAGCAATTCCAGTTCCGAATCAGTTGAGAGACAGTTATCAGTTCAGAATCAGAATCGCGACATAATCAAACAATATGTAATACTTAGCGTTTCTTCAGAGGTTAAGTGCTTACCATAATCACAAAACTCGTCCGCTATTTCGGAGCCGCCATTTTGTTTTCTTCTCTAACAAAAATTTCATAATGAATTGCCACTGGAATTATGAACAACTGCCAAATTTCAGTTTAATCGGATATCGGCAAGTGCTCCAAAAATCAACCATCTGTTAAATTTTTTATATAGTTTTTCCTTCTATTTTTTTTAGTAAAAATGCTGAACTCATTACCAAAACGGCCGCTGAAGCAACTACAGGAACGTCTTAACTTTCCACTTCCATCTTGAAAACATGTTTGTTTTGTGCTTCCCACATCAAATTAACCAATACATGAAATGGCAAATATTAGAATGAAGATTTGCCATACAAGCAAATATAAACAAAACATATAGACATAAATATACGTAAATATATTTGTCAAATAACCGGCTTGATGCCACCCAGAGCCGGCCTATGGGTGGCTAAGCGGGGCGCCGGCCCCGGGCCTCGCGCCTCTAGAGGCCTCGCGCTACCGAAAAATTCGTTTCGTTAATAAAATCCCTGAATACAATTTTAAAAAAACTTTTACACATTATGAATTTTCTGCTACTACTGAAATTCTGATAAAGAATGGCCTCTTTGTGCACTCTTCAGAAATTTCAATTTCTAGTTAATGCTCGCAACGCCTGCTTTTCTTTAACAGAGAGGAACCAAGCTCCTAAGTACGGAACTGTACTCTAGGCCCTACCACTCTCCCGCCTATCTACATTTAGGATGATCACGTGTTAGAACGACATGTTATCAATCATTAGTCGCGTTCAACATCATAGTTTCGTATTTATGTTTAACCATTCACATGTTGAGTAAAGAGTTTTATTTGATCCAGTCGTTGAATAATAACTGAATATTTCGTGTATAGTCCATCCAATATCAATTGCAGAAGCTGTTTCTATAGGGAGCAAATAAAAACTCACTTCGCTAACACGAGCGTATATGCGAAGGAACGGAACGAAAAATAATCTGTACTACTTGTATACAGTCTCCGTCGGCACAAAGAGCCCGCTGGTCAACGTGGACTTGAGTGACTGCTGTCTGTTCTACAACCGATTCGTCTGAGCCAATCAAGTCGGACATCAATGCTTGGAGGTGTGTCTATACGATGGGAGGTCATAAATCACGCGTTATATTTGTGTTTTAATAGCTCTGAAAGATTAAAAACCAGTAGAGTCTGTGGCTTTGGTGTGTGCCGATCAAAATACGTTTTAGGATATTAAAATATCTAAATAAAATTAGTTATCTCCGCCACTGCTGCTCACAGGATTTTGCCGCAAGACTTTTTTATGCTTCTGCAATTGATAATAGGAAAACTATACCTATATTGACGACATTAACGTGAACGTGTTTATGTAGTCCTTCCTTCTTTCTTTTTTTATTTAACGTCGGCCTATTTCTGCTCCTCCCAACCGGAAATTTTGCCGAATCCTCTGTTGTTTCAGAGGTGGGATTCTTTAACGAGCTCAACATCAAATGAACTCGGGACCGACATCTTAACGTCCCCTCCGAAGGACGGCATATCTATCGTCTTATCTCGTGCTCATTGATAAGACGCCTGCAGCTGCGAATATGCTACTACGCTACAGTTGTTAGGATATTCAACGTGGAACTTCCTTGTCCAGTGGTCACCCATTCAAGTACTAACCACGCCCGACGTTGCTAGACTTCAGATATCGATAGGACTCGTCAACCTGACCAGCCATCGGTGTTTATGTAATCGCAGACAGTTTTATTATCGTTACTATGGGCCGAAACATTTTGGTTTTTTATATAATATTTCAAAATTGCGACAAATTACCGATGAAGATCTGAAGAAATGCTTTTGATTTGGATTTGTATCTCAGTAGTGGGGCAGTAGATGGAGCAGAACTATTAATCGAACTGAGAATTTTGAGAGAAGTTTTGCCACCAGAAACACTAACTGCAATTGACTTAATGACACGACTCAAAGAAATGGGAAATCCGTTTCCGAATACTTTCATCGTATATAGGGTACTGTTAACAATTCCTGTTACAGTTGCTAGTGCGGAAAGGTCATTTTCTCGTCTGAAATTAATCAAGACCTACTTACGCACATCCATGTCTCAAGATCGTTTAAGTTTATTAGCCACATCATCGATAGAGTCTGATATAAGTGCGAGGCTGGAGTTTGATGCCATTATAGATGAATTTTCGAAAATTAAAGCTAGGCGTGTGATTTTTTCACAAGATCCCATGAGTCTCACATGTACGTTTCACGTTTCATTTTCACTCAGTGAAAGAATTCAAATTATTATTTTATTTTGAGTTTTACATGTTTTGTTTTTGAATATTCAGAATTTTATTTTCGTTTTCGTTATTGGTAGGTATATTACGTAATATATTATATATTGTTTTGTTTAGATTTTGTTACCTTTCTCATATCATTTTATCTAGTATTGATTATTATATTGTCATTGTCAAAATATTCAGAAGTGTTTTTCTCGCCAAATACATTATTTATTTAAATTATGTGTTTTGTATTTTGAACATATATTTAGTAGGCACGCCATCCGAGAGGTAGTGAGGGGAAGGTGAATAAATGAGAACATTGAGTAGGAATTTCTTCAAAGTATAAAAATATCAATTTATTAATAAATAAAATATATAAGGGCCTCGCACAACAAGTTGGCCCCAGGCCTCGCGCTCACTAAGGCCGGCTCTGGTCACCACAGAGATCCACATCAACACCTAGGCAGTTTTTACAACATTCGTGAAATGCTGTGTATATGGAGTTATCATAAAATTATTTTTCATTTCCAGGCGCTCATACAATCTGATATGATCAATTAAATAGGCTACACTCTGAAATTTTCAAAATGCAGGCCAGATCCAATAGACCAGGGCTGGAGCCTTTGAAAATGGTAAAAAGTTAAAAAAAATAATAGTAGGATGAAACCCATTGGAGAAGGAAAGAGGATCTAACAAAAATGAAGGGAAAAATAATTTACGGGCGATCCTAGGTCGGGAAGTGGAAGGGAGTGAGTTTTTAAGGGTAAAACGGTTTATCTCGATTTCCGCAAAACTACGAGTCCTATGGAAAAAAGGTGAATGGCAAAGTTGTAGATAATAATAAGAACTACAACTTTTGCATTCACACTTTTTCCACATAACCTAAAAATGTATGTAAAAAATTGAAATAACCAAGTTTTTAGTTATTTATTTTTATCTTTACCCAAAAATGAATTTTTCCACGAAATTCGGTGAAAACTTACTTTTTCATGTCCCAAACACACTGTAATTTTTTTTATTCAAAATATTAATTTTTTCACCTTATTTTTACTTAATATCGAAAAAGCACCCTAATTTTCAATCAAAAATTCTCCTGTCAAAATATCAGCTTTTTTAAAAAGCTCGGTGGACTTTCTGTTCGCTAAACTCTCTACTTCCTGATGGTATGAAAAAAATATACATTACTATGGTAAATGTTCTCAGAAAAGTTAATATTTAATAAGACATCTACAATATTTTGAGAAAGTTGTAGAATCTTTAAATTATATGCGTAGATGCCTATTTATTGCTATTTTAAGATAACTCATATACCTGAGTGACCTACGGAAAATGTTAGCCCATCAAAATGTATTTCATAGAGAACTGTGGAAGAGGGTAGGAGGGTCTGGGCCTTACTACCTGTTATTTCTTTGCATTTTCTGAGAACATTTACCATAGTAATGTGTATTTTTTTCATACTATCAGAAAGTAGAGATTCCAACGAACAAAAAGCCTACCGACTTTGAAAAAAAAGTTGATATTTTGACGGGAGAATTTTCGATTGAAAATTAGGGTTCTTTTTCGATATTAAGTCAAAATAAGGGGGAAAAAAATGAATATTTTAAATCAAAAAAATTAACAGTGTGTTTGGTACATGAAAAATTGAGTTTTTACCAAATTTCGTGAATAAAAAAGTTTTTTTGTAAAAGATAAAAATAAAAAACCAAAAACTTGGTTAATTGAATTTTTTTCATAATTTTTTTCCATAGGACTTGTAGTTTTGCCGAAAATCGAAATAAACCATTTTTACCCTTAAAACTCACCCCCTTCCACTTCCCGACTTCATTATTTTTCCTTTCATTTTTGTTATATTATCTTCCTTTTCCAATGGGTTTCATCCTACTATAATTTTTTTTGGTTTCAAAAATTATCGACCCTGGTCTACAACAAAAGCACTACCGTACTAATACTGGCCAATGCAGAACAAAGTTGGAAGCTATTGCCAATCTCATTTGGAGTGAACAAAGGTTATTATAAAGTTATATATAATTCACAAAAAAAAATTGGAGCCTGTCTGCAACTTGAATGGGTTTTCCTGATATTAATCATATTGCGAGCCAGATCTACTCAAGAAATAATCCCCTTTTGTACTCGGCTTTATCATTCCATACATTTCATTTAATTTGATGGATGAACTCCATTGTCGAGAAAAGCAGCGGGATATATTTTGATGTTTTAAGCGTTTCACTTGACTTGAAACAGAGTTTACAGTAGATTTGAAAAAAACATATCCTCGCTTGTCATGAGAGGTGTGACATCTTCAAAAACTGCAACAACAAAAAAAATAATGGTGAGTCACGTGATGGAAAACACATCTGTGGGTGTTGCGCGTTTTCTTTATTTTCCCATTGACAATCGCAGATTGAATTCACTTATAATTGAAGATATTCATTCAACCAAAGAAATGAGAGTTATGTCAATTTCGAAGATCTCAGTGAGATTAAACTAATTTATTCGTGAGTTCTGTTATCTTCTATTGTTTGATAGAGTGATAGTTTGAAATAAATAGCAAATCCTGTTGTGAAGTATTTTTGAGTTATATTTGTATCTATTGAAGGCTGTGGAATTGAGTATGTGAAAAACTCGTAAATGAAAGAATATCAACGGTGAACGTAACAAACAAACAACAAAAATTATTAATTCTCATGAATGGTAATTTATAGCGAATTTGTGAATTTCAATTTGTGTGTACATCTTAGAGTAAAAAATAACTGAAAAAAAAACTTCTTGAAGACAAGCTTTTATTTCAAATTATTCGATCGACTACAAGTTGGTCAAAATTCAAGAAGGGAACGAACGAACGAACTAACAAGTGAAACTAATGAAGTTCGTTAAATACAAAAAGAATGAAAGTTGAAGAGCCCATAAAGCTCTATCAAAAGACCTATAGGTTTGTCAATGTTGGTATGAAAATGAAAGATTGATATATTTTTTTATTCTTTCTTGAAAAATTGAGTACACCGAACGCTATAACCTTTTTTAACAAAAAGAATATATCAAAGCATTGACGAATCGAAACCTTCTATGGCAATCTTGCTGAAACTTTGACACGATATCACATGAAAGACTATTGAAGAAACTACCAGCATATGGTCTCACAGAAAATACAGTCAAACTCTTGGCAAGTTACCTTAGCGATAGAAAACAATGTGTTAAGATCGGAGATACTAACAGTGAAGAGTAGTCATATAATGAAAATCCCGAATTATCCCCAGTACAAACAAGCACCTGAGTGTGGAACCCAGGGGTAGATAACGTCATAAATGTATGTCATAAATATCTTTTATTTTGTTATTTGTTTGAAATGATTGAAATTGAAACTGAAATTGTAATCAACACCTATATGATATCGCGCCAACATGTGATATCGTGTCATATGCAGATGACACTGTACTATATGTCTAGGGGAATTGTTGGGAAGAAGTAGAAACGAAAGCCAAATAATGTCTGCAAAAAATCAAGATATGGTTAGACGATAATTTGCTGAAATTGAACTATTACAAAACCAAATTCATAACTTTCTCCTCAAATTCATTCAAGCAACCAAACATCAATACACTTATAATTCATGATCACATATGCCGAATGAATGAAGACTGTGGATGCTCACTGGAAATATAAAGAACTAGATCTATGAAATACTTGGGAATAAATATTGATAAAAACATGAAGTGGGAAGAGCAGACATCCTGTATCAAAAATAGACTGAGAAAATCAATATACACCTTTAAAACATGAAAACGTAAAAACAATGCAGCATTTCACATAGTCAACAAATCTATGCTACCTGGAGATAAACAGGTCAATCACAAAACTCATCAAATAATGTTCAATAGACCTTCTCGCTTTCCCTCACCACAACTCTCCGAGGACTCTGGCTTGAGAGATATTCAGTCTAAATAGACCCTAGAGACAATTAAGTATATATTTAGAACCAGAAGCATAGAACGGATAGAACACAATTATGCCACGGGAGTAGTAACCAGTCACGACTGCATCCCCCCATTTACGCGAAAAAGGTTGGGACAAAATAATTTTATTTATTTCTCCTTCAAAATATACAACTTGCTGCCCTTAACACTCAGAAATTATGAAAATCTCACCTACAATGAGTTCGTCAAAAAAGCTAAATTCTGCATTAAATCGAATAATAATACAATTGACAACAAACCTATTAATGGTTTCAGTGGAAAGTTCTCTCATCAAACAGCTACCACCCTTGATTGTTGTAATATTACGGATTTCAGGATTAGGATTGATATCTTAATGTACTATTATGTTCTTGTGGTTATTCATAAAATTCTCTCTCTTTCTCTCAACAGTCGCCATTTTGAAACTACTGACATTTTGGCCCATCTTCCAACTTATCCGATAGAAAATATTGTTGTGCCCAATTTCATTCCATTCCTCTGAACAGACAAATTTCATTATATCCATCACCAAACGATTCATTTATCACGAATGATAATAAAAAAACTTCCATATCTTGGACAAGATATCTGTCTACTCATAATTCCAAAATCATGGATACATTTGCTGGTCAGCTGTAATCTACATTGAGATGTACTTTTTGTAATTACTGTTCCGTTACTTTTGAACCTTTCTGGGTTCTTTCAATCCCCATTCCAGACTTGCCAAACGAAGTCGTGAATTTAACATAATGTATTGTACTGTTAACAGAATAGGAGACTTTGACTGACGATACAAGCCCATACTGCTCCACTTGTGGAATGAAAAGTGAATTCAAAAGATGATTTGTATACAAACATTTCAAAAAAAATTTGTCATATATTTGAAACGTGTTTCTTCAACCGATGGCAGTAAATTGGACAATGTGATTAATTGAACTGATGGTATTTTTGTGATCTGGGGAACCATGATCGGTGAAGATATATCAAAATTTGAGTCTTATTGTGATGACCGGACCAATGTTGAAATGGAAGAAAAAAGACAGCAATACAGGAGACAAGACAAAAAAAAATCGACAAGAAGAAAATTAGATGCTCCGAGCTGGGAGAACCTGATAATAGGAAGAAGTACCAAAATATATTGGAACACAAAATGAAAATAGAATAATCTTGGAAACTGAGAATCAAATATGTGGAATATCACATGGAAAAGAATTCAGATATGCCAGTGATGGATTATTCAGGGAGACAGAAGTAATGGACATTGATCAAATATTTGTTTTGGCGCTGGTGACTCATCAAATAGAAATTTGGCCAAAGTCAAATATATCGAGCACAACTACTCAACTAGATATACCTACAGAAAAGGCCTTGAATGTACCACGTGTTGAAGACAATAGCGGCAAAGGTGCCACGTATACCTTGCGCCAAAAATGTATAACTTGATACCCCTTATCTGAAAACAATCAATTCCACGGTACTGTGTGAAGCAAAATTCGAGAAATGGCTGATGAATGAACCCCGCATCGAAATTCACAGTATGGTTGATCTGAAAAACAATTAGAGTTATATGAACTATTGAAAAGTATTTGTTTGCTGTAAACGCTTTCAGATATTTTAGAAATTTTATAGATTTTAACTTTTATTTTAATTTCAACTTTAATATTAATTTTGTAAAATTCATTCGTCTACTTTTTTTATTTATATTTTTCTTATATATATATATATATATATATATATATATATATATATATATATATATATATATAATATATATGATATTGAATTCATTATTATTATCATTATCAAAAAAATATAATTACACAAACCAGGAAAACACAATGGGTGGAGACCATGAAGAAAGCATTCAAAGGAAAACAAAGACAATCTGGAAAAAATATATCTAAGACATCACAGGTAGACCATGAGAAATACGAAAATAAAAAAGGTAACAAAATCAGAAGGAAGATAAAGAAAATATGGGAAGACTCGAAAAAAAAAAAAAAAGCAAGGAAAAACCACGAATGATTACAGATGAATGTGAAAAATGACAAAAAAAAACAATATTTGAGAGATCTACTGGGAGACAAATAAAACCATCGCAACAGCTGCAGGACAAGATCATAACGAGACAAAAAAAATAGGTGGCCATAATGAAGATAAAGGTAGGGAAAGCCACAGGGGCAATATCAGATAACAGTGACATGTTAGAGCAGGATAGGAACAGATGAAAGGCTTACTAGATATACACAAAACAAGGTATTTCATGCAAGGGAAGCACCAGAAGACTGGAAAATAGGGATGATAGCACCCATCGATAAAAAAAAAACAAAGAACTCCAACAATTACAGAGCACAGTAGTTAGAAAATACATGAGAATACTGGAAAAAAATCTGAGAAAAATTCTGGAAAAAACAATCGAAGACAGGAAAGGCTAAGAGCACAACAAGGTGAAACAGACGAAATTTTGTAACAGAGGAATAAGAGAAGATCCACCTTTGCTTCATCGATTAGAGAATGCATTCGACAGACTAGACAGATGGGATATATGGAGAATTTTAAATAATCAAGAAATAGAGAAACAATTATAAAAAGGGTGAGAGCTTCATGGGAAAGAACAAAATATAGCGTAAGGGTGAGGCAGGAGGCTTCACAATAATACAATGAAGGGAATGCATGGAGAGTAATAGAAATGAAAAAGTACAAACAGGGAATGGAAAATGAATGAAGTGAAAATATCAAAATATTATACACAATGATATAGTAATAATAGCCAAAGTCGAAAAAACTAAAACAAAATCTAAAATATTCAACAATAGCCTAGAAACGATGAGTATAAAAATCAATAAGTCAAGATTTTCTAGGTTCGGTAATATCAAAGATGAAGAGCTTGATGAGGAAATAGTTGAAAGGATGGAGGCAGCGAAAAAAAAAATCAAGCAATAGATATATTTCTGACAAAAAAGATATTTCAAAATATCAATATCGAGATAGTCAAGAAAGTGGCACCTTATTCTTGATATACGAATGAGGAAATGTAACGTAACGTAGAAATACAAATTCAGAAATGAGGCTCCTCAGAAAACAAAGAGGGCAAAACGAGGGAGGAAAAAATGGGGAACTCCATTTTTAGTGAAAAACTTGAACTGAAACTGATCCTACAACCACTCGAAAAAAGACATGTGATGGTTGAAACACATAGACAGGATGGCAGAAGATAAAATAGTGAGATCTGCAAAAGAAAAAAGAAGGGACGTCCCAGAAGAACAAGGACCGAATAAATGAAGACAGCGGTGAATGAGCACGGGGTCAATTGGAAAAAAAAAACAACAAACAAGGGACAGAAAAAGGTAGAAAGAGGTGTGGAGGAGAAATTCGAAATACTTCTGTAAATAAGATTATCTGCAATATTCGCGATACGATAACTTCACATATTGCTGTGTATATGGAGTCGTCAAGAAATTATTACAAATGCAGGTTTACGAAACCTCGGCCGAACCGCCACTGGTTACTGCAGAACAAAGTTTAAATCTATTCCTAATCCCATTTGGAATAAACAAAGCTTATTGTAGAGTTATAATTAACAAAAAAGTTGAAGCCTGTCTACAACTTGAATGGGATTTTCTGTTATTAATCATATTGCGAGCCAGAAATACTACTAAAATAATTTCTTTTTGCACACGGCTTCATCATTCCATTAATTACCTTCAATTTGAGGACCGGACTGACCACAATGCTAGAAAACGAGAATAATATAGTCGTGATGTTTTTCGAACTTAAGTTAACTTGAAACATAGCTCATAGTGAATATATAAAAATAAATCCCAGATTTTCACCAGCGGCGTCACATCGGAAATATTACAATAACAGAAGAAATCATTCTGGATCCCATGATGAAATACACATCTGTAATGTTTTCTTTATTACTCATGGTAGCAAGCACCGCTCTCATTGAAAATCGCAGATTGAATTCACTTCTAATTGGAAGGATCCATTCAATCTAATGATTTTGATTCACAGAATTTATTATTATGGGGTTTTGACGTATCAATTATCAAGTTGGTATAATCAACTTGCTCTTGAAAAAACAGTGAAAAACCAAAGAAATTCCACACAACTGGTGTATAGTGCTCCTATTGTGCAAAGAAGAACCCTATTCATCGGAGATTTTATCAAAATCCACAGCTGAGAGGAATACGGCTAGCAGTAACTTGAGCCTGGCGACCAAAGAGATTCGTTCGGCAGGGATCGCCTCTCTGCCAAAATTCGAAGTCCTGAAAGCACTCAACAATATTCTCGTTTCCCTAAGCCTTTCTTTACCTATGAATCTATAAATGTTTTCGAAACATGAAAACACGGCCAGCGGCACCCTCAAAATTACTGAACGCGCCTGTACCCTAATATTATGCAAATTCGGATTACAGTGTTGATATAACCATTGTTTTCAACGTTTTGCGTTGCGAGCTTGTAGCTGGACTTATAGTTAGACGGACTGTAAACGTAGACGCACTGTATACGTAACAAACAAAACTATAGAATATTATTAAATTTATAAATCGACGGAACGGAATTTTGGCGCATGGGTAAAGGTGAGTAGTCACATTCAACATAATCTAAAATTATACGTATCATAAACAGCCTGCGTTGGTTTGGATATGTATTTTAATATTCTAAATATATATCTATGCTTCGTTTTCCGTGTCACAATGGATTTTATGGAATACATGAAGGTATGCTTCCCAGAGACATCACATCACACATTATTCTTTCTTTTGATTGGCCAGACGGAAAAAACGCACTGTCAAAAGATGAAAGCTGGCCAAAATCGATTATTCATTTGAAAAATATACAGATATGCATTTCGTTTATGGTGAAACAGGGGGAAAATACCAGACCCGCTGCTGAATTATATCAACATAGATATCCAAACAGACATCATCCACATTTCACTACCTTAAGAGTTGTGCATCGACGATCGAAGGAAACGGAGTCCTTTGAATTCAGTTAACACCATTGTGGTGCGAATAGAACAAGAAGAGATAATGTTACGGAAGAAAAAATTCTTGAACGATTAGCAGCAGATCCTTCTACCAGCTCTCGGGCTATTTCGTGTCACAATCAACAGTAAGTCGGGTAGCACGTGAACAACTATTGTATCCATTTCGCCTACAGAAGGTGATGGCCGTAGATGCTGGTGATTATGTCCCTCGGTGATTTTTTTTTAATGGTTTTTGTGGATGTATGAAGGAGAAAATGACTTTCCTAGATATGTACTATTCACGGATGAGGCATGTTTCACAAGAGATGGATATTTCAATAGTAGGAACAGCCATTTATGGAATGAACAAAATGCGCATGGAATGTTTCGAAAAGGCTACCAACAAAAGTTTTCAGTGAATATTCGGGTGGGAATGATCTAAAATCGTATCGTTGGACCATATCTTCTTCCTCCCCGTTTGAATGGGCAGAACTACCGAGTATTTCTTGAACATGTTCTATCTGGGCCACTTGAAGACGTACCTCTATTGGTTCGTCAAAAAATATGGTATCAATATGACGGAGCACCAGCCCATTTCCAACGAATCGTTCGTCAATTCATTGATCAAACATTCCATGATCGCTGGATAGGTAGACGTGGTCCCATACATTGGCCTGCACGTTCTACGGATTCAACTTCACTGGATTTTTTTTGTGGGGATACCTTAAATCCTTTGTTTATGAAACACCTGTAGAATCTGTGGAAAATTCAACAGAAAGAATTTTAGCAGTATGTATGTTAATTTAGCATACACCAGGAATATTCCAAAGCGGGCTACAGTCGATAATAAGGAGATGCCAATTGTGTATTGAACAAAATGATGGTCCATTTGAACAGTTGCTTTAATGCCTCGTTTGTTTCTATGTAGTGTAGATAATTCAATCAAAAATGGCTTTGATAATGATACTCCAACATAAACTTCAACAAATTAACAGCTCTTATCTTTAGTTTTTCGCAAAAATTATTTCAGATCTTAACTCTTATCTAAGTGGAATATTATGAATTTGAGGTTGGGTTTGTTTGTCAGTTGATCTGTCAAAACAATCGTATGCAAGAAAGTATGGTATGGTATCAGTGAATACGCGAAATAGATTCGATCAAATGAAATGATGAATGAAAAAATTGAGTTATCGATCTCATTCGGACTCACCCGTACTATGTTTCAGATTCTCCAGTCCCTTTCACTTACGTTACGTCATGCGTTCACGTTCATTCATAAACAATAGTACATCAATATGATGTTTTTGCAGTGCGTCTACATTTACAGTTCGTCAAACTTAACTATTTTTCTCTGAATGCAGAAACTCAATTAATAGACTTTCTACACTTGATGATATTCTATCAAGGAATCTTTAGAATAGTTCATCGTAAAAATTGTATATTCGTATGACCCTCTGTGACTCGGAGGGTCTCCTGACCAGAGCAGTCGTCAGGGGGACAGCAATTTCAATTATGTTTTACTATGATTTTGGCGGAGCTCCATGTGCTGAATTATCTGCAGGTGTGTACTGGGACACTTCTGGAGTCCAAGAAAAATTTTTCAGAGGGTACATGCAATTATTCACGAACATGAAAAAAAAATCGATTTAGGGTACGATTCTATTTATAGTTGGTATGTGGCAGTTTCGGTACCGAAGATCATTATTTTGTTAAAAAAAATCAGGAATTCGAAATGGCGGCTCCGATATGGCTGACGTGTGTTCTATCATTGATGGTCTGAATCTTTTATTCCACCACACCAGTTTAATCAAAGCCACATGCCACACTAAATAATATATCATGAGGGGCAAAGCATTGCGTTTAACATTATTATGTTTCCATTGCTGTTCTGGATTCAATTCGACGTGATGGACCCAAAAATACAATAACTTCTGTTTTCATTTGGACCAAATTGTTTATTACAGCAATTCTATATCGAAAAATTACTTAAGTGCCTAACAGTCTCGCCCTTTTGAAAAGTGCTTAGTGCTCGCCAAGTCCAATTGCCTTTTGAAAGTGCTTAGTACTCGTGAGCATTTCAGAAATGAAAGTGCTTGGTGCTCCAGATGTTGGTATAATTTACGGAGAAAATGTATAGAAAGTCGAAATGAATTGCAATATAAACTAAACTTGAATGAGAAACAAACATAAGATGCCAATTGAAATAACTGTTTTCCAGTTATTTTGACGATTGATAATAATTTTACTTTTGTCAAATCAATCAAATCAATAGTTGATTCTACTAAGAATTCCATAATGGAATATTTCCTTATTACACTATACATATATACCTTGCCAAATAAACAGTTTTATTTTCTTACCCTCAACTGGAGAACACACCACGTTATTAATGGTTACTTACTTATTCTTTATTATTACCGAGTTTTATTACGCGTTCACTGGTCGTAATATGATCAATTAGCTTCTTTGAAAAATATTAATTCTATTCATTTAATTATTACACTTTCACAATTTTTCTGCAATACTTCTGATCAATTGGCTACTTTAGATAAAAAATACGAAGTCTACGTTTACTTCGCATCAGAAGATGGGAATGCCTCTTTTCCTATTTAAACTAGACTTTACTTCAATTTGCTTCATAACTGAAACAGAACTTTGCTCTGTTCTTGCTGAACACTGAATGACTTCTGATTGCCGAATGAATTGATCTCCGTTATGGAGATTCTTATATATATATATATATATATATATATATATATATATATATATATATATATATATATATATATATATATATATATATTTATATATATTTTTCTTAATTTCTTGACCACATATGTTTATATTCTTTATTTTCTCGGATTAAGGGCCTTAGTCAGTATATATATTCTCTATTTCATTCGAAGTTCCGACATTGTTTATGTCATCTTCAGGTAAAATATAATTCAACTATTATTCTTTCATTTCATTTCATGATTGAATGAATGTTGAACATTGATTCAACCTAGTGAATGCGTGCCACTCTTGAATAAACATGAGTACTTTTCTCTGGAAAACCATTCATCTATATGAGTTCTCAATTAATACTGGCAAAGAAAATCAAATAACCATAATTTTCACTTTCGGATTTTTTCTTTTGAGTCAAGGTCCCTTCACAATATCTATCAGGTGTAGTTCAATATCCAACGTGGTTTCAGTCGAAGTAGTTTTTTTCTGTTAGATGTTACAAAAAAAAATTCGACGTAGATTTTCCAATTGAAAAAAAAAATTCGACGTAGATTTTCCAATTGAAAAAAAAAATTCAATATTAATTCGGATTGTTTTCCTTTTCAACATGAACATCTCACAGGAGAATGTTCGAAAGATGGGGATAGTCTAAGTTTCATATTTCAGTTAACTATTTTATGAACTCCTGTTCCTAATTTCAAGCAAAACAACAATTACAACGTCAAGGTCGTAGCGTAACAGTTGAATATTGCATGGCTTTCTGAATCAACATAATGCATAGTCAAATCCAAAATTGAAATCAATTTAATTCAAATAAGAGGACACACAATGTTGTTGTGAGATGGTTGTTTGTGGGGGCCACTAGTTCAGCAAGAATACCTCTATTGAATTTCTGCACCTTTACTGATGCCTTGAGAGTTATACAAAATATATGTTACCAATAGCTATGATTCCCATTTCAATATATATATCAGATAGTCTAGAATTATTCAGTATATTGCAATATGAATTTTCTGTAATAATCATGGGTCAAAATACAAAAAATATTAATTTTTCGAAAAAGTGAAGATTTTTATTATGTCTTGATCCGGTCATTTTTGTTTTCCTTGCGTGTTGAGTACATCCGTAGTAGGCATTGGTATATTGATATTGTTTATATATCAATTATTCCGTATTTTCGTAGAGATCCCAATAGGACCAGTTCAATCGGTGAGATTTGTACCTTTCTTATTTTGTTACTTCTATAACCCACCATTTTACGAGTTCTATATCCTGTTCAGAATTGGCAACATAATTTCCTGCGTAATGATGATCCAATTTTAAAAAAAAGATCATTCGTCCAAATTCCGCAAAAGGTTTTAAAATTATGAAATTTGGCAGAGTTAATGATGCATCGTTTCCACGAGTATTTCCAGTTGACAATATCCCCCTTTCCTGAAGATCAACCCAAATTTGTTCGTTCAGTCTATTTTGGATTAGAAGAGAGCCATCGTTGTCATAGGCATTCATTCAGTAGATATTTTGAATATAGTGTTGCCATATATGAGTCCCCAGATGGTCAAACCAAAGCTAGAAAATATACAACCCTACATTACCCTCTTGAAACGTGGGTTGTTTTAAATAACAGAGGGAATTGGAGAAATACTATTCACTGAATCTCTGCCAACAAAGCAAATGAATTAAACTATTGGTAGGTTTTTGAGAGATATCAGAGTAACTATCACCTCTCTAGGATTACAATGATAATGCTCTAACGGAAGCTGTTAGCATATTCGACATGGTTATCCATTGAAAGATTTTAAATTGTGATAAACATTCAATTTATAATACCTCGTTCCGACAGGAAATATTCTATCATTATTTCCTAGTTTTCTCTGGAACAAAAATAACCAAGAAGCCATAAAATACACCAATTTCTTTTATTTTATGTGATCCCGTTGATTTGTTCGCTGGAAGAACTCGAAAGGAGTTGCAATTGGCCTTTGTTCTCTTGAAGTTATCGATTTTCTCGAATATACTGAACTCGAGCAATCAAATCGTCGTTGAAATCGGTAAATGCATCACAAGTTCACCGGAGCCGGGAGAAATAGAAAATCCACTACGTTTTTTCTGGGAACTTGTTATTGAACAGTCCTCGGAAAGGATTTGATGATTAGTGGAAAAAAATATATTTTGTGCAGGTGAAAAATAATAGCAGAATGGTAGAAGAGTACACGCATGCTTTTGGTATGTTTTGGTATGGAATTCGTAATAAATAAATGTGCACTCATTGGTTCATAAAAAACACAATGCAAAAACTCCGGAAAGGACCCACAAATCGTAAGCCCGAGCATGCTATATCAGATGGATGCTGCAGAAACGTATAGTTATCTGGAAGTAGAACAACGTCACTCCAAGAGGTACCTAAAAATGAAAATATACGATATATGAGTTTTAGTAAGAATGCTATAACCGATCAGATCTAGTAATCAAAACTGTCGAGAAAAAAAGTTTCTGCTACAGATATGCTCGCAAAACCTAATCTGATCTTCAGAGTGATGGAATGGATACTGAATACAAACTTCAAACAAAAAATCAAACCGACGAAAAAACAAACTGAAAACCTTTTGAGTCTTGATAACTGACCTCCTTAACTAATGTAACAAGCCAATAAATCAGGCGGCGGCGGCGTTTTGATTATTTCTTTAAAGTCATTTAATGATCTTCGTTGATGGTTTGTTTGGCGCCGACTCAAAATTAGTTACTCACTCAGCTCAGTTATTGAGACTAGAATGGTTTATTTTATTTTTCACTCATCTGTTTATTTTATTTTGTCGGCTTAATTTTTTGTTATTTTTTTTTGGGCTGAAATCCACTGATTACCACCCACCTGATTAACTCCAGGTCTCCATCATGTTGTTGTGTCATCAGAACTACCTATATGTATGCCAATTTTCAACAGATTCGGATCACAGGTAAAAAATCAATCGGCCCCTAGGAGCGTTTTTTTTTTTAAATTTGATTGTGACCAACTTCGAAATCTTCCAAATCGGATAACCCAGTACAAAGTTATGCGTAGTAGAATCGGTTAACTGGTAGACATTAAGTGGGTGAACAATCAATTACCTATTTTCCTACTCTTAAGGGTAGCATTTTCATTTAAAATTTAGATTGGACCAACTTCAAGGTATACCTCATACAATCAAAACCGAATCATCGAAATCGGACTACTCTATAAATAGTTATGCGTGGTCATACATAAAAAAAATGTAGGCGTCGACTAGAAAACCTGCTCCTTTTTTCTCCCGTTAAAAATTTTCCTTAACTCCAGAAATAATGGTCCTCTACTGGAGTTCGTAACCTAAATCGCCTTCACTACGGTTGTACGTTCCACGACAACAAGAAAACCGTAAACGAGTTTGGAATATCCCTGGTCTATATATTCTTCTATTTTTCTCTGCTGTAATTTTCTTGTTTATGTTCGAGTAATCTTTCAGTAATTTTGTGTTGTTTCTTTCTATTCTATTTTCCATCGTTATGAAGTATCCATCCATTTTTTTGCAGTATCTAGTTCCCAACCGAATATATTTTTTCTTTAGATTCTTGACCACATTTATATTTTCTCCAATTTCTCGGAATAAAGGTCTGATTCAATTAATTCATATAATTCCTTTCAACGACGTTTCGACATGGTATTGGTCAACATCAGGTTAAAACACAGAAAAATTCTTCTATTTTTCTCTGCTGCAATTTTCTTGTTTATGTTTGAGTAATCTTTCAGTAATTTCGTGTTGTGTCTTCCTATTCTATTTCTCATCGTTGTGAAGTATCCAACCATTTTTTGGCAGTATCTAGTTCCCAGCCGAATATATTTTTCCTTTAGTTTCTCAACCTGATGATGACAGATACCATGTCGAAACGGCGTTGAAAGAAATCATATGAATTGACTGAATCAGACCTTTATTCCGAGAAATTGAAGAAATTACGTATGTGGTCAAGAACCTAAAGAAAAAATATATTCGGCTCGGAACTAGATACTGCCAAAAAATGGACGGATACTTCACAATGATGAAAAATGGAATAGGAAGAAACAGCATTAAATTACTGAAAGACTACTCAAACATAAATAAGATAATTGCAGCTAAAAAAAATAGAAGAATTTTTCCGTATTTTAACCTGATGATGAAAAACCATGTGAAATGTCTTTAAAGAAATTATATGAATCAAAATTAATTGAAGAAAATATATAAGTGGTCACGAAACTAAAGAAAATATATATATATATATATATATATATATATATATATATATATATATATATATATATATATGTAAACTGGGAAATTGTTGTCCGTGAGAAATTATGAGAAAGGAATTTGTGGCATAATGGACAAATTATTAAATTAAAGAAAATATATATATATATATATACATACATATGGCAGGAACTTTTTCTGCCCACGTGGGGACAAGATAAAAATTGTAATAATTCTAATTTTAATGCTCAACTAGTTAATTTAAATTGTTGTGTATCATCGTTCATCCTTCATAATGTGTCAACCATTATATTTTAACACCTTCATCATCATTCTCACCAAAGAGATTCCCTGATGATGGAAATAATTATTAACATTTCTTCCGAAAACTTGTACAACCTACAAAGAGTTCTCTTTTATTTGCTGCAAAACCCCACTATTTACTGGTTCCATCCTATGGCAATGGACCAAAAACCCGGTCAAACTCCAGGGTCAATGACATTACAATCGCTCCCCTCCCTCTCCTTATGATGCTCAAGAGCCACTTGACAAAACCAATTCACCCAACATCTTGGCGAAAGAGAGAACGCTTCGAACATCCAGAAAATTAAATTTAATTTAATTTTTATTTCTAATTTTGGAAGCATGGGAATTTTTTTTCTGGTTTCCGAAACTAAAATATGCCTTTTAAACCCTACAAATGATAGCAAAGCATCAAAGTCAGGAGGGCAAAAATAATTACAGATAAAAAAATCACCATAGTCTAAAACCGGTTTTTTAATCAAACTTTTCCGTTATCTAAACCCAAAACTCCAACAACGGATTATTACGGAATATAATTATCTAAACGTTCGAATCAAACGACTAGTTAAACATAAGCCGAAACACAGGAGGTTTAAAGTCTCGTACTCTGTGGAATCCATATCGATTGTCTTAAGAGCACTGACGAACCGCTCCACCCTGTTCATGGGGATGGGGGCCTCTTACACCCTCAGACTGGAGAACGAGGATAGGATTGGCATACGTACAAGAATGAAGACATAATACTATGTGATGTCTGATATATTTTTGTACAGCAATACAATATAGTTCTGTGATATATATATAAATATATACTAGCGGACCCGACAGATGTTGTCCTGTCCAAATTTCTATGTTCCCTAAAATGTTTTTCCCGAAAACTCTCGTCCGCGTAGAATTTCTTTTTTTCTATGTTTTCCTTTATGTTGTTCCATCTATATTATGCTTTTGACTCCTTCCGCTTCCTGTTGTCCCGTTATCTCGTTTTTCCGTTATCCCATTATCTCATCTTCCTGTTACCCCTTCTTTTCTTTATCCCGTTTTACCGTTATCCCCTTATCCTGTCATCCCGTTATCCCGTTTTTTCGTTATCCCGTAATCCCGTTATTCCCGTTATCCCGTTATCCCGTTTTCCTGTTGTCCCATTTTTATTTATCCCGTTATTCCGTTTTCCCCTTATCCCTTATCCTGTCATCCCATGTTCCCGTTTTTTCGTTATCCCGTTATTCCCGTTATCCCGTTTTCTGTTATCCCGTTCTTCATTCATCCCGTTATTCCGTTTTCCCTTATCCCCTTATCCTGTCATCCCGTTATCCCGTTTTCCCGTTTTCGTTACCCGTTATCCTTATCCCGTTTTCCTGTTATCCGGTTTTTTATTTATCCTGTTATTCCGTCTTCCCGTTTTTCCTTATCCTGTCATCCCGTTTTTCGTTATCCCGTTATCCCGTTATCCAGTTATCCAATTATCCAATTATCCAGTTATCCCGTTATTTCGTTTTCCTGTTATCCCATTTTTTCTTTATCCCGTTATTCCCGTTATCCCGTTTTCCTGTTATCCCGTTTTTTCTATGGAATAAAAAAAATAAAAAATAGGGGTTGATCGTAGAAGGGTGAAAATTGAGAGTAATATGAAGTCATGAAAAATAAAATACAAATCTTGCCAAAAAAATAGGGGTTGATCGTAGTAGGGTAAAAATTCAGGGTTGTATGTATTTTTGAATGCTGTATCATAAAAAAATTAAAACAAAGAAAAATTTCTAAAAAAAAAATATTGAGGGGTGGACATTTAGGGGGACGATTTGGGAATCTAAACGCATACAAATAAAATCATTCAAATCGGTCCAGCCGTTTATGATACCGACTGCAGCGCCATCTGCCGGGCTGAATTGTGAATCTAAACCATCCAAATGCATACAAAAAAAATTCATTCAAATCGGTCCAGCCGTTTAGGAGGAGTTCAGTGCCACACACGTACAGTAGAATTATATATATAAAGATATGTGTGTTTTTTTTACCCCAATTTTTTTTTTTGCTTCCAACCGGAAATTTTGTTGGAAATGTCCAAAAAACATTTCCCTGAAAATTCGAGCTCTTACTATTAACAATAAGTACTTGCCCAGAGCATGGAAAGATTTCCCATATAAAATACACGTGAACTTGGATTATGTTTTTCAAATATATATATAACTCAGCGGCAATTCATGCTATCATATCATTACATGCTCTACAAAAGTGCTTATTGCGACATAGCTGTAATCTGCACCTGTAAGTCATTACATTTGATTTTTGTAGAAAATTCCTATTTTTTTGACGTTACTTCATAAATGGCTGGATTTATGGAAAACATGTGAATGACAAACTTGTAGGATATTTGATTTCCTACAAAAAAGTGTCATAAACCGAATCGCTAAGATTGATATTTCTCGAGATATAAAGCGTTAACTTTGTCCTAATAATAAATTTGAGA